>VXAX01002798.1:176162-226347 GCA_013399835.1 Leptocoma aspasia
TTTTTTTTTTTTTTGAAAGAAGCAGGACAGTGGTTAGTGTGCTTATTGGCATATCATTAACTTCATGCCTGTCCTTTGACAGTGTCTTAGAGACCTGGATATGAACTGGAAGGACCATCACTGGGTTCTGTGCAAACAGAGAACTAATGAGTCCCACTCCAGAAGTAGGACAATTTACATACATGGGTAAAAACAATGTTTAGAAACAGGGAAGGGAAGACAGAAAAACAAGGAGTTATCATAGCATATCAGCAAATAATTGGTTTTAAAATTTTCCATAAGTCTCCTGCCAAAGCAGTTTGAAAGAGGTTAATCAGTTAGTTTCGTGAATGTTCATAGCAGTGTGGGGCATCAGCCTGGATAAAAAGCTTGAAGACACTTAATAGAAAAAATAACACATAGATGATGGAAGCTGGCAGCCTGGACATAAAGGAGAAGGGAGTTTACCTCTAGATATGGAATGAGAGATGATAGGAAGGCTTTGACATGGAAGATAAGTGATTAATATATAATGGGATACTGGATTTATGTCAGTGGAATGAGATTAAATTTGTCAAGATTAGAACAAAAGATAAGAACAAGATTTGAAATAAGAGCGATGGGAGTATAACAGCTGTACACTTTGAGAGAAGAGGTGTACTTTAAAGGTAGTATTTGCAAAGATCCTACAATATTTGCAGGTAAATATTTTGGAAATATTGAATCTATGGTTCTTAGATGCATGTATCCAAAGACTGAGAGAGATGATATCCCAGTTGGCCTAAATTAATGGTGATATTGCCAAAGGAAAGGGGCAAGAGGAATGCCTATTAGAGGAGAGTATACACTATCTTCTAACTACAAAGTTGTTATCCAGCTCAGAGCAGCAGTGTGCTGTCAGAGATAAGGGGAGAATCACCTCCCCCAGGTGAGTGGTGATCTGCTGGGGTCCAGAATTTTTTTTAGGTCCTCTACCATTTCTCTTGTGAAAGAGGTTGTTTCAAAAATTTATTCAAATATTACTGTTCTTTGCTTTTTCTCTATTGATCTTTAGTGGCAGCATTTGCAGCTGAAGGTTAAAAGCATGTCACACCATTGTTGATGAAGTTTCACAGAAAGTATGTAATAATATATCAGTAATATGCTGAAGTTTTTAGGTTTTCAGAGCCAGGATTGACTTGACTACATTGCTTACTAGTGGTGAAACCATGAGTTATGAAGATCAGCCAGGTTGAATGCCAGTAGAATTTCTGCCATGGAGATGATTTTTAAATATATAGATAGCTTTCCACCTGCTGGGAAAAATACTTTGAAAATTCTTAGGCAAATAATCTCTCTTCATATATACAGTCAAATTATTTAATTTGCTTGTTTATAGAGGAATAGAGAAGACAATATTGCTATGTAGGTCCTATTGTTTACCTCCATCCTCATCTCTCTATGGACATCCTGGAGCAGGGCTCTCATGTTACTGTGCATATCTTTAGTTTCAAGTGAAAAGTGCTGGAGTAGTGCAGTGTGAGGTAGGTCCAAGATGCTGTGAGGTTTTATTTTTTAAATTTTTTTGGTTGAGACTTTATGCTAGAAAAGAGCAAATATTTTACTGAAGCTTGAAAGTGATTTTATATCTTTTTACTTTGGTCAGGTCTGTTGTATATTTACTAAAAATATTGTCAGTTTTGTTTTCTTTTTAAGAGCTTCTCTTCAGTGTGGTTCCATCTGAACTTTACTAGAGGAATCTGATGAGCTGGATCCTTTTCCCTTGACCTGCAGACTTGTGACTCCATCTGCCCTGTGAGACCCCACGAGAGATGGCTGGGTACAGTGCTGTGCAATCCCTGACAGAGGACTCTTGCTGTCCCCAGGGAGAGCATTGCTGTGCTGGTTCAGGCACTGAGGACTGCTTGATTACCTCCCTGCTGCCCAGTGCCCTTTTTGCAAGTTCTGAAAAGTATTCAGCAGATTTATCACTGCTTTTTAAGAGCGTCTTCATGAGCATGACCTGAGGTTTTACAGGAAATCTTGAAATAAAAGTAATAATATTGTTATACATTCTCTCACATTCAGCCACACATGCTATCACAAAAGTAGCCTTGAAGCTGTTTTAGTTTTACAGCAAAGAGTGTTTCTTTTCATATCAGGTAATCCAAGCTGCTGAGTTTTTTCCCCCCTTGGCTTTGAAAACATGCCTTTATATTAATAATCCTGGATTTTGTGCTGAAAGCTGATTGCTCTAGTTGATGATTGGTATTCCATAACACTAAATAAAAGCAAAACAAAATTTTCTCTTTTTCCTTTTCCGATCTGAAATCTATCAATGTGTATTTTTAGAGTTCACCATTAGTGGAGGTATAATCTCTGTGCCTGCTTTTATTCTTGGCCACTGGGAGTTTTGCTACCAGCAATAAAAGACAACCTCCATGCTGTACTGCACAGTATAGATATTGTAAATTTTGGTCTTGCTTTCCATTGATCTGGTTTGCCATATGGGAATCATATTCAGCTGATCTTTATTTCCTGAGTCAGAAATTCTGTTTTACCCATCTTTGGGGCTTTCAGCATTTTATTCTCAGTGGGCTGTCAGGTATTGCACATGAAAGGAAAGGTTCAAAGGCATATAAAGAAGGTTCAGGCCTGAAATGTTTACTTAACACTGTCTCTTTTTTTTTTTTTTTTCCTTTTTTTTCATTTTACAAACATTTGCCAGACTGGAGGATCAGCATGAAACCGTAATAAATTTTAGACATTTTATTCTCTATTATGAACATTTTACACATACATAATTTTGGTGTAGTCTGGAACACATCAACTGTAAACTTGCTAGTGTGAGTTTGCCAGCAACAGTATTAAAAACATTGCAATTATTTTTTTAAAGTTTATAAATTATTTTTCTTGGAGGTTTATTTCTTTTCATTTCTGTTCTTGTTTCTGTAACTGCCTCTAACAGACTGCCATTGTGCTACAAAGAAATTTTGAATGAATCTACTATGCAGATTTGAATTAAAATGATGAGTAAAATTTTAAAAATAAAGATACTATCCTCTCTCCTTGCGATGTCATTCTATTGAGAGAAATGAATTTGAGGAAAAGTGAGAATGAGCTTCTTGTTGCTCACCTCTGAAGGTGCTGCTGCCAAGGAGGTAAACAGTCATAATCTTAACAGCTTTTGTGCCTTAATTATTTAAGCTCTTGGGAAACAAATGCCTAAAATTTAAGGGATTTCAATCACTTGGGGGCAGTGATATAGAGGCTCTAGATTCCATTAGTGTAGGTTTGACTCTTTCTCATTTGTACTGAAGTGTATTTAAGACAGCATGCTGGAGTGTGTCTCATGTTACACTTCCATCTCCAGTATATCTCATTTTCCTTTTGTGGTTTTTTTATTAAGAAGAACATAGTAAGGGATCTTGATACCTGTTACTGGGATTCATTCATTCTTCTTCTGGCCCCTTTCTTCTTCATTGCCAAGAGGATGTAGAGCTGGGTCCTCGTGGGAGACTTCACCCTAACTATGGGAGGGACAACACGGGGGGGCATAGGCAATCCAGGTAGTTCCTGAAGTTCGTTGATGAGAGCTTCCTTTCCCAAGTGATAAATTTGCTGATGGTGAAAGGCACTGTGCTGGAGCTTGTTCTCACTGGCTTGGAGTTACCGGTGGGGAGTGTGAAGCCCAAAGGCAACTTTGGCTGCAGTGACCATGAAATGGTGGAGTTCAAGATCTTAGGGCAGCAAGGAGAATGCACAAGAGGCTCTCTGCCCCAGACTTCAGGAGGGCAGACTTTGGCCCCTTCAGAGAGCTGCTGGGTAGAGTACCATGGCATAAAGCCCTGGAGGGAAGAGGGGCCCAAGAAAGCTGGCTATTATTAAAGGATCACCTCCTCCAAGCATTGTGATATTGTGATTTCCCTCCATATGTTCATGGTGGGACATCCTTCCTAGGTCCAGAGGGAACTAAAAATAAATGGCATTTGTTCAATCTCTTCTTAGTGGGTGTCTGCTAAGAAAACTGCATGACAAGGTATCTATGGTATCTCATTGCTGAAGCAGAGGTCAAAACAATTCTAGATTTTATAACCTTCTATCAAACACTCCCTAGACAACACTAGAGAATACTGAAGTATTACTTGGAATAATGATAAATCATCATAAATCTAACTGTCAAGTACTCTGTACAATTGTTACATACCTATTTAATGGATGCATAAAAACTCCCCAAAGTGTCTTTTTATGGGGAATTGTGTGTATTTAAGATTTTCTGTAAGCTAGGACACCACACCACCTTATCAGCTGTTGATGTAATTTTCAGTATCCACACCTTTTGCAAGCTGGTCATTCAGTACACCCTGTGTGGCACAACTGTCTCTGAGGATGGAGCAGCTGAAAATGCTGAAGTCAGCAGAACAGGCAGCTTTATCTTTGTCATCTCCTCACAAGACTTTGGAAGAAGTTTGGTGTCTCGGTGTTTATTTTCAAAGTTCTTGGCCTGGTTCCCCATGAGTTTGGAAGCAGAGCCTCTGTTGGGCTTCTCCAGGAAAAGGGAGCTCCCTGTGAAGGAAAGGCTAAAGATTCTCTTTGCAGAGCAGAGATCTTATTCAGGGGCCTGTTTATGTCTTGAAGAAAGGAGAAATGACGACCAACATGGTTTTTGTATTTTATTTTAATACAAAGTCTTTCTAAATTATTTTTTTTGTTTGAGCACATCAGAGCTTATTTGTATGTGTATTTTCTGAACAAACCAACTCTTCAGTAGCCCCTAGGACAAAATAACTCATGGAAGTAGAAGAGGGCTTTAACAAAACAGGACACTCATCTGCATATTTCTCCCTTGTGGGAAGAAGACCTGAAGACAAATATGTTACGGTGGCAGAACCAGGCACATTCTTATTCTTCAGTAATGACCACGATAATCCTGCAGAATAGTGTGTTGTGTAATCCTGCAGAATAGTGTGTCGTGGTTAATGAAACTGCTGTCTTTCAGTAAGTTTCACAGAAATAATGTTTGTATAGATCAGAAGCACATTATTAATTAACAGGAAGTACCATCTTGGAAGCTAAATTATGGAGTAGGAGCTGAAGTATAGCTAGCTAATGAAAGCAGTATGAAATAAAATAATTCTGTGGTGGATAGGAGCCTACTTGACAAAAATGTTTGTGGTAGTTTTTGGATCGCTCCAGATCTTAACTTTGATTTTGAATCCATATATCCTTATTGGGATAATAATTGTAATCTTGAGAATCTAAACTTGCTACTCTGATATTTTCCTGATTCTGATGGTAATCTGAAACACCAACTCTATCCATCCTTATTCCATTTTCTTTATTAATCCTTTTTTAAGGTACTCATTCTAAACCTAATAATGGTCTTTAAAATTCAGCGTTAAAAATTTCATTAATGATGACTTTTCTAGCTGAGAAGGGGAGAGTGATGATTGTCAGGAACATCAGCAAGAAGAAAAGTGGAGATTGAATAAATGCTAGATGGGCAAATGGGAAAAAAAACAGCATTAAGAGGCATAAATATGGTAATTGTAAAGATGAATGTATTTTTACTTTGATATTAGACCTAACAAGCAGGTAGTGGAAAATTATTCAAAATATAGTTATTTCATTACAGATCATTTTCCCTTCCATACCTTCATTCAAAACATATCACTCATGTGAATGAAAAAAAAGTTGATGGCAAGTTATGGGCAATTGATTGCATTCTGGTGTTTGTATGCCACAGTCAGAAGCCATGAATTTGACAATGTCTTTAAAGTAAGTGTGATGCACCCCACTTGATTTCATCCCTCTGCTCCCCATCCATGTGTAGCTTACACTCCCAGCACCATGACTGAATCCTCATTCTGTCCTTGTGCCTTCTGCACTTATTCCAGTGCACTGACTGTTTCCAGTCCCTCTTCCAAAGCCCTGACCTCTGTTCAGCTTCTCAGTGTTGCTGGCTGTCAGCTGAGTTGAGTAAACTTCTGCTAATGAAAACAGATAAAAAGTCACTGGAATTTATTAAAGCTTTTGCATTAACTTAAATCACGCACTAGGAATGAATGTAGTATTTTTTAAAAAACGAAATCGGATTATAATGAAAGGAACCTGCAGATTTTAGTTAGTAACTTGCATGCATCTCTATATTTTGTTTAATTCCAATAAAATAAAAGTGAATCCCCATTAACTGTAATAAAATAAAATTCAGCTCTCCTTGACTTACATTCATATAGTCAGTCAACACTATTATTTGAAATCTCATTGGGCCCTATTTGTCTGCAAGGACAACAGAATTGTCATTTATGCTGGAGGAACTCTGTTGGTAAGAAAATAGCAGGACTAGGCCTATTTTATCTGGAAAAAAGAGGTTGCCAATATGTGGGATTCACATGATCTGTGCTACAGAAGTTAACATGATGCTGCAGTTTTTTTTAAGAATGTATTTTGAATCTGAATAATAAATGCTTATATATGTATTATAGTTCAAATATATATTGCTTTGTTTGAAGACGTTTTGTTTCTTTAATATCTTCACATGTCAATTTGTTAATATAGTTACATTAAACTGCCATGGACTAGTTATGTTCTGTCTGAAAGATTAATATTTTTATTAATATTTTTGGCAAAGAGGTAATTCACTTTTTTTGTGTTTCAATCTAATAAAAAGTCTATCTTATTTGCCTTTATTTTCCTTTTCTTCTTTTTTTTTTTGTCTTTCTTTTCTAAATCTATTGGCTTTATTATGCCAGATCATTGCTAGCTTTACTTTCTACTGCATTTTATCATAATGCTCTTTGAGTATAAATAAACTCTGGTATGCTAAACCTAATAGCAATTAAACTGGAAGTGTTTGTGTTTCATCACTGTGAACTTCGCAGAAATGTTTCCATGACAACCTCCATGCTAGTTAAGGCAACCAGAGGTGATCAACAGTTTATATATTTTTTTCTCTTGCAAGAATGGAATTTGTGTTGACAGTTCTGGCCTTTAATGGCACTTTTGTACTGTGTGAAAGTATTTGTTTACTAGATCATATGCTGTTAACTGTCAGGCCGAGATAGAGTGACTGCTTTTGATAAAAGGGCTGCATTACATCTCTGAGTCTGTGAAGCTCTTGTACTTTAATTACTCACATCAGTACAAAAGTATCCATTTGCTTCACTACACTTAAAAATTAGACTTATTAGTTCCAAAGCATTAACGATGAGTTAATTTTTTTCTTTACATTTTTTAGAAAACAGTAATCTAAAAGCTGCTTTGTTGTTTTAAATTTAAACTATTCCATTTACACTGATAGAAATCACATTCCATGGTACGGGGTGAATTGTAAGTGCTGTAATTACTGGCACTTTGAATTAGGATTTCTGGGCCCTTCTTTCATGTGGAGTTGATGAAGGTTGTTATGCTGGTGGCTGAGATATGCTAGCTATGTACTCTATTGAAAAAAATATCATTTAGGTAGAAGTGTTTTGTCTCTCCCAAGGTTTAGTAAAAAGGCAGGTGTACCTAAGATGTGACAGACAAATAATGGCTCTGAGTGTAACATAATAGTAGTACGGGTAGGCTGTTGTGTGTGATACATGTATGAGAGAGTTGGAAAGCTTTCAAATGAAAACTTTTTTTTTTTGGTGAGATATTTCTCTTCATGTTGCCTTATCTAGGTAGATCATCTGGAAGTGAATGGATGAGTTATTATCTAAACTGATAATCAGTTAATAACTGCTACTACAACAGGAGCATTCACTGCCAGCCAGAGGTTTCAAGGCATTACCTGTACTGAGTTGAACAACTTGGTTTTGTTATGTGTCTGTTCATTGTCAGGCGGATGGACAAGTGTCTTTTTGAATCTAGAGAGTGTGTGTAGCACAGGATCATTTGGTTTTGATTAGCTGAAAAATATGAGTATTTGGAAGATACCAGAGTATCTTCTAAAGGTCTGTTTCAAAACAAAGACTAAATGTTTTGTCATAAAAAAGACCTTAGTTTGGTGAAGCGTAATATTTAATAATATTCATGTATATCCAAGTATGAGATGGGGTACTTGTTGCATGTCTTGCATGTAAAGACATAATTTATATTCAGGACTCGTCTTTTGGTTTTAGTAGTTTGTTTTAGTTAATTGCTTGCAGAATGTTTATTGTTTCAAGTGGTGATACCATCACTTTTTAAGCAATTGAGTCACCCTTCAATGATCTGTTAAAACTAAGAGGGGTCACAGTTGTTGAAGCTGTTTTGTGTGGGTTTGTATGTGGAGGATGCCATTGCTTTTTGCAGCGTGTGTGTCTGTTTAGTCAGAAGTTGCTTATATGTTTGTTGACAGTTGGTGGCACTAGGAAGGGAAATGGAAATGCTGAAGTTACATACCGAAATTTCCCAAGCTTTAAGCTGTAGACAGATGACTTGGCTCTACACTCTCAGTGTAAGATGCTGCCTTTACCAGAATATCTTCACCTCATCTTTGGGGGTTCATTGTGCCTTCCTTTGTGTAGGAAAGTTGGCATATTAAAGAGAAACTCCTCAGAGAAGTAAGGGGTGAAAAAGCTACCTCTTTGTGCACTCTTTCAGACTCTGACCTGTTACAGCTGTAGGCTGTGATGTTCCCTGAGTGTATAGGTAAATGCATAATCCAAAAATCCCATTTATATAACCCAAAAATCCTGTTTAGCATATCCTTGCAGGTAAAATTGTGTGCATTACTAGAAGGAGTATATTTCAGTACTAAGAAGTAGTCTTTATTTTCTTGGTAGTCACTTGGTTGTGAAAGATTGTGTAGTACAAACCTATGATACGAATAAACACTCTGTGCTTGTTTTCCCAAGTTAATGTTTGTGAACAGTAGTTTGTAACCATGTTTGAAATAATACTCTGTATCTGTAATTATTGGGGTTTTTTTGTAACTATGATGTAAAGTAGACACTGCCTAAATCTGAGCAGTAACTCTGGTCACATGACACAGATATTGCGGATGAACTGGGATGGAAAAACAAGCTGTTACCCCTAACACTTTTTTTCTTTCCCAGTAAAAATGAATTCATACTGGAACAACAACAGAGATGAGCTGTGGGTATGATCAGGAAATGGAAAGCTTATCTTGCAAGATGAGACTTAAGAAAGTGTGACGTTTGGCTTAATGAAACAAAGATTGAGAGAGGATTTGATATCTCGTTCATATTTATAAGTGTGTATGGAAAGGCAGAGAAGGCATCATATAGGGAGAAGAACTGTTTAGGATAAAGGACATTGTTAGAACAAGTACAAAAAAAGTGTAAACTAGCTATGGATAAATCTGAGCTGGAAGAGAGAGCATTTAAGTAGTGCATCTGGGACCAGAGATTTTGAACAGGGAGTCTTATCAGCAAAATTGGCATGGTACAATTTGCCTTAGCAAAAGATTGCACATGGTCACTCAGATTGTTCTTTCTAATCCTATGACCATCTTTTTGCCTAACTAGATCTATAAATCCTCATGCTTACTTGTTGCACAGTAATGAGAAAACTTGTAGAAGGAATCTAAAAGAAGTCTTTTAAAATTATTTTGCTTGTTTCAGTTCCAATACCTGTTTAATTCTTGGGTGGATTCCTCAGTCTGTTTTCAGATAAAGTGCTTCTATATTATTGACAGTAGTATCCTGGGACTTCTTAAACTTTTTTTTTCTTGTTTGTTTTATATGTATGGGAGTGCTACTTTAAAATTTTTCTTTTGCTTCATCCTGCTGCAGTTACAAGCTTTAACTAACCCAAGTAGCTGGCTTTTTCCCCTGTGGTATTTTCCATGCAACTGGAAAGATAAGGTTATTATTACCATACTCCTCATAGTTTATTTTGTAACCGATCTGTACATTCATTTAGTTCATTCAGGTAATCATTTCCAGTCCCTTATTTTGCAACTTCCTGGCAATACTTTTTTATCCCTCAAAGAGAAGAGAACTCTGAAGATTGCTTAGTCCAGCCGCTCTTCTCATGCAAATTGGAGCAGGTTGTCCTGGATTTTCTCAGGTTGCATTTTAAATTTCTCCAGGAATATGGGGTCTTCAACCTTGATGGAGAGCCTACAACATCTGTGGGCAACCTATTCCATTATTCAGACACCTAACAGTAAAAGTGTATTATTCTTTGTCTCAAGAATATAATTCTAAGAGATTGACAAATACACATAGATCATCAGTATATAATTTCTTTCCCATGATTTTAAGAAATTGATTTATAATACTTTCTCTAATCTGGAAATGATCTTAAGTCTTTCCTTTCCCTCCTCCAGAGTACCATACATCTGGAATAGAGGCTCTCTTATTGGCTCAATATTAAAAGGGGTTTTGCTTTTGTATGAAAGTTGTCACTCTCTTTAGATGGTTTCCAAGACTTTTTGTCCCAGTACTTGTCAAATACAAAGGTGTAGCTACCTCCATGCAGAGTCTTAAAACGGGAGATTGAGCCAGCACCATGTTGTAGCCACAAAGTGAATTCTCATTTGAGTGCAAGGTACATCAATGGCTCACTCTCAAGTGTCTGTATTAATGCATTTATCTAGGGATTACTTGGAATCCTGTCTAAATTCACTAAACTTGACATCGTTGAAAAGGCATCCAGAGGCAATGTCTGCCTTGTTTCTTTATGTAACAATGTTGGAGCCTTGCTTAGGTGAAGGACTCGTCACACCTACCTAAAACTTAATGGCTCTACACCACTGCTAGGCTTCACCGATGGTGTGAATAATGGGGTTGTGATTCATTACCCAAAGAGATGTTTATTACTTGGGGTTTATTACGCAAAAGATGAAAAGCTGACTTTTACAGACTTTCCATGTACGTAGTCCATATATATATGTTAGTTTCTCTGTTTCTCTGTTTTCCTCAGTCCTTCAAAATACGCATCTTAAGATTCTAAAAAACTGAAATGTACTAAACATACTTGGCTGTGTGAGCTCATATGCCAAGTGAGAGAAATGATCTAAGCACACTCTCCACAAAAGTTATGACAGTTAAAGCTCTTACTGGAGTGTGTCTACTCACAAGACAAATCATATATTGTCTGAATGTCCTCAGAAATCTTTTGGAGGAGCATTACAAAAGTTGGTCAACTTTAGCAACTCTCATTGTGTAACTATATTTAAGGTCTGTATCAGTGAAAATGCAAAATAAACTTCGAAAAAGTCATCCAAGACAATATCAGTTGTCATCCAAAAGTCATCCAAGACAATATCAGATGGAGTTGTAGAGAACACTTAAGAATGCTGAGTTGTAATCCTTGCATGATCGTACCTTTTAAGGAGATTTATGTTCCCACTACATGTTTTTTTTCTTAATGCAAATGCAGTAATAGGGCACTTTCCAGTGTCTGTTTACTTCTTTGACCAAGACTTTACTTTCCTCTTATATTTTTACCTTGCCCATTATTCATTCCATATGAAAATTAATTCTGTTATCAGAATTAATGCTTTTAAAATTAATTAGACCTTTTTAGAAAACTTCTGTCATACAAAACATTATTTTAGAGTTTTTTATACTCAAAAGAAGTTTTATTATTCCAGGTATTTCACAGATGCTAACCATGACTGATTAGGTAAAAATTCTTCTACAGGCACTGTAGTGCTCAAAGTCATACAGTTTAAGTAATTTCAGAATTTATCCAACAACATGAGCTTGCTCTTCAGAGGAACTTAGGTGCAGTTGTAAATATAGTAGTATTTGACTGATTAAAACCTTCTCCACATTGTAGTTTTAGGAGGTGTACACACACAATTTTCTTTTGAAATGTACCGACGAGTAGATGAGAGATACAAATTTATGTAGTTTATAAAGCCTATTTGCTCATATGCTTAATGTGGTGGCTGTGGTCATTCTATCAGGGATGTTAAGTCCTTGCTTCCTAAATGGAGTAATAGATTCTTGACCCCTTGAAAGTCCTGAGGAACCCCATCTGATCTCACAGTTGAGCCTGCTGTGAGCAGCACTGGACTAGAGAACTCCTGAGGTCCAAGCCAGCTTCAGCTGTTCTGTGATTTTGTGATTGACTGAGTACTGTCTGAAGCTGCTTGACTTGCTCTTGAGGACTCAAACAATTTTTTCAATGCAGACAATGTAAGTAATTTCTTTATGTTCCTATTAGATATGTATGTACTTATAACCCGCAAGCAAATGGTCTCCATCTTTTCTGAATGGAGATTTCATATTTCTGCTTCCTTTAACATCCTAGACTGTGATTATCTTTATGTTTCTCTGTTTTTCTCTAAAGCAAAAGTAAGTTGTGTGGCACAAGTGAGATACTGTCATTTTTTCTTGTGATATTTTTATGATCCTCCTCGAGGAACTTGATAATTCAGTCAGTGGTATAAATGACCTAATTGTATGGGAGGCATGTGGGCTTAGTGAAGTCGCTCTATTGGTTTCTTTATTTCATTGCAGGGAAAAAAGCTACAGTGCAAAAGAGTATAGGAATGGTCTTGTAGCTGATACATCTTGTAAATAATTTTACTGGATTTGTGGGACTCCATATACTGATACTAATGATTTTGTTTAACATGAGATTATGATGCATCTTTTCAAAGGGGCAGAAGTTACCTGGAAAATGAAGTCTGTAAAGCCAAAGAGGACCATTGTGATCTTCAACATAACAGTATCTATAGAAGTCCTTGAATTAATTTCTGTTTGAAGTACAGCATTATCTTTTTTGGGGAAAAGAAATCAACATTGTTTTAAAATACTCCTGGTAATGGAGAGCCCATGACAATCCTTGGGAAATTCCTCTACTTGGTAATCTAAATTCTACAAATTATTTCTAATCTAAACTTTTCTGACTTCAAATCCCTCATTAAAACTGTCCCTTGCTGTGTTGCCTGTAGAAAACGTGACAATGGATGTGCTGTGGATAGGAGGGCTCCTGCCTTTCCTGCTGACCTGTATTGTTTCCTTGTTTCCTCCTGCTCTCCCTCTGAATCCACCTGTTTTGTCTTCTGTCATGCGTTTGGGTTTTCAACTTTCCCAGGCAGGGATTACCTACATGTTGTGTTGATATGGCATGGAATAGTGCAGGGTCTTAGTCCCTGGCAGGTGATCTTTGCTGATGAGCGTGTCATGAGGGCATAAAGGATTAAAAGATGTTTGAGCTATTGTTGTCCTACTTTAAGAGCTTTTAAGCCTGTCAAGAACTACTGTAATCTTTGGGCATGACTTCCTTTGTGGCGAGGACTTCCTCCATTTCTGCTTTAAGGGCAATAAAGACTGGAGTAAATCATACCTCTCAAAAAAACAGCTGATCTCAGTGGAGGTGGGGGTGAAGGGAGGGAAAATTTCCAGTGATAGAAAATCCCTTGCAGCCTTCAGCAGCCTGCTGTAGTTGTTAGGAATTTGATGTTTGCTTGTCTCTACATTCTCTTCTGAATTTATCTTGCTTCAGGTTTCCAGGATGTTGTTACACCTTTCTTAGAGAAGGAGAGGGAGGAATAAAAATAGCAGTGTTAAGGTTCTGCCCTGAGTTTGGTTACTTATGGGCTGTGGTTCACTGTCCTATAGTCTTCTGTTTTGTAAACAGATTCACCTTTTCACATCTAGTCCTGTTTTTCAGTCATGTCATGATTCTTAAAGTGTGTTCTGCGAATCCTTCCCATTTGAGCAGTGTCCTATTTGAGTTGTGGCTATCAGACTGGTGACCCTGCTTTATTAGAAGTGACTCCAGTGTCAAAGGCTCAGGTAGCATTGCTTCTCAGATTTCCATGATGTTACAGAGATTACATTACTGCCTTGTCCGTGCTAGTTCACATTCATGCTGATTAACCACTGTAATGCTTTCACAGTTATTATTTCCCAAGGTGGTGTTCCCCATCCTGTGAAACACTGTGTGTTGCTGCATATAGCATACATATACATACTTGTTCTTCTGGTTGTAAAATTGATGTTGTCTTCTCTCCGTGAGATTCCTATGCCAAGAAATGTTTATGATCTGAAAGTTTCGCAAAGGCTTTGTTGTGAGCTGAGATCTGAGGCTAATCTCTTGATTCCCCAGCTGAGTAATGATAGTCATGTGGGGAGGTTCTCTCTTCTTTGGGTCTTCATTCTCAAATAAATGAAGTGTCCTGTAGGTAAGGTAACTGATGGTAGACTTGAGATGAGCTCAGTTTGTTAGAGCATGGTGCTGATAATAACAAGGTTTGGTTAGTCCTGGTATGGCCCATTCACTTAAGAGTTGGACTTGATGATCCTGGTAGGTTCTTTCCAACTCAGAAGATTGTCTTTCTATTTTTACTAATTTCCATCACAACATGATGCTTTCTTTACCCATCATAACTTGTAAATGTTGATAGAGACTTTGGAAGCAGCAGTATAATGCTGTCACTGTCTTGTCTTCCTGTGGTCTTCTCCAGATAGAAATCTTTTCTTCTCCTCAGTGTAAATCCTGTCCTCTGCTTAACTTCTTTTTTCATGATGTAGAAAAAAGGATTCCTGTGAGTTCCCTGAGAAGCAGGTGAGGAACAGAACTGTGGGCTAGTACAAAAAATCTGAGATAGTGTGTCCACTAGAAGAGATGGGAGTGAGAGGAAGCAGGACAAGTAACATCTATTTTCTCTCAAGGCTGTTTCTGAAACCATTCCTGGCTGGGCTCAGCCCCTAGAGAAATAGAAAGCCTTGTGTTGTGCGGTAAAAGGAGAGAGGGTCCCAAACTGTTGGGCACTCCCAAGACCGCTGATCTCTGGCTGTGGTTCTCATGGGAAGGATCTTCTGAAGATTATGGTGCTGTGGTGGAAAGAAATTAAAGAGAATTAAAATTAGGCTAGATTGTCAGACATGTACTGTGGTGCATTTAAAAGCACAGAGAGCCCAAACAAGGAGAAAATACAGAAGGGAGGCAGTGTTCTCTGCAATGGAACAAGTTTAAAGAGGAGCTTCCTTGTTTAATGCTGTGGCTTTTCTTTCCGTAGCTAATTGGATCAATAAAAGAATATAACAAAGATCTCTCTACCTTTCCTTGTTATTTTATTGGCATCTCAGTTCCTGCCCACAACCAATACAAACTTAAGTATAGTCTATTTTTCATCCTATTCAAAAATTTCATGTTTATTTGGAAAAAAAAATCAGTACAGCATTTTGCAGCAGTAATGAATCTCTCTATTTTCTGGTATTTACTGTTAATTAATTTCGAAAACTAGAGGTCTCTGGAACATATGAAGAAATTAAAAGCTCTTATTTTGTTGGTTTTGCCTACTTCCTTTTTTTTTTGTAAGCCTGTACTCCGAGCACATACTCTCCAAGAACTCTGTTGGAAGGTCTGGAAGGAAAACTGCTAGCTGGACGTGTCATTGCTGAATTTGGAACTCTTGAGAGAACTGAGACCTGTATTAATTGTGATGTTTACTCTAGTTTCTTCAGCAGCAGATTCCAATGAAGTCCCTCTCTGGTGGGCAGTCTGCAGGGTTACTGTTGCGGTGGTAAACTCTTTCACATTTTCTCTGCTGGCTGCTAAAATGGGATTTCTAAAATTTCTAAAGTGTTGTCCCAGTTACAGATCATAGGTTGCAGGTATCTATTTAATGTAGCTGTCCAGTGTTACTATTATAAAACTTTTGGTCTGTTAAAAATTAGATGGTAGAGAGATGCAGAGAATGACATGAATACTAAATACAGATTTAAGAACTCATGGTATTGCTTCTTTTCAATTAATGACTGCATCATACACCGTGTCTAATTCAAGTGAAGTGGTTGCAGAACTTCTGGAAAGCTTTAATGGAGTGCTTCCGATCTTGTTTATCAGATCCTGGCTAAAAAGCATATCATTTGAACATAAATGGTGGCATGTTATAGTTTTCTACTGGAAGATTTACTGGAGTGCTCAGGAGAGCTGACAGAAATGGTGGGTGGCAAAAGAGACATGCTTAGTTGCCTAACGTGATGGTCTTGTCATACTATGATATATCGGTCTGAAAATTCTTCAGTGTCTTACACATACGGTGGGAAGGAAGCTTTAACATGTCAAATTAAGAAAAAAAATTAGCCTATAATAACAGTGTTGCAGATGATTTGCAGGGAGTTTTTTTAATCACGGATATTTCATATCCTCCTTTACACCTAATTCGTCTTGCTTTCTAGGAATGCGTAATTAATATTGTAGTTATGCTAATTTGAAACAATGATGATTGCAGCTCACTGAAATTATGTGTTCTACTTAATTGAACTTGACCAACATTACTTAGAGATGACTCAATACCGCATATGGTACATTCTGTCAATATAACCTTTTATTTTAAACAGTTTGAGACACAGTCTGATTATTTTATATAATCAGTTTCTGTTTCTGTATGTCTGTGGCACTGAATTTTAGCATGATGTTAAGTTTTCTTTCATCAATGGTTCAAAGAGTGTGTAAACTTCCTTATGAATCTGCTTTGGTAGGTACTCATTTCTGATAAAGAAAAATACTACAAAAAACAGGTGGACTGCTTGTTTCAATGCTTTTCATGACTTGCAGCATGCAAACTTTATCTCCAGTATCCACAAATATCATCTATCTTTGCGTATTACTAGACTTCGGATGGTGTAAAAGCGGTTTATACATGCGTGCTGGTGGCAGCCACTCCGGCAGGTGCACTTTTGTGCTGGAAAGCACATCCCTGGGCCCAGGGCAGGTCTGTGAAATGGCTGGCAGCCAGGGGGGCCTGTCTTGTCCTCTCAGGGGGCAGCCACAGGCAGGGCAGCAGGAGCAGGCCCTTGGGAGCTGGCACACTGGAGGCTCCGGGAGCAGCTGGCAGCAGGGACTGCGTGGCACTGGCTGGGTTACCTCTGCTGAAGGGGCGGCTGCTGCTGCTGCCGCCGGCACCTCTGTCCTCTCTGCGTGTGCACGCACAGCTCCGAGCAGTCAGAAGGGAAGGGGAGCTGGCTTTCCTGGGTAAAATGGTATGTAGCTGTTCCTCAGGGACTTCTGCACCTCTTTGGCCTGAAGGAGGACTGAAACAAAGACAGACGATCTCTAAGCTGAATGCAGAATCATTTTATTGTACAGGCTACAATGTTAAACCATGTTTTAAAATCTAGGCTTATTATTTGGGGAAAAAATACTGTGTTTAGGTTGTATAAGAGTACCGTCTTGCATTTAGAAATGCAAAATAATAACTTTGATCCCCCAGTAAACCTTATGGTTACTGTGTATGAAATAAAATGACATCTTGTCATGTGATTTCAATAAAACTTTATTGAAGTATCTCTACCAAAATTATGAAGTTCTATGCTGATGAAGGTAAGTATTTTAAAGCATTTAAAATGGTTTGAATTTCAATATGCTGCATGTACATTTTGATCATAAAATGCAAAAAAATTTCTTAGTCTAAAAAATGTGCTTACTAACAAGCATAGAACTTATATGCTGGCAAAATATACATTGAATTATGAACAAAACAATTCTATAAGTAATTCCACTTATTTTCATTTGGAGGAATCTAATTTTCTTCAACCTCTAGAGAAGAATGTTTTTTATTTAAGGGAAGGTTTTACAAGATAAGCTAAGTTGCAGATAAGATAAGTGTTGCAGAAAAAAATGTAGAAGTGTTTTCCTCTTATTGTAACATGATGTGTTTTAAGTGTGGGTGTGGAGATGGGAACCTTGGACTTTCAGATACCTTAATTCTTAACCAAGACAATAACATACTTCTCAAAAAAGTTCCCAAAGTCATAAGAATCTTCAAATACCAGTCTCTGGTATCCATGAGAGTAACTTGTAATTTAAAAGTAATACAGAAATAATGCAAAATTGGGCCTCTTGTAATTAATAATTTATGTCTCTCTTTTAGCTTTGTCTTTACTATTAAAGTTGACTTCAGAGACTTACCTTTAACTAGCACTATTTCATAACATAATAACATCAACAGAAGTGAGGCAGCATTAATCTTTCTTGAATTGAGTGGAGATTGACATTGTTAAGAGTATGCTGCTCTGCAGTTTTAATTTTTGATTTTTTAAAAAACAGTGTCCTAAAAATTTGGTGGGTTTTTTTCTGAGAGGAAATTTTGGAATTTTGTTTTTATCTCTGGCTTTTAATTCAGTAATTTACTTAAATTTTCTACTGTTCTAATTTTAAACATGAAAGACTTTATGATTTCATGTGAGAGCTTCCTCTTAGGCCTCATTATCAAACACCAGTTAAGTAATTGAATTTTAAAAAGAAAAGCAATGGAGAGAAATGTTTATGTGAAAAAAGGAAATGTGGGGAAAAATAAAGTAGTATAATGTAATAAACTGTGAAGTTAAAGCCATGTCCTTGTATGAGCTGATGTCCAGTTAATGTCTGAAATGAAAATTTTGGATAAAATATCTTGCTGCTGTGAAGCAGCAATTAGATATATTCCTTATTGAGGCATTTCACAGACTCACAGGATCATTTAGGTTGTCAAAAAAGCATTTCACAATGTCCTTTACTTGCATTTATGTGGCAAGCATATTTATATATTATATCATTATTTGAGAAATCTCTTTCAAATTTGTATATATATCTTCTTTATAAAAGCTTTTGCTTCAGTTATCACTGCATTGGTTTGTATTGATCTGGTCGATACAGAAATCTCTTCAGGAAGAGTTTGCATTATTGAGGTGAAAAACCTGCTAATGGTGCAACAGTGATTTTTTTCAGCCTTTTTGCCCTGTGGTAAGAAAAGGTCTTTCTATTTGCCTCCCCAGTATAATTTTTTTTTTTACCCATGAATGTGTGCAAGGTAATCGCAGCTTGACAGTGTTGTCTGATTGTTGATCATGTCGGGTTCAGCTGTCTTACTCCTCCATCAGGGACCAGAGTGGCTCCAAGAGCCTGCTTAAGTGATCACAAACTATTTTAGGCTCCCCTTAATAAAGAGGTGGAAACATGATAAAGCCTGATCCATGGGCATTTTGCATGAAAGTGGCCACTTTGAGGTAATTTTAGAGCCAGACATTCTGCTCCAGCCTACTCTCCTTCTGCCACCAGGAGGACTCGGCAAGCAACAGCAGGCTCCAGGGAGAGGACTTGCTCTGCCTCCCCCTTAGCTCCTCAGACCTGGAAGCGGTTGCTGTAGTCTGGAGAGTGGAAGTAAGCCTGCTCAGTTGCATCGTTGGAGTTCTGTCTTGGAAACGAGACTGTTGATGTCACCTGTTTCAGATTTCCTCCCTTTATGTGTTGGAAGACTGTACTCTAACGGGGTCAGGCACAGGCAGTTGATGGAACATTGTTACTGGTCTCTGTAAATGTTACAGGATCTTCTGGGCAATCTGCATTGTCCATTCCTGTGATGAGGAATTTATCTTGGCTCCAGACATCTGTCAGTGTCCTACTATTAGTTATTTCCTCTTTCTTCAGTTCTTGGACAAGTGAAGATTTTATCCCAGGTAACTTACAGCCAGTTGCAGGACACCCCAGTAGAGCGCATTATACAGATATTGTTTCTTGCCAGAAGCAAGGGTGTTTTGGCACTCTGTTCCTGCTGAAATTTGGTATGGATTTAGACAGCATTTGTATGGATATTCAGTATGTGGTCTGTAACTTTTTAGTATTGTAGGACAGCATACTGTCATATAGTTATAAATCTGACCTCTCATTAATAATTTATTTTCTTCTCAGATGGTGACTGTGTTCATTTCAGGCTTCTTCCATATGTCCTGTCTGTCACCCTTGAAGTTTTCATCATGGTGGTGGTAGTCATTGCTGTTAACTTGTGTCCCTGTGTGCCTTTTTTCATTTACTTTTACAATTGTTTCCGTGATAAGGGGTGCCACAAAGGTGCAAAACCTGAATCTCTCCAAATGTCTCAGTCTCTTTCCAAGCATCTGGGTCCCAAGGTGAACACTTGAAACAAAAAATATATTACTGCAAATCCTTGGGCTCACTGGAGAAACTATTAACTCTCATTTTGTGAGAGCTCTTTTGTCTGTGAACAGATTCTAGTCTGTGCATTCTTTTTCTGACAATACACTTCCCAGCTAACCTCTGCGATGCCTTGTGCCACACATCACCTAACACTAAGTATGTCTCCCCTCTGTGAGCTCTCCCACTCTGTATCCTTTCAGTTGTCTGGCTATTGTTTCTCATACTACAGAAGAGTTTTGCTGTGGTGGCAGTGTGAGGCCACAGGACGATACTCCTCCAGTTCCTTGCCCGGTCAGACAGTGACGCCTGACAGATGAAGTCTTTCTGACTTTTGCCACTCTCCCAAAACACTCTGCTGTCACTGTGTGGGTGCTGAAGACTTCTAAGAGCTTTGTGAGTGTTTTGTGAGTACGAGTGAGAACATTACTCTTTACTTCAGTTAGACCAGTCCCTATAAATTCCAGAGAGGGATGTTTGACATTTAATGTGTTTGTTACCAGTTCCAGTGTCCTCTCCCTCAGCTCTGTAAAAGCCCATCTGTCATGCATGTCTGCTCGTGCTCTCACCAAAGGAGTAAGTCTCCATTTTCTGCCCTTTTCCAGGTTCATCAAAAGCTTGTTAAGATATTTGTCTAGTGCCTGGTTTGACTTAAACCTTGCAATGCACAGCTACATGGGACTGCCTTGTAAGCTCCTAACTGCCCGTGTGTGGCTCCACCTTTCCATGAAGGTGCAAGAAGTCTGGGGTAAATGAAGGTCTGTATTTTCCATACACATTTTTTAACTCTGGGTATGTGTAGAGGGAGACTTCTACAGTTGTGGCCACATTTTATCTTAATCTCTGTTTTTCCTCCTAAACTTCAGACCTGCAAGTTTCCTCACTCAGACACTTGACATCAGGGCAGCACAAGCCAGTACCATGTTTTTGCATTCACGGATTCAGCACATGAGCCTGTATCTTGGCTCTTTTGGTTTATTAGCTTGGGCAGAGCTTCTACACTATTGCTGAAAGAATTAAAGGTTTCTCAATGTTTGCTGGCCTCTTAGTGCATAGAGGTTGATCAAGATTTACAATGAATGGCCAAAGCAGGATCTTTTAACTTGATGGACCTCGAGTCTGATGTGCAGTTTTGGGAGCCACAATATAAAATAGATAAAAAGCAATTAGATAGAGTCCAAAGGAGGACCAGGAAGATTGTGAAGGGCCTAGAAGGGAAAGCCTTATGAAGAGCAGATGAGGTCACGTGGTTTGTTCAGCCTGGAGGAGACTCATTGAGGTCTGCAACTTACAAGAGGAAGAGGAGGGGATCTCTTCTCTGTGGTGTCCAGTTACAGGTGTCCAGTTACGGGACCAGAGGGAATGGCCTGAAGCTGTCTGGAAGGTTTAGTTTGACTGTCAGGAAAAGGTTCTTCACCCAGAGGGTGGTTGGGCACTGGTACAGGCTCCCCAGTGAAGTGGGGAAGCACCAAGCCTGACAGGGCTCAAGAAGCATTTGGACAATTCTCTCAGGCACATGGCGTGATTCTTGCAGCTGCCTTGTGCAAGACCAGGAGTTGGGATGATCCTAATGGGTCCCTTCCAACTCAAGATATTCTGTTACTCTGTATTCACATCTTCCTCAGGCATTTTGTGGTTTCTGAGACACTGAAGGCATTGCAGTTTACTTGGAGACCTCTGAGGTCATCCGCGAGGGAATTTATAGCAGAAGCTTAAGGGCTTGGAGACATCCATGGTGTGAGTGTACATGTGGACTGTCATTCAACTGAAACATGTATAGCTCATGTATTTTTTTTTTGTACTATAATAATTATTGTATTCTGCATCTGTTTTTGCCTGACTTTCCCATGTACTTCTGGGTTTTTTGAAGTTCTGTATTTCTGTGTGGTTCAGAGGTATTTAAATTGCCACTTGGAAAGCTCTTCTTGGCATTCTCACTCACTCCATAGAAGAAGATTCTACTGGCCCTGCAAAGGAGAAAATTTCTTTACTCTCAAGTAATAAAGCATTCCTCAGAGTGTGAAAATACCTGTGGAGTGCACATCATGAAAAATTCCAGTGGCTAATAGGTAACCTTTAGCATGCTCAAATTATTTTGAAAAATTCTAAAGGCTAGAAGCAGGATAAGCTTTACTTGTAGAGCACGGCACTGCAGCTCAGGAAGGTGCAGGGTACAGTATGTACCAGCACAATTTCAGCCCTGGGTGTCCTTTGATAATTAACAGAGTGCTGTCATTTCTTGTGGAATCTCTCTGTGTGTCAGCATCAGCACCAAAGAGAAGAAAGAAAATGTACATAGCCCCTGATGAATACTGCTCTCCCCTGTGAAAACAGGATGGCAGCAGTAAAGACAGTGTGTGGCAGAATCTCAATGCTTCCCTTCTCATCCCTCTCCCCTTTCTATATAGGACTGTGCGTTTGCACTGAGCCCAAAGAAAATAGCTAATATTCATCTTTCTTGGTAACTGAAAATGACAACAACAGGCTATTTCAGCCAATTAACAGAATGCTAATATCTAACATGAATGGAGAAAGCAGACTTCTGGAGTCCTCCAACAGGAAATAAAGATTCTGTCTCTTAAGATATATAATTAGTAGCAGCTATCTCTGGACCTCATAATTTCTTATTCTCAAATCAGTTTGTCCTCTGCTGCCTTCTGTTCATCTGCTGAGTTTGATCTGCTATTGAGAGATGGTACTTGCTGCCTCTTGTGGGGTTTTTTCACTGCCACTCAATTTTTAGCTGAATTGTTTCTTGTGTCAGCATAGAACCATTGCCAGGCTTGCTCTGAAAGTCCTCAAGGAACAAAACACCCATGATTTTAGATGTCATTTATTCTTCTTGAGGGTTTAGTCCTTAAGGTTAGGTACAACCTTGGTGCTGATGTTATAATGGCAAATTGGTCATCTGACAGTCATCTGTTTGAAATTTAATGATGATTTTTTTTTGTATATTATGCATTTTCTTTGCTCAGTTGTAAACTATATGCAGTTTTATAAGAGAGACTGACATAAGATGACTAAATAGATGAAATGTTCTTATTGAACATTGAAATATGGGAACTTTAAATAGGCAGGCATAGTCATGATGGTTCTACTTAGTAGCCTGATCACATAGCATGTAGTTAAAATATTATGTGCTTAATGCAGTATGTAGTTACTCTATTTCATTAAACATTTTGTATGTTTTTCTATCCAGTGGAGAGGGTCTAAGCCCAGATTTTTAAAATGCCTATTAAATTATCTTAAGCAAAACTAGTTAACAAATCACAGTAACCTAAGTGTAACTTGCTAGATACTGTAAAATCATTGGTGGCTACAATAATTATTTTAAGAAATATAAAACCTGCACTACAAAGGCAAAGAATCTATTAACTGCTCTTTTGGGACCTGTGTATGATATTTTCAGGTGTAGCTGTCTCTGTCTTAGTAATTTGTTGGCTGTAAGAGGCTGTTTCTGTCCTGTTGTCCCCAAGCATTCCTGGTATTCCCTCCATACACTTCTTTCTCTGAGAAGTTATGATAAGTGTGTCCATTTCACTCCCATCGAGCTTGCCCTCAACATTGAATATGATTAATATTAAAATAGATTTGTTCAGAGGGTCTTAACACCATGCTTTAGGTGGAAACACAATGTGATGAAAAAAGGGAAAACAGAATTCTAGTTTAAACTGAGCAGCCAAGTGCTTCTCCAGCTTTTTCATCTCTCACATCTAAATTTCTGAAGTATTGTTTTAGGTGGGAATTCCATATTCATAGCAGGTTGTTTTGCAGATGTTGCCTTCTGATCCAGAGTATTGGGGCTTTGTGAATGTGAGAAGCTCTGGGAAATACCATCAAAGTTCTTGCTTTCTTTTATCCTGTGCCTCTGTTGGTACTGGCAATGAAATGGACACCTACAGAGAAAGGAGGTGGTGAGAGGGATGAGACAGGACTCTTCCTCTGACCAGAAGTGCTTACCTTTTCCACCTCTCCTGTGCTTTTATGTTAGCATCTTCCCTCTGTGCAAAGGTCTTTAACATTCATTCATTCATGAGGAATTTCTAATTGTTACAATACTCTCAACACTGACAAATTTGTGTAACATTGCTAAAACTCAGTATAGAACACAAGTCAAACCCTGTTAAAATTCTTAACTATTCAGCCATGATTTTTGGTTGATGCCAGCTCTGTAGTCATCCTATACTGTAAACTCAGATCTTGGATGCATTAGCACTGAGGATGGCCCTTCCAGCTTGGTGTGGACTTGCACAACCTTTGCCTTATTTCCGCCTCTTGCTTGATGTCCCTGCTTATGCCTTGTAACAAAGTTAGATTCTATTTTCTATGAAAAATCACCACTGTCATCTCTGTCTCGGTCCCAGTTATTTAAGGAATGTTACAAGTGTCACCTTTCAGAATCAGAACAGGACAGTAAAATTAATTCAGTCATTTCAAATAGTATTATCACACGCTTTTAGGAACTCATGTAAAATTCAGACGTGTCAGAATGTACGAAGTGTTCATTATTTTTGATATTTTTAAAAACCTTGTTCATAGGTTGAAGACTTCAGATATATATTTTTGAACCTTATTCCATCTCTGATATGAAATACACATACTTCTTCTTTTAAGACATGAAGTTCTGTTAGAGTTACATGGATTGTATGAAAGCTGGTATAAAAATATTTGTATTAACATTCTGAGAACTGGCAATACCACAATGGATCCCATTCACAAATGGGCACATATATTAGCACACATATATAGCACAAATATTTTTGGTCTAAACTAAAAAGTTATAAGCTAGTAAAAAAACATTCTTACAAGAGAAATGACATATTTCTAGATCTTATTGGCTTATGATGAAATCCCTTATATCCATGTAAAGCTTCTTGACACACCTGTGAAATATTCTACAGTAGGAGCTCTGAGTGCTGAGTACTGTAGACAGCAAAAAGGAGAAATTTTAAGATTTTGAGAGAGTACTCCCTTGGCATTAAATATCACACCTTACTTTTTCCCAGGTGTTCTTGTGCTCTTGTCTCCTGCAGCTACCTATAAACTCCAGTGCCTTAATGCCATCTCAGTTTTCTATTTTTGTTGTAAATCTCTTTGTTCAATAGGAACCTCTAGTGTTCCTTCTTTCTGTTAAACATAATAATAAAGAATATGAACAGAAGGAATGAAAGCGGGAGAGCTGTGACTTGTACCATGTGAAAGCTGCCCTTCTTTCTGAAGGAGATACAAAAGGTGGGGCAACGTTTGAAGGACTGGAACTAGGAAAGAAGTAGGAAGAATCACCAGAGGGAGGATCTCAGAGATACTTCTGTAAATTTAAAATAATGAAATGAAAAATTGCGGAAGAGGAACAAGAGATTGAGGTAAATTTTCAGTAAACCCTGTTATACTGTCTCACTTCAGTGTAATCTCTGTGTATCAACTCCAGTATGCCTTAGATTTCTCTAAATCTTTTCAGCTTTCTAAATTGATAAATATGCTACAATTTTTGTAGCATTTATTTCTGTTGTTAGTTTCCTGCTGATCCATGCTGCTTTGAAAGAGTCCATCCAGTAGCCCTGTAAACATGGAAGGGAGCAGTCTGGGAAGGATGTAGGTCATGGAGGACTGGGCTTGGAGGTGAACTTAACTGCAATAGGATTGCACCTGGAGTCACCCACAGAGCTGATGTGCTGAGATCTGCTGTGGAGCCATCTTCAAGGTAGTTCTTGCAGTTCAGGATTTCAGAGGGGTGTCACTGTTGCAAACGAACAAAGACATGCATACTCCAGAGGGTTAGAATTAGAAGGCTGAAAGGGTTTATTAATACAAACGGAGCACACTTTTATACCATGCTTCACTAATGCAATCATTCATTGGTTAGTAACAAAGAGACATGCTCTATTATCTTTGGTAGGGAGAAAGACAACCATATCTTCCATGCTGTGATATAAAGAGAAAAGCACCTGATGTTGTTTTGAGAAGAAATTATAGTTTACATATATTGTTTATAAAATCTTCACTGGGAAGCCTGAGTAGTTTCCCTTGGGAATAAAAACCTTAGCAAGTTCACAGCTAAGAAAGTCCACAGAGGGGAAACAAGACGGTCACGTGATAAGGGAGGTCTGGTATTGTGGTAAAATAAAAGAATAAATTTGGACTCTTTCCTCTGGACAAAATTTCTCTCAAATTGTCATGTAAGGTGTTGGAGTTTGTGTGAATCGCTAATGTCATCACATTGAAGTTTAAATTTCCATAATGCCTTAATTTGCATGGAAATGTACTTATGCTCAGAACAGTGTCTTATACTTTTCTAGATGTTATATCCACATCTTCAGAGTACCACAGATAGTGAGTGCCTTTAATAGTGAACTCACTCCGCTGTCACGGGGAGAACACAGAGGCTTCTCTAGAAGAACTATGGATATTTGCTGTGGGTAAAAAACTGGGCTGTGTTTTTCTGTGACTAGGGAGACTCAAAATGGACTGAGTAATCAGTTGGTTTTGCAACCAAGAAGCATGCCTGAGCAGCTGGATATGTGTCTGGATCTGGACCTGCAGCCTCCTGCAGATTTTTTGGCAATATACAGTATGTAGTGTCCGTCGGAGGATCTTGTCTTACACTTGGCAGCAGAGGCTTTAGCTTGATAATAAATCATTCTCAAAAGCCACTTTTCTCTAAAGAAAAGTTGTTATATTCAAGGATTGAGTTGGAAAGTCTGGGTAAAAAGTACTGTGTTCTTAAAGCTTAGTTTCAAGCATTGAAAGCTTGAAGAACTGTTCAGATTGTTGACAAAATGCTTAGTCATCATTAATTTGGAGCTATATAGTAGCATGGAAACCTCTGAATGTCACCAGTGAAACCAGGTTCTACTGCTTTCATAAGTTTTTCCTCCCCATCTGTTCTCCCCTGATGTCTTTGGCCTCCATGACTAAAGGATGACCTTTAGTTAATGCCTACCTGTGAGTCTTGCTTGCAGTTTATCAACAGGACCAAATGATGCTTACTTCTCCAAATATCTGCCAAACTGCCATCTCTCTGCTTAAGCTCTTTGTCTTTTACTTTCAGGAAGTGCAAAACCTTTCTTCCAAAAACTTCATTAAAATTGTTTAAAAGTTCTCTGTGTTGTGTGTTTTGGTTTGCAGTAGCCTTTGCTCACACTACTGACGAAGTGGTTTTATGTCTCCACTTGTGTTTTTTGCAACTTGCTTTAATACAGGCTGAAAGTGGCCATAAGAGCAGAGTACATACAATTGTAAGTAAATCTACTTGGGCAAATCCAGGAACAGTAATAAGGGACACGTGATGGCTCAGTAAAATGCTCTTTTTTTCCTTTATGTTGTTCTCTGTTTCCTCCCCACCTCTTCTAAATACAAACAAACAAATAACTTACAAACCCAGCTCTTATTTCCATTGTGTGAACTGGAAGGAAGTGGCATATAAATTTAGATACTCTTTACTGTGAGACAGATTGAGTAGCAATTTGACTGAAACCCTCAAATTGACTTAGCTAGGGATTTATTGTGAGGGTGGGAAGAAGTGTGAATCTGGGTGGTTTGGCCAGGATTTCAGTAGGTGTTGGAGCTAGTGGATAGCCAATGGCAGATACAGACAGTGGACCCAAATATTTTCCGAGAAGTGAGTCTGAGCTAGGGTCTTTGGAAGAAAAAAATTCCTGTGCTTGAGAAAGTAAAGAGGTAACATATGAATGAACTAGATGTTGGTTCATTGTAAGTAGTGAACTGGAGACAGTCAGTTTTGGAGTGGAGTTGTAGTTTCACAGGCAGCTGATCTCTTCTTATCATATGCTGTTGCCAATTTTACAAAGTGGTTTTCCCTGGTCCCCTGCCTTCAGCCTGCCATCTCCTTCCCTCTTCTCACATCTGTGGGCTCATGTATGTGGGCTTGTGACCTTTCTTGGTCTTCATCTGGAGCTCAGCAGACCCTTCTCTGCGTCAAGTTAACTCAGCAACACAGTGAAAAGCAAATTTAGCAGAAGCCTGTGTAGGCTTTCTTCCTTTTCTGTGAGCTGACTTGACTCACAGAGGGATCTGAGATTGCTGTAGGCTTTATAAGGTAAGCAGGGGGAGCCAGTGGCCGATATGGAAAGGGAGAAAGAGGGAAGAGGTGGGAAGTAGTCCCATTGTGGTAATAGTGAGCTGTTAAACCACTAGCCCCATCTAAGAAACAATTCTGTGACCACTGATTCGCCTTAAGGAATCACCTGCATCACTGTGAGCAGTGTCTCTGAGGGTGGTGTTCTTGCAAAACAGGTGACAAAGTGGGGGTTGCCCAACTGGGAAATCTCTGAATTGAAAAACCTACTAAGAACCAAGTTTGAGACATAAGAAACCAGAGATTGAGCCTGCTTGCTCAAAATCAGCATGGTATTCATTTAGATGCAGGATGGAATGCATTTGAAGAAAGGAGCTTCTGTGTAATTTTACTTGGGCAGCTGAATTTCTTATTTATTAGATGTCTTAATCCTTAAAGTATATAGCATGCTTGGTTTTTTGGTATTTTTGTTTTGTTTAGGTTTGTTTTTGTTTTTTGTTGGGTTTTGTGGTTTGGTTTTTTTTTTTTTTTTTGAGGGCCAACCACTTCATTGGTTTGTTCCAAACCATACTTTTGCTGGCATGAACATCATGCAAGTCATCAGTGTTTTTGACTCAGCATTTCCCCAGTTTCCTAGTGATGCACCGTATAATCATGCAACACCTACCTTGTTACATGCACTGTAATTGCATGTGGTTCCTCTCTATATGCTAAAGTTGCATGCTTGTGTTGAGTTGATGTAGTGTTTCCACAAGTCTGTATATGATGCACATCACCATGGTGTCTAAGCAGCTATATTGGTGAGGTTGCTAATTAGTCAAAGTGTTTTAACCATTTCCTTAAATGTTATTCATAGACTGTCAAAAGAAAACTTCGTACATTTAGGAAAGATTTATTTCTATCTCATGTAAATAAGTCACACACAGGCTTTTATTTTGTCTTTAAATGCCAAGGCATTTTTCTAAAAAGGAACAGCAGGAGTTTTGGTGGATTTTTTTGAAAGTGAATTAGGTTGATCAAAATGTTTACTTCTGACTCATTACTTTTTGTAGTCTCTTTAAATTTTTGTTACAAAATACCAGATTAAGTAGATTCTGCAATCAGTACAAGACAGCAATTTTGATAGGACAAAATCAAATAACTTCAAAGCTCAGTTTTTCTTTTCACAGCTGTGATAACATTGAATTTTTATATTGTTACTTGAGAGTGAGGTTCTAGTGAATAATGTTGTGTTATAATAAAAGATGAAATAGTAAACAGTCCACAATTCAAGAAGATGTTGATTAAAATTGGTTTATTACATTAAAATCAAATCCCAAATTTTAGAACTTTGTTAACAGCCTATGTTTATAAATAAATCTTCACAGAAGAGGAGAAGTTTAGATCTCCTCAACATGCCAAGAATGGAGAACTTTGAAGCATGAAGAAAACCTCTGTTGTGAGGCATTATAAAGTATATTGGGGTACTGTGTAATGTTGCAATGAGCTAAAAACCTGCTTGGAAAACTGTTGTTCTGTCTCAGTAATGAAATATGGTTTATTAAACTTTCAATATATATAAGAATTTCCAAGGGGAAAGCAGCATATCCTTACTGTGAAGCGTCTTTCTTGTAGGTGCCACTCTGTTGTAAATTTAACTGACCCTAGGAGTATTGGTCTTTTAAAGCACATAAGAATAGGATTTATGGTTCTGAGTTAATAAAATATGCTGATGCCACTGTAAGCCCTATTTAGATAGACAGCAGTAATCTCTGTTGAGCAGTATGAAACCGTCTGTCTCTAAGTACTGGAAAGCTAATAGTTCACAGCAAGGTTGTACCACATCCAGAGATGAGAAAAATGTGTCTGAAGTGAGAAGAGTCTTAGCTGCATGATTTTATTTTCTTTTGTAATTGTATTCTTTCTCCTGTGCTAATATTGTACATCATGTCAAGTAAACAAGATACCCAAAGAGCACAGAAAAAAATGTGCCTTTTAGAGTTCATACTCTACCTTACTTTTGTTGGTTTTAGCACAAGGAACAAGGTTCTTCTGAACCTACAAGGTGAATCTAAAGTATGTGAAATTGGTGTTAAAGATGGGGTATGTTGTGTGTTCATAAAGAAAACACATTCAGTTCAAGAATGAGATAAATTAAGAAGGCTAAGTTAATATGTTGCCACACTGTATGTTTTGTAGGGTATAAAAATACTGTTTCCAAGTTTTTATCTTTCATGAACGGAGTTGATAGAATTACGTTTGAATAGATAACTTTGAATTTGTAATTTTTCTATTGTGTTTGAAATATTTGACATTTAAATACATGGTTGTATTTACATATATTGCATTTTCATTACAGCTAATCCTCTTGAAAGTTGGTTGGCAGATGCCTTAAGCAGTTCTCTAAAATTGGGACAGATACAGTATTCTGAAACCTTGGAATTTAATTGCAAATAAAGAACATTTTGTAATTGTTTTTTTTCCACTTTAAAGATTCCACTTTTAAATTTTAAAAGAGATTTGTTGTATGTAAACAAAGGAAATATACTTTAGTGGAGAGATTATATCTGAAAATTTATTAGTTGTCACCTTATTTTATTATAAACCATTAATAATCAATATTTTATGTGCTGCAAACATAAAGATTACCTCTCTGAGTAACTTAATATTTTAAGTAAATAAGTCTGTGGGAACAAACCATTCTGTGTACATCTAAGACACATGTATTTTTACAAAAAGCAACAGTTTTCAAGATTAAGATTGCTTTATAATTTGAAAGGAAAGCAGAATAAGAAATAATTTCTTTGACAAGTGTTATGTTTGTTTTAGTCCAGAAACACATGATGTCCATATGTGTTGGGATTTTGATTTTTGTTTTGGGGCTTTAAAAACAAATATCCTCAGCATTTTTTCACCCTTATACCTTAGCTTTTCATTTATTCAAGTGTTGAAAGATATAGCTATAAATATAGCAAAATGTTTGGTTCTATCTCTAAATTAACTTAGCAGATAACCATAAGTTCACAGAATTCAATAACAGATACTTAAAAAATCTGAAATACAAGGGAAAAAATAAATCTATGTTCCTCTGTGGAGATATCCATTGTAAAATTTGATGTATGATCTAGACTACGTGAATCTTTTTCTATTAATTAAAGTTGGATTTTTTTCAAACTCAAGTTCCATTATGTTTAGAAAAGTATCCAACAATTCCTCTTGTCTTCCAAATAACTTACAGTCCACTCCCTCTTGTGATTCATCCTAACAGTCGCTGGATTCATCCATTCAAACATCAGGTGCTTCACTAATGCTCCTGAGCTGGAAGAGCCCCTCTCCTTGGCTTCCCATACAGAGGAAAGGCACAGGCTCTGCTAGGAGCACTGCATTAGGGAGAGGTTATGTCATGTGGAGATGTTTAAGGTTAGGTAGGATTAATCTGATTTTAGAATTGCATAAAAGCAAGTGAAAATGGTTCAAACCTAAATTATTTGACCAGGCATTTCCAATTTAGTGTTTGACTCTGGGTCTGCTCCTTGTTAATCTGTTTGGTCTTTGCTTTTGCATCTTCTTTTAATCGATATAGTTCTCCTGAGCTACTTGTTTTCCCTGACAGGAGAGTAAAAGGTCCTCCATGCTCACATGATAGGTTTTTAATACTTGTATTCTTGTAAACCTTTCACACCTTTTTTTCTGGTAAGTTGCTGCTTGGTGGCAGCAATTCACAATTATGAAGTCCCCAATGGCTGCATTGAGCCAGCTCAGTGTTCCTTCCAAAGCTCATCTGCCTGTTGAAAAGAACAAAATATAGTGGGAGATTATGCCTGTAGGTTTATTTGTCAGATTTTTCTGTTCATGTTTCTCATGTGTTGGCAGTTTGTTTTGGCCGTGTTGGGGTCCTGAGTCTCACTCTTCATGGTTTTTGTGGAGGGAGGGAGAGTTCTCCTGAGCCATGGTGGTGTTTTAGAATTGTCCTTGATGAATGTGTGTGTCACTGCCAAAATCCGTGACAAAATATCTGGTCTCAAAATACGTAGTTTGTTTAATACCACCAAGATCAAGTCCAGTAGGTCACAAAGTGATAAATGAGGCCACAGCTTCCACAGCATCTGTGCTGGGGAGAGCTGTGCCATGTTTCAGGGAGATGGCAGCAGTCCACCATCACCAGCAAGGTCTGCAAGGTTTGTTTCCACCTTTCCCCAATCTCTCTTGGACACCACCATGTCAGTATAGTTGGGGGAGCTGAGCTTCCTCGCCCAGGCCCTGACGTTCCCCGTGGTGGCTGGGTGAGACGGGCATCCCTGCCGCGCCGGGGATGCGGCACCGCTGGGAGCAGAGGGCAGCAGATAACGAGCAGGCAATTAAACAGCTCAGTAAAAGAAGAGACAGAGTAAATGCTGTGTGCTGCTCATCTTCTATTTTCATGAACTCATACATAGGATCCAGTGCGTTGGGAAGTAGGATGAGGGTTATCACAATTTTGACGCAAACACTTATATGGCTAATCTCTTTCTAAATGCTTATGTTTTTAATCTCAAGCCTCTTTATGTGACTGAGCTGCACTTTTTTCCTAACTTGACTTTGTTTTATGGAGAAATATTTCATATCAGATTGCTTAAGCTCTGGGCTGTCATGTAAATACCTTCTGTCAAGTATATAATACACATTTTAAAATTTGTCTAAATATTTATGCTCTTGAGGGGATCACTGTATCTCTCAATAGACAGTTACAACCTAGCAAGTAAATAAATCAAGCTTCTTTTTTTTCAAATCTTCATTGTTTTTGCAAAAAATTGTAACTGAAAGGTATTTGAATCTTTCAAAATTCTGGAAGATAATTCTATTATTTACTTGAGAAAAAACTACCTCCTGTCTTTCAGCAGTGCCCACAAATATATGTATGTACATAAATATATATATTAAACAATGCTTCTATTTCTTCTAAAACAAAAGATCAAAATAAGAGCTAAAGGAAATGTGTGCCACCACATTTTAAGTTATCTTTAGATATGCTATGAAGCACATTTTTTGTTATTTTAGATTTGCTTCCAGTATGTGCTTCATGGATTAGTTTTGCTTATTTTCATAATTTTCCTGCCTATATTACATTGGTAGCGTGTCTTGTGTTCTGAGTCTTTAAAATGAAATAATTAAAAGTTTGGTGAAATTCAGTGGAAGAAAGTTTGGTAATTTTCACTCATTTCCAGATAATGTATTTTTCCTTGTTTGTATGAGAAGGGAAATTATTAACACTGAAGGTTGCAATGTAGTTTGTAATCAATAAGAGTTGCAATAACTGTGATTGATATCAAATGCAAGATTGCTGTAATGTTAAATACATTAGAAACTGTTCACTGATAAAGAAAGATCTTGCAGTTTTAACTGAAGGAAGTACATTTTAGATGCTAGTCTATAAAGTCTTAATACATTGTATTTGCCTTACTTTTTGCTTTTTACAATAATAAAATATATCCAGAGAAAGTAAATCTGTGATTTTAACATCTTTTGACAAGCACATTAGACTGCAGAAAGAGCATCCAAGTTGGGGCTCGGGGCATATGGTGCTACCTTCTGCTAACACAGCTCCAGAACAAGTCACTGTGTTCACCAGGGGGTCGTATTCAGACTCTCAGGTTCCCTCTTCTGATCTGGGGGAAAAAAATGTGTTTCCCCTTTACATGGAAAATCAGAACACAAACTGCAAACCTCACTACCCTGGGATAACGTCATTGTGCAGACAACACACAGGTGCTGTGAGATGTTTTGCTGTCGATCAGGTTTTTTGTCAGGGCATTCAAGAAAGGCCCTGTATTAGCCAATGTAGATATTTATAGCTACTTTTTAATTCTGAAAAGATGTATAATGCTACTTTGAAAGAATAAATGTTTATATCATGGTGTGAAATCGTAGAAGCATTTCAAACGTATGTACATGCAAAGTATTATTTGCGTAGGTGTTTTGTGAATAGGTAGCAACTGCTACACTTCACATTTTCCTAGATTGTCTTATTTTATTTAGATTCAAAGACTGGTGTTTATAATAGATAATCCAAGTGTTGTGTGTCTTGGGAATTCAACATATGGATGAGGATATGGAAGGCATTAGTTATATGAGATTTGTTGACCAGCTTTTAATTCAGATTGTCATTTTTAACACACGGCGGTGCAGATGGTGAAGTTTTGACTGTCCGTCAGAGCCCAAATACCTTAGGGACAGCTGTTGCTGATAAATCATTTTACATGCTTTAGGTCAAGAGTCGTCAAACCTGTTACAGCACCTGCTTCTACGTATGCAAATCTGTTGTTTTGTCATTTCATTAAACAAGGAAAAGTAGTAGTCTCTCTTGGCCATAAGTAAGCCCGGAACATATCCCGTATGAAATGAAATACAGCAAGAAGACAACTGTGGTTTTTGCAGTACAGCCGTGGGATGCTGCTTCTGTCTGGGGGCTTTGTTTCTGGAAGACTGCCTGCAATTTGGAAGGAGGGTAGAAAGACAAGTACATGTTTGGAGGCAAGAAGTGAAGGGAAGGTGTTTGCTGTCATTGACTGTAGGGTAGTTGTGAAGTTTGATATGCCCAGAAGCCAGCGGGTGCCATGTGGGGCTCCCCTACACTGCATACCTCTGTTTTCATCATCTGGTGAGCCTGCAGCATGATTTCCAGGCACTGGAGCATACAACATGTCTACTTCAGTTTGGAGCTGATTGATCCACAGTACAGAACACGCTCGTGGGATCTTCCCTTGCTATAGAAGAACATAAATGATTGAAATGTTTTCTTAAGAAAGAAAAGTATCATTTGTTTATGTACTTCAATGCCCAGCAAAAAAATTCCTGTCAAATGGCAGCACACTGCAAGAACTGGGGGTTTACTTAACAAGGTTATGCCTGAGCTTTGGAAACACTAGGAGGTTTATATTTGTTTAATCTACAAGGTATGTAAAGAGAGTTTAAATCATGAGGAGGAAACTTCTTTGTTTATTGCACTTCACAAGTGTGGCTGTGGCATGTAATAGAAATGGCACTTAAGGATTGTTTTTTTTTAAGCAAACTGACAGAAGATTTTATCCTATGCTGCCATAGATTGCTGTGGGGGAGAAAGGGAAATAGTAAAATTGATGAAGAAATGTTGCATGCTGTCATTTTAGATTATGTTATTTTGCCATGACTTTGCTGCTAATTTTTTTAAAGATACTGTAAAATTCCACTATTGCAGAAGGTACCACAGTAGCGCTGTCATCTGTCAATTACTTCATTCCATGGCTAGTTTGTCAACAGTATTTTAATCAAGCCACCAGCAAAAATGCTTTTTGAACATTTTGTGGAGAAAAAAGAATACCCCCCTGACCTTTCAACCTTGTCAGCTGAGTTTTCCCATTCTGACACTAGGCATTATTTTTGCAAAGGTTGGAATTTTAACTCTTCAGTGAACCAGATATCATTTTTATTGGGTTATTAATTCTGGTAGGTGCTAATCTCATCAAGATTTGCAGACATTTTCCTTCATAGGCCATTCTGATTTGTAGCTTTTTCTTTTCACAGCAGTATTAAATACCAAACCTCTCTGATATGGAAGTTCATTAGAGATATGTCTTTGATGGCAGCCCTTTCAGGGCTTCAGTTTCAAATACCTTGATGTAAAGCTTAAGAAGCCATTGTGTTGTAAGCCCTCCTTGATGTGTCTTATTTAGATCTGCATAGTAAATCAAGGAAAGTAAATAACAAGGCAGCAGATGGAAGCATGGAGATAAGGCCAGTGAACAATTGTATTTGTATTTTGTTATGATGTTGACAGGAGCTAAAATTCACTAATCTAGTTCAACTGATCTGCATTTCAAAGAAATCTCATTTAGCAGCAACTTGAAGGTTTGGAGGATAAAGTTCTTTTATTGCAGCTTTTATTGCATTCTTTGCTAATTTATCTGGTCAAGATTTAGCCTTGCTTACTTAAAGCAGCAAGCATGTTACAAGGAGTCTTAAATACTACGAAAGAATTAATGTCTAGACTATGAACTGAAGGTAATTACATATCCAGCAGTGAATAGACTACATTTAGGAAATACTGTTGTCCAAATGGAATTGGAAGAGAAATGCAGATAAGGTATTTCCCCCCATTTTCTCTTAAGGGTTTTTTTAAATTATTAATTTGTAATTGTGTGGAAAACTAATATATTAGCAAATGTAAAATTATTAAATATAAACCCCAGAATTTCTTGAACTGGGAGATCCATCATACCATGCTTTGCTGCTCTGTTTACAAACTGATAGCTCATATTAAGGTTTCATTTAATGGTTGCCTTCCTGCATTTATTAAACAAAATTATTAAAAAGTGGAAAACAATTTAATGGAATGATGGACCACAATTATTTTATGTGTGCTCTAAATGATGTAGATGATGGATATATAAGTTAGGTACTTCATATTAGATACAATGCAGCCATGTCATTTGGAAAAAAACCGTGATAAATACATTTTATCAGTAAGAATCAAATATCTTTAAAATGAAAAGGAATATAAAGTAGAATTTAGCGTTTCCTTTTGGAAATTTAAAAAATTGTTCAATCTTAAGGCCAAAAACTAGATTTAGTTTTCAGTTTATGATATAAATAACTGTTGATTTAATTTTCAGTTTATGATATAAATACTAACGATGGAGTGTTTAGGCTATAGAACATAAGTGTGTCCATACCTATGTACAGATGTAATGATAATAAACCAAAGCATGCCAGGCCAGTGTGCATCCACTCTAATAACGGGCCCCAGTTCTCTAAGACGTGTAAATGAAACCCAGCAGCTGCCAAGCGTTGATGCTGTAGTCCTTGCTGCCTTTCTGCAGCCTGTCCTAGTCACAGAGCCTACAGCTGTGCCCCGAGGACTGCACTTCCATCTCATTTGCAGTGCGGGTCTTTGCACTTCTTCTTAGTGTGTCTTTGTAAGCTTGAGAGGGGTGGAGGAGGCAGCAGCTGGGGGTGAGGGTGCTTGCTGGGCTGCAGTGATATCTGATAGCTTTTGACTGTGGACTCCATAGGCTAATCAGATCATGGGGCAGTAAATGCTTCTTTAGTTGTAGGACTGGCTTAAGCATCCTTTGGTTCCTTCTCCTCATACCTCTAAAAATGTTCATACGGTGTTTTGTGGGTCTGGTGGACTCCGTGAGTTTGAAAGCAGCTTTTATTTAGCCAATTTACTTTTAATCTAGATTAGTTTCTCAGTATGGCTGATCATATAGCTCCATGCATGCTTTCCTTGGCACAGCTCAGTGGCCAGTGCTGGGAAGGGTGAGGTGGGACTGGTTCTGCCTCTGCCACTGGAAGAAATGGTCATCAGTCTATGCTCCAAGACACACAGGCTGAGCTTCCACAGTGGAGCAAGCTGTGCCACATCACAATTGTGTCATCTCACCTTACCCGTGTTACGTCTTCTCACTCCTCTCTTGCCCTAGCAAGGATGACCAAAAGTTGTTCAAAAGCGTGGTCAAAAGTTGTTCACATGTTTTGCAGGACTGTTTTGAAGTCAGCACAAGGGAGGAGTGAGACTCTGCAGGTGGAGCTGAAGAAGGTTAGGGAAGTTAGGGGTGCTTTGGCTCCACGTTAGAATGGTTCAAGTCATTGTGCTGCTGCATTTTCTGGAAATTGTACCTTTACCTTCAGATCACTATACACTCTGTATGTGTGAAATGGACAGTGCGAATAGCAGTTATTCAAAAAAGTGATTTGCACTGCTTTGTGACAGAAATATATACCAGTCAATAAAATTATGTCAATAAAATAAATCTAACTCTCCTAGAAAACTCCAGTGTAAATGAGCATTTATTTACATCTCAATCTGCCAAAGTTCAGAAGTAAAACTTCAAATTTAAAAATATTCCAGGGATATCATCCTATTTACAGCACTCAGAAGCAAATAGGTCAATGAGATCAAGCACAGACAGACATGTTCACATTTTTAGCTAAACTGTACCTTTTCCTGCATGACAATGTAAATCATCCCCTCAAATAAACATGTGCTCCTGTTGTCTGGCCTGCCATGGTCTCCAGAGTTTCATCACCCATAATCTGTTTTTAAAACCTCATGCCCTTGTACCTCTGGCTTCAGCATCGCTGACTCTTGCTCCATCCTGCCTAAGCCCATTGTGCGTTCTGGCATTGCCTGAGGTGACAAGGAGGGATCCTGGCTGTCACTGAACGCTCACCTCTTGTCTTCCTGTCCCTGCTGGCTCCATGCACGTGTTGTGTTCCTCGCAGAGCTGCACAGGGGGACAGCGTTTTCAGCAAAAGGAAACTATCCCCACTATAGAGAGAAAATAAAGACAAAAAGGAGAAATAGAGGGGAAAAAAGCCAAATGGAATTTTGCGAAATTTCTCAGGTCTTTCTCTCTGCAGAAACCTTTTACACTCCTGCCAGTAATACAGGAGTGCTGCAGCACCTTAACAGTACTGGATATTAATGAGTAACCTTCTCTCAAGTGATAGAGATCCAAACTGTTTGCTAGTGGTTACCACCACTAGCTAACTGCTTACCACCACTGCTGAGGTGGATTAAAAACCAAACTTGAATTCCTGCTACCGTCACATTGGTGTTGGTGTTGGTGTTGATTGCATAACCCTGATCGCTGAATTGTGTGTGATGCTCCTTGTCTGGAATTATACTGAACTGCTCAACATTCATTTCTTCAGCTCCTGCTGCATGTCCCTGTGCTGAATGACAGCCTGATGTTATAAGGAGAAGGGCAGATAGAGCTGGAAGGAATATGGGGGAAAGGAGGTAGCACTTCTCCCACTGGTGATGACTGCAGTAAAATATTCACAGACATATTTGCCACAAGAAGTACTATACGAATTTACCACTATCTAGTGAACCTTCCAAAGCTTGGATTTTAGTTTAACAGCAGTTTACCAAGAACTACATGTGTTTGTCCCAAATCCAGCATTATATCTTGGTTGGTGGATTGCTTGGTAGAGCTAGTCAGCCTGTGTCTTCTCTCATCCGTCTCATATATATCATTTCCTTCGAGATGGTGGACAGGTAGCCATGCAAGGAATTATTTAGACATAAGTCTGTCTTTTGTTTTCATGACATTCTATCCTCTTGCAATTCAGTTTAAGGTTGTATTTCTGGTCAATATATTTTAAATAAGTATTGACTAAATCTGCAAGAGAGATGAGGAATATTTCTCTAAATCTTAATGATAAGCCAAATCCAGAAGATCTGAAGAATTTGTTATACAACTGATGAGAGGAACAGATTTTAAAATATTACAAAATTTAGCATGTCTTTTCAGGTCCTGCAGGAGTTCTATATAAAAACATAAGGAAGATTTTTGATTATCTTCATGGCACTGATGCATAATAGAAAGACCCTTTTACCTGTAGATACATAATTTGTCCTACCTTTCTTTTTTTATTATGTTGGAGAAAAGAAGTACTGCTAACTTATGTTTTCTGAAGCACTGTTTTTTTTGATCATAGCATAATGAGGTTTCTTAAATTGCAGACAAACAGCTTCTTTCAGTTTAATAGCGCAACATTTAGAAAAGTTTGCAGTATAACACCTTTATTGATTTAATTATTTATATAATGGTTGATCTCTTGTTTACTCATTGTCTGGTTTCCAGATTAGCACAATGATGCCACGGATCAGCTGGAAGGGACTTCAGTACAGATATGTTTGTGTCTTTTGTCATTGTTTTAATACATCTTTCTTAAAAATATTTTTGGCATTTACTAGCAAAGCAGTAATTATTTTTGTGAGTTTATGTTTTTTGAGATAACATTTCTGAGTAAAGGCTTTTAGATAAACATGGTTCTAAAGACACAGGATTGTAATACTGCATTAGGCAGTCTATACAATTAGAATGAGAGTAAATATTGTTCAGTCTTAAAGCAAACCAAAATCAAAACTCCAATCCAGTCCTTGATTTTATATACTGTGATATCAGGCCACATTCTACTCTGGTTTTTTTACTTAGTTACACCAAATAGGCTATAGGTATTGAAAGCAAAATTAATAGGATGTTTATCTACAAAAAAAGAATTTTGTATAATATTAATCCCTAAGAATTAAGAAACTTCCTTGTATAGTCCTCAAATACTTTCTTTCTCTAATGCATTTTTCTTTAGCAAACTCTAAAAATATGCATCAGTCAAGAGATAAAGTATTTTATATTATTATATTTTATCAGCACTTATTTGTGATGGCTTTGTAATGCAGCTGTATATTTATGAATTGCCAAAAAAGTTCTGTAACTGTTACGCTAATAAGATCACGTTATAATATAGAGCTTTTACTTTGTGTCTTAGGTAATTTATGGGAATGGTGTGAGCCTGCACACAAGTGTAGCTTTTAATATCCCACATTGATATGTGTGTACTCTGAAATACATTTGTGTCTTTAAAATCGCAGGTTACTTGTATCACTGTGCTGTTTCAGAAATAAAAAAACATAGTCTAAGAAATTCTTCATGTAAAAACTTCTTCATGTATCTTTGATGTAAGTGACCAGGTATAATTGAATTAAAGAATACATGGAATAAATTTTTAAATCAGGCATGAATGCTTATTTAACCTTCAAGTGAAATACATAACAAATGGTTGAAAAGAAAGCATTCTTAGTTTACATGATTTTTTGGGGTTGCTGTTGATTTCTAATGCTTGCATCAGATAGATATAATTGTGTAGCAACTTTTCCCCCTTTATGTGCACTTGAGAGAGTAAAGATGATATTCATGGGAAGATTTTGTGAACTTGTTGATGGTAACTTGAAGCCACACATGGAAAGAGTAAAAATCAATGCTTTTATTTGACAACCAGTAGGTAGCCACCTGTTCTCATGTGGTTTTTTCTTGGTGTTTAAGTAGTGGTGATGATAATTCTGAATTGTTATTGCTGCTATCAAATTGTTTTCAATAGGTTTATCCTGCAATAGTATTTTACCTTCTGCAGTGTACCTGGAACCCACGTCTCTAAATTTTGCCATTTTTCAAGAGCCTTCTCTTTGCTCATATATCAATGCTAAAACATTTGGTCCTTGTTTGGTACAGCTTAGTCTTATTTATAGTTAGTATCAAAGTGATGTGAAGGATATCAAACAGACCTTGAATACCTTTTGAGCTGTCTGGTTGTATTCCTGCCCTTAACATTCTAAACAGAAAAGCTGGACAAATAACAGAAGGGAGAGGTAGCCTGAAATGTTGCTATAGGCCAGTGGTGCATGAGTCTTTGATCATTAGCATGCTGTATGGTGAATTTCCTTTCGTCCTCAGTTGAAGCCATTTAAACTGCAGAAGGAAATAGAACAGCAAACATTGTACCAGATTCTTCTTTTTCAGAGAGGGGAATAGATTGAACAGTAAACATTGATCCAATATTTCAAACTGACCAAAAAAAGTGTCAGTTATACAAATGCCTCACTGTAAGGTCTCAAAAGAGTGTTAATGAATAGGTATGTATGTAGATATACTGGAAAATGTCTGAGTTTTGGGTGATATTTGAGGGTATTAATTCACGCATCTTGCAAAAGGGATTTTGGTTGCATACTGATGTCTGAACAAAGTTATTTCTGTCCTGCTATGTTTTTTTGTGCTAGTACAGGCTGCTTCTTCATATAATGTGCCAATGCACAGCCCTACATATAGGCATACTTGGTTCACAGACACAAAGATCTGTATCTAGTAAGACAGAAGAAAGAACTGGTTATATTCCTTTGGTACACCTGGTGGGTAAGGGTAGAATTAATTAACATAGTTTTTGCTCAAAAGTGTGACATGCCAGTCCATGACAGCAAAAAGTGTTTGTTCCTGATGACAGTCATTCACTTTCTGCTGGTTCAGAAGTCTTCCCTGAAGGAATTTTAATTGATCTGCACTTACCCGAAATAAATCAGAAACACTGCTGTATCCTAGAGATTAAAGCAAAAGAAAAGATATTGGAATACAGAGTATATGATTTTTAAGGTTTACTTTGAGATGAAACTTGGGAAATGGAGATGCTGACCTGCATTTATGTAAGTGTTGAACTGAGTGGGAACATATGGATGAAGTTAGACTCAAACCCATGAGACCAGCGAACAACTTGAGAAGCAGAACCTTGCTTTGTAGCCCTCTGCCCTGGCTGCTTTGGGACTGTGGACCAGGGAGAGGAAGGAAGGCTACAGCTGCTTTACAGTAAGACTTTGCTACCTCATTTGATTTTTTTTTTCAGTGGTGGTGGTGTTTTGGAAAAATCAATAAAATTTATTAAGCATATAGTAAAGTGCAGAGAACCATGGGATTTCACTTTGGTGTTCAAAAGGATCTAGCCTGTACTTCAAATGCAACTAAGACTAGACTCCCTGTGTACCTAATGCAGTAGTTCTCATCACTGTGAGTGGTGAATAGGTCAGTGTAAAATGGATATAAAATCTGTTGAATTAGCACTAACATAAGTGAATATACAAGGAGATAGGTCTGTTCATCTTGGTTCAGACCAATGGTTCTCTTAGGCTGTCATCTGTCTCCAGTGGTGGCTGTCTTCTGAGGATACCTCCATCTTCCTCTCAACTTACAAAAGCTGCTTGCATAAGAAGCATCCTTGGGAAGAAGTTCACAGTTCTGTCTCACAATTTGTGGAGAAGAAACACCCATTTTTCTTTTGAACTTGGCTTTTATTAGGTAGTTCTTGAGTTCAAAGGATAGGGAACATACAATGTCTGTGTAGTCTTTACATCTTCTTCAGACTTTTGTTGTTTTCTGTCATGCCCTTCCTTAAGTCAGCTTTTTTCCAGTCTGGATATTGGTGGCATACTGAATTCTTCTTCATATATGGAATCTGTTTTAAGCCTTTGATCTTCTGTTTTCTTCTCTGAACCTTTGCTAATTAGTTGTTTTTTTGTGTTCTGTCCTGGACAAGAGAGTGGAGCATGCTTTTCAAGATAAGGGTTAATGCAGTGGCAAATGACATATTACACTTTGTTCTTTATTCTTTTCTAAATAAATTTTAGCACTTAATTTATAGATTTGACTCTGATGGAGTGGTGAGTTTTAAGTTTTCGTGAAGAAATTTCAATGAGACCTATCTATCATAAACCCGAAGTCTTACTTTCTGAGCAGTAAAATGTAGTGCAATAGAGAGCTGTTTTGTTTAACAGAAGATTCAGATTAGAATGTTTATCAATACTGGCTAGGAAGAATGGTTTATAGCAAACCTATGCTCAACAAATTGTGATTTCCTGCTTGATCCCAGCCAAAAGTATTCAGTGTCTTTGTGGTACAAAATAAATAATCAATAATGTGAAATCATCTTTTAACTTGTACACTTGCTTTTTCAAAGAAATACAGTCTTGTTATTACGAATCTCAGAAGTGAAGCAGGTGACTGCTCTAGGAGTAGTGACTACTTCACATGTCTCATACAAAGAAAGAAGGATGTGACATGTGTGGGATTTTTTCCTAGGTATGCAGTACGTGTGCATAAGCATGCCACTGAAGTATGTTTGAGAGTGATGGTTGTAATACCTTCTAATAAAACACAATATGGATGCTTGAACTTACTGTGTTCCTTTCCCTTTTTACCCTTAGATAACTTCAAGTGAAAATTAAGGACCTTTTGTCCTTATCTGCCATAGACGTGACAGACACTTTTGGAAGGAAGACCAGTTTGAGCAAAAAGGAAAAGACCTTCCCACAGCACAGCAAAGTGACAAAGTGACTCTGAAGAAATGTAAGTGATTTATAAGTGAACTGTGCCTATGTTTCTACTGTGCATTTATATGCCCTGTGGGAGGAATACAGTACCCCATCACTGAAGCATATTGCTTATAGATGTAAAATATGGTTTAGGAAAAAAAATTGTGGCCCATGCAGAATATACATACCCTTTTGATGTTCGTGTGATGGTAAGGTATGCTACAATTATTTTTTTCCAAATGGCAATTGTTAATGGGATTGAAGGGCTGTAAGAATCAGAAACCTGTTTTTCTACCATTTTCTACTTATCTAGATGTCAGTCAATTTAGATACATAGAAACTAAGCAGCTATATCTTAGTCATTCTAGATTCTGCTTACCCTCCTCAGGAGAGGGACAGGCATAACCAGAGGCCAATCCATCTCATTCTGAAAGCAATGCCTAAGGAATGCAGTATTACTTGCTGAGTAGCTTGTGTTCACTGCTTAGCTTTAGCCTAAATGTTCAATGAATACTTTAACCTGGCACGTCTGTGTAAGATGCAGTGCCAGCTTCTTTTGTCCTCCCCATATTGTCATTCTCCCTCACTCAGCAAATGTAGCTGTTTGTAAATTTGGAGAATGGATCAGACTGAAAATAGCCAGTTGTTTGTTTGGTTTTGTTTTCAGTTGGGTTTATCCCAGCCTTCTCCCATATGGCTGTCCAAGGGCTGTCACTGGTACAAAGGGTGATGTGAGTGGGAATTAGGAGCCAAAAGTGTCCAGGAGCACATGATGGCAGCTGTGCTAGTTTCTGCTGCTTAAATTCCTTGGTGAGTAATAGTCTCAGACCTTATAGATATTTTTAGTGCTTTGCCATTTATAAGAATTAAAAAATATGTGAGGCACCCTTACTTAGATTATCTAATGGGGAACTACTGTTTTGTTGTGCATTTCATACTGTGATAGGGCCATCCTTTGTGTCCCTTGTAGATTAAAATTCAGGTCTCCAAAACCAGTAAATGGTCATAAGTGGCTAGCAAGTAAGCAGGAGTCATGTCGTGATTTATAGTGCAGGCATGGTACTGTATAATTCATATATACATACATAATTTCTGAATTCTGAAGATGCTAGCCTGATTTGGTACAGCACCAAACATGACGTGTGGGTTGGGTGATATCGAATGGTTAGTGGTTGGACTAATTTAGGCTCAAGATCCTTGTCTCCTGAACAGTGAAATACTAAGTAACATTTCATTCTCACAGTAAATACCAGATTGGAGGGTGTAAAGAAGACAGAGCTAGACTTCTGTCATTGACACCTGGTGACAGGATGACAGGCAGTGGGTACAAACTGCATACAGATTATTAAATTATGTGTCCATTGAAAAAGAGTATAAAAAAACTTGCTTATCTTGAGGATGGTCAAACACTGGAGAGGCTTGCCCAAAGAGGTTGCAGAATCCCCATCCATGGAGATACTAAAAACCCAAACAGATGAGCAGCCTGCTGCATCTGACCCTGCTTGATCAGGGGTTTAGGTTCAATGAGCTTCTAAGGTCCCTTCTAATCTCAGCTATTCTGTAATTTTGGGGATATTTATAGGTAAGGGAAATCAGAAATATTCTGCTATTTTATGACAATAATTTCTTAAAAAATTTTTCTATTTTGAAGTATTTAGTTATTCAGTTTAGTATTTTACTTAAGTTTTGGCAAAAATGAGACATGGCAGAATTTGCAAGCTTTCTAAAATGTGTTAAATTATATTTAAAGACTTGTGATTGTAACTATGAAAATCACATTGAAGTCTGTGAAATTATCTTTTAGCTTTGAATTAGCACCAGGTTTCACGTGATGTGAACAGTCACATGATGGGGATTTTAGATATTTAAAAAAAGCATCTTTTTCACTTCATCCATGGCAAGAAAGATACATTTTTAGTATCATTTTGTGCTTGGGAAAAAAAATAAAAGACATAACTAGGAACAAACTCTTGCAGGTGAGCTCCATTAATCCACAATACAAATAGCTGTCTTCCTGAAGTTTTTTTAGAGATCAGTGAAACCTATAAAGTGACCTAAGAATTTCATTATAAGCTCTGTTTTCAGTTACTTGCAAATGGCCATTCTGGGACAGTCCATACTTAAAGAGGATGCCAATGTAAACTTATAAAAACTGGGCAAATGTACAGTGAGACTTCACAACATCTTCTATGAATGTGTGATTGAGGGGCTTCCTTGTGTTTTGAAATACTTAGGAGCAAGGGCCTCTCCTCTTCAAATGCCAGCTTTCTTGAATTTTAACTTTGATTAATTTGGCAGACATTTTCTGCCCACAGTTTTGCTATAGCCTGAGTGTCTTTGCAAAAGTTTCTGTGAGATAGGTGTATCATTCCTGAAAATGGGAAAAAAAAAGGTTTATGACCTCTTCTTTGCTTTTGAGCAAGAACTTGGAATTTGAAAGGGAAGCTTAATGGGTTATAAGATGTGTCTTTTGCCATGCCACTGAATGTCTGTCCTTATTGCACTGAATTATAAGCTTTTGAAAATTGCTGCTTACTCATACACAGAAGAGGCATATTACTTTGTCAGCATATTCTGAAAATAGTCCTTGTATATTCTTAATCTTCTAGAAATGACTGAGTCTGTCTTGGCTTGGAGATCAAACGCTGTATGACATTTCAAATTTACAGATCCCCTGCTATTTTCATAAAAGGGTTTTGTTTTTTTAATTTTTCTGGGACAGTGTATTTTGATTCTTACACTTGTTGGTAATTCTGGTTTCCTGCATTTTATGCTTGCTTTTCCCAAATGCTATTTGAGAAGGGTGTCAAGAATGGGATTAATTTCCCATGATGTTAGCCATCTAAAACTATAGGTGGTATAAATCTGAGCTGGTCACCATAGGCTTCTTTAGTCAGTGAAGGGAGATGGAGACTTCCAGGGGAGGATTCCCATAGCCTCTTTCTATTTCTGTCTTCAGATAAGACAATTCCTTCTTTAGGGATGCCTGTTTCTTGTCACTTGCAATAAAAGCAACCTAAGGTGACTGGCACAAATTTAGACTTTTAACTTTTCTATTAAGCATTAAGACAGATACATTCCATCTCATGTGACATAATTTGAAACTTAAGAGGCAGAAGTGTTATCACTGATATTCACAAAAACATCCTGCTTTCACACTAGTAAACAAAATTATTTGAAAAATTATTTCTTTATGGTTAAGGTAATACGTACAAGCTTATTAAAAGGACATTTTCCATATCTCTTAGATATCGTATGTAACCATTAAAACATTGAACTTCAAATGTCATTTTAATATTAGCTATGAAATATCAATAGATTTTGGGTGTTTTCTGATGTTTGGGTTCTAGGTTAAGAAATGCAAATATTTTAATTCTATATCATTCCTTAATTTCTAGTAAGGTAATAAAAGGGATGTATTGTGAGATTCTGGCATTGTTGCCTTTTAGCTTGCAAGAGAAGATTGAAAAAATTTGCTGCTAATAGAACAGACAAAAATGCATTTTTAGTTAATTTAAGAGCAAGAATTTAGGTGGCTTTCCAATTTGAAACAATTTGCTCTACTATCAACTAATTTTGATAATGTGTTCTATTAAATGAGATTGTGATGAAATGCTGTTTTCCATTTGTATTGAAGTACTTTAGATTTCCTTAGTAATTTAAACTGTTGTCTATACTTTAGTAATGGCAACTACATTGGCTAACCCAGGATAATAACATAACACCATCTTCAGTCCCACTTTTCATGGGTAAGGGCTCTCTGTGGGGAGCCCTTTCTTGCCATGGAATAGTTGAATGTGTCTAAAAGGCATTAGAAGTAATGTATGCTGGCTCTATTTGCTTTTTAGCTAAAATGTAGGCATATGACATAGAAATTGTGGTGTAATTTATTATCAGATGTCTTTTTATGTCTGATTGCCATGTATTTGAATTATTACCTGGAAGGGCTAGACTTACCTAGACTTAGTTCATATATGTTTATAACATCACTGTGACGAGACTATGGGCAGCAGTTGAATATGCTTCAAAGATGGTCTCAGTTATACTTGTCCCGTTGTTCAGCAGTGCACAGGACTGCTCATGGTAAGCACTGTTTCTGTACTTCCACTCATGCTTGGCTGATTAACCCTTATTGGGGCGTATAAAATTTTTCTCTCAGTTATAATTTTGCCTTGAATATTGCATTTTGTATTTGAGGTATATCTTTCATTTTGATTCCATCCTTTCACTGTTACTTAAAGTGTTACATTTAGTTCGGTATTACGTAGTAGCAGCATGCATGTATTATAGTGTAAAACTACAGCAAATACTGATTCCTGGAATCTACATTTGGCTGAGGAAGCAATTTTGGTTTTTTTTTTTAAAGAGTGCTTGCAAATTGGCCTAAAGAAAGTGCTTAGAGAATGGAGATAACATCATGTTAATAATTTGTAGTTATTTTCTCTTTCTCTGTCTACTCCTTCTAATATTTGCACAAAATAACATTCACCAGTGTTTGTATCGCAGTATCACTAAGTTATGTGCTCTAAACAAGAACAAAGTATTACCCTTAAAAACACTGTTACATCAGTACTTGCTGGCCAAGATTCTCACTGGTAAATACACAAAGCTTCACCAAAGCTGGCAAGTTGTCTCTTTGTAGTTGAAACAAGTTTTATAGGCTTTTTTTTTTTTCAAGGCTATAAGATTGTGTGATTTTATTTGGATTGGGTTTGTATTATTCCCATACTTCTGCAACTTTAAGAATGCTTAGTTTTGAATGGAATTTTATGCTTTATCACAAAAAACCCAAAAGACCCTAGTTCTGAGAAAATGAAAAGGGCGGTTCAGCCAAGGTGCCACTCAATAGCGGATGTTTGAGTACTGAAGAACTGTGCCTATTTTTATTGAACTGTAAATTTTATGGTACTTTGTCCTGACCCTGTTTGAGGGTTAAACTGAGGAAATCCAGCAGGCTGAGAATATCTGGGTTCAGTGAGTGAATCTGAGTATAGAAACCTGAGGAGTATCTGTTCAAGAAACACATTAATGACTGCATCAAAGTTAACAGAACAAGTATTTTCCATAGCATAGGCATCTCAGTCAGCAGGGGCTTTTTAATAATAGAAAATTTCACATGGGCTCAATCCCATTCCATGTAGGAAGTGAATCAAGTTCCTTTCACACTGTTATTCTGACTCAAAATTTAAAAGCAACCTGAAGTTTGAAGTAGGGAAAAGGGGAAGATGTTTTGACTGTTGGAGACATTTTTAGAAAGTATAAATATGCGTTGATAGCTGTTCTAAAACTACCTATGTGCTATGCATCTTGTCTCAAGTTGCAGACAAACAAGAGAGAAAAGGAAAGTTTTTGCCAGCATATCTTTATTTCTTCAACCTGTATAAGGTCTCCTTTCTCTAGAGGATTTTGGATTAGATTCCTGAATTGGTTGAGAGCATCAATTGATTGGACCTTATGCCATTCTGACTAATTTAATTCATTTTCTACTTTGTGAGAGGTAGAGTCATATTACTTTGATTTGAGAGATCTTTCTGTGGTATAAGTGAGTGAAAGCTGGGTGATAGGCTAAATGAGGATGCCAGCTAAGCAGATGCCTTTTGCTAAAATGACGTTTTTATAGACTCTGGTGTCCTGCATGCAGTTACAGTTCCCTGGTATTGAGCTGTTAAGGGACTGGAAATGGTGTGAAACATACATTTTTAATGGAAGAGAATATTCTTCATAAAAGATCAATAAATGTTTATAAAGAATTACTGTCTATTGGCAAACAGCTGCATTGTTACACTTCAGAGGTAGAGGCATTTGGATGGTAATGATGGGATTCTTGTATACAGCTAACAAAGCATGGTAAGATACTTTGGGGCATAAGTCATAACATGTAATAATATTAATAATACACTGCATTTCATCTGAGGATTTCAAAGAACTTTATAGACGACATGAATGAATGAAATATCACCTTAACCTGTGGAGGACTGCAGAAATACCATCTCATTTTTATGGTAAGTTGGTTACTGTACCTTTGCTGCACACAGGTAATTCAGGAAGTATCAGTATTTTCCACATGGAGCTCATAAGGCATAAAGAAACTGATTGACTTAGTCTGGGCAAACAGTCACTCCAGCATAAGCATTCCAACACCAAAATCATCCCAAACAGCCTGGCTGTTTGCAATGATAGCTGGCTCAGGCTGCTGGATCTCTGCTGTTGTACAGCTTGAAGTGCTATGTAATCGTACAGATAACACTGTGCAAACAGTGCAGTTGGAACCTGGCCATTTAGCGTAACAATTTCATAAGTTCTGATATGCTGATGCATGTATATGTCAGAAAAGCAGCATATTTTTATGTGTTAAAACCATTGGTAGGAGATACATTAGACAAAAACAACTTTTCAAGGGCAAGACACAAACACTATAGTTGAAAAGTGTAAGAGCAGAAACCATCTGCTGTGTAGTATGTTTTGATGAAAACATACATGATGGAAACCAAAGCTAATTAAACAGTTATTCCATGATGCAATTTAGGGTTTTTAAAATAATCATATTTAAAAAATTGTTTTGGAGAGACAATTGTAAAAGACATTTTGGGTTTTGCCTCTCCAGCACTGCTGCCTGTTTTTGGCCTTTGGTACATTATTACCTGGCAAGATAATGGAGCAGTTTATACTGAGTGTCATCACACAGAATTTACAGGATGGCCAGGGTATCAGACCCAGCCAGCATGGGTTTAGGAGGGGTAGGT
>VXAX01002798.1:226853-351853 GCA_013399835.1 Leptocoma aspasia
AGGGAGGTGGTGGAGTCACCATCCCTGGATGTGTTTAAAAAAAGACTGGATGTGGCAATCAGTGTCCCGATGTAGTTGAGGTGTTAGGGCATGGGTTGGACTCGATGATCTTGATGGTCTCTTCCAACCTAGACATTCTGTGATTCTGTGATTCCTAAGGACCATTCATTCACTTCTTGTCCCTGTTGAAGGAGATATCAATAGTATCTTAAAAGTGTTATTTAATATTTTGCCATTCTAAACCTCATATTTTGAGTTAGTGAAATATAAAATTGCTTCTCTCCTTTATCTGTAGCCACAAATGAAAACATGTAGGTTCTCAACTGACACAATTTTGGCGAAAATCATATTTTTAAATAGAAACCAAGTATGGGTTATGCTAATAGAACCTCATTTGTAATTTAAACCAAAGCTGTTAACATTCAATAATGGAGCCATACATCAAGGAGTTTTCTGCAAAAACAGAAAAATACTAATTCTTCACCCTCAGATCTGCAAATCCAGACTGATGGGATTTCAGCCCTTCATCTTTTACTGACAGGCGGCAGCATCAGTGGAATAAAACTAAAATGTGATCCCCTTTCTCTCCACCTCCTTCCCCTAATTTTGCTCTGACAGAGAAAGAATCACAGTTTTAGCTGGTATCTTAGCCCAGGGGAAAAGATGGTCTGTCATCAGGTCTTTTAGGGAGAAAGAGCTCTTCAGTGGAGCAGTTAAATGGGATTTTGATTCTCAGGGTGCATCTTATACCTGTATTTTTGCAAGATACGATAAATGGTTTCTGAGACATTATTGACAGCAGAATCAAGATCATCAACCTTCCCCCAAGAGGTAATTATCTCTCAGTCCTTGTTTCTGATGAAAATGTTAAACATGGGGGAGATGGGTTCCAGATGGACTATCTGAAACTGTGCACTCATATGAGCAATCCCCAGCCATATGTTAGTAAAGGATGTACTTCTAATTTTTCACCTGCAAAAATCAGTGACTGATCAAATTCTTCTAGATAAATTTTAATTGATTTTGCAATAATTTGATGCATGCATGCTGAAGTTTGTAATTTTAAATCCCCTAACATGCATATATTACTGTAAAGTCCTCTACAATTCATGATGAAAGAGAAGCCTTTGGGTATTTTGAAGTTGAGACCTCCTGTGTCTTTGGAGAAATGCATTTTGAAGCCCTACAGCTAAATTACAAAGCTCTTCATTGTCGGCAAATGAGTTGTTCGTGTTCTGGAGCTGGCTTACGAAGCTGAGTTCCTGCCTATGGCTGAAAATACTTAACTATCTAAAGAGAGAAAAGATATAAATTTGTCACAGCAAAAAGAGATTAGCCATGGAAAACAAAAATAATGTGGTCTTATACCTAGAACAAGAATGATTGCCGTCTTAGTATTAATTGACTTCTGCAGCATCTCTTAGTATTTTAGTTCAAATTAAGACTGCACTTGAAAAGTATCAGGATAGACTAGCCTCCCATTGAACCTTCCTGATGATGAAGCTAAACAAGGGCAAGTACTTGAAGAATGGACCAAACCTATGGAGTAGTACAAAGTAAAGTGTGTTGAGGCACATGCCACGTGTGTAATGTGTTCAGCTCCAGCTGTTCTGTTGTGCAAGGCCATTTTTGTTGGGCTCTACTATTTCTTAATGCTAATGTTTTCCCCTTTCATGTCTCTGAGTAATTTAATATTTCCACTATTTGCTCAGATAGTAGATTAGAGTTTGTAATTGTAGAGGTCTCTTCTGTGATTAAAATGTTTTCTCATAATCACACGTACTTCTGTGACCAGTGGGATATTTTCATTTTGTGTGTTTAGAACTGTGCTGAAGGAAAAAACTGTTTTCACCTAGTCTGTTTCCATTGAAACTATCATTTAAAGGGTGTTGTTATAAATTTTTGATCTCACCTTCTTTATTCAAATTTCTAAGGGAGACTTTGAACAGATATCTTAAAGAGGAGAACTAGATTACCAGAGGAGGGCTTTAATTTTCAACTCCTATTTTTATGGTTATATGATAAAAAAATCAATGATGAAGTTATACCTTGTTTATCAATAGAAAGAAATTGAAGTTAATACTGAAAGCCAAACTTGATAATCTTTTCATTGTACTCTTCTATATCTTTCTGTGTTGTAGTAAGTTGTGTGTGGGTGTGCATATATATACACACATACACACATGCACACAGGTGTATGTGCACATACAAAAGTGTATATTGTGGTGTATTTAGTATAGCACATAGTGAATGATATTGCTGATAGCTGCAGTTTTGATGAAGTGGTTCACTGGACAAGGCATCAGTTGCAATCTGTACTGCTCTCCTTGTTGCCTGAAAGACGACGCGTTTAGTCTCACTGCTTGTGCCCGGGTTTCTGATTCTGTGTGCACTTCTAGTTTTTTTTATCCTAGTCAGTCTTTGTCAGGGAGATTGCTACATGGTGTCTGTAGGTCTTCATTGGACATTTAAACATGATTTATGAGTTCTTGACTGTCAAAGCCTTTGCTTTTGGCCCATCAGCCAATATCCTGTTCCTGTGGCACTGTGCACTGAGAGAATGTCTTACCCATTCCTGTGCTCTTCAAACTGAGCCAGTAGTTACTTTGGTAGCACGCTGTGATGTAAGATGCTGCCTCTGAAGTGCCACAGGTGCCAAAGCTAAAAATCCAAATACTATGTTACTATGTTTATGAAAAGCCAGCATATGTTTCCATTGTAGCCTGCTGTTTAACAATTTAAACTTCCACTCATTTTAGCATCATTTTTTAAATGATTGTGCTTATGTAAATAGGTGAACATTTTTTGCATTTTCCATGCTCATGGATGGAACTGGGTAGCATGGAATGTAAGGAAATAGGCTGTTTGTAAATATATGTAAAAAGATACCAAGGAAAAGGAGAAAAAGAAGAGTTGGTAACAATTTAGGGAAACCAGTTTAACTGGATGACAGGAAGGCGTTAGTTATGAAATACCCATTAACTCTCAGTAGTGTTAGACCAGCCACTATAGGATGAGGCAATCAATATTTAACACCAACTGATTTCAGTAATAAGATGATAAAGGTAAAAAGTAAATTAAAAAATTGGTAAAGTGGACTTTATAGTGTTTTGCACAATGTAGTAGTTGCTCACCAGCCTCAGCATAAACATGGACTCTTCAAAATTCTTAAGCCATTGCCTTATAGAGCTGTAAGGACAGTCCCAAGCAGATTTTCAAGATGCTGAAACATCAGCATAACAGTAAATTTGTTAATGTTGAACTGCATATTTCAAATATTTTACTCATTGATGGATATGGCACTTTTATTGACATGGCTTATGATTAATATAAAAATTATTTTAAAAGAATTGCAGATGCATATATTTGGTAACCTTGCTTGCCATGCAGATGTCTGGCAAATGTGTTTTTAAGTATGGTCTAAAGATGGATGTCTTTATTTACTTCCCATGGACAAACAGCCTGACTGACCTACTATTTAGTCCTTGTCATGTGAAATTCAAAATTTAAAGAATCAAGTATTTATAATTTTTTTCAATTACTTTAGAGCAATTGTGGCACTAAGGTTCACTTAATGCTTTGCTCACTCATGTAATAAAAAGTAAAATCCTTGAAGTGGAACACAGATGATTCCTTTCCTAGGCTATAGGAAACACTTAAAGCCTGAACTGGGAAATTCTGGAAAGAGAAGGATTTTTGCCTCTCATGCTTGTGTGTGGGAGGTCACTTTACTCTGAAATGTTTTTCTGCTCACTCCAGACCTATCTTAAAAGGCTTATGGAGGAAAGAAGCAGAGTGACTTAGTTCACTGAAGAGTTGTTAAAAAGGATAAATCAAGTTAGAAAATGAATAGGGAAGTGACATCATCCAGAAGAATTAAAGTCCTGAAGTAGTGTGTGGTTGTAACAGGTTAGCTGAGTACTTCCCAAATGTGGCTTGCATTCTGGCTCTATTCTTAGGACTTACTGCTGGGCTCCCACACAGAGATCACTTTTGTTGCTGTTGTTGAAGATGTCAATTTTGCAATTTCTTGATTGCTATCATAAGCTAAGGGGAAGTATTATGTACCTACTTTGAGTCACTGACAGGCATCATGCAAAGGTATGAACAAGATACTGCAAAGGCTTTGGTGACTGTCTTGTGTTTCTATTAATTCTCTTTCAGTGAAGTAGAAGCTGGCCAGGTTTAGGACCAAGGGAATCTTTTCCATTACTTGCATTGACTTTCCCAGTGTTGGCAGGGTGCTTTATGTCTTCCATGCATAGGCCTTCCAACTGATGGAAGCGTTGTGTCAACAGAAGCATGTGAACAGTGCTTGAATAGTTACATGATTTGTGGACAAAACCAGGCAGAATTGTGCCTGAAGAAACAAAAATATTTCTAAAAATTAGACACAACATTGGTTTAAAGGTTGTGTCCTTTGAAAGGATTTGAAGCAGTTTAGGTGCTTACGTTGCTCAAGGGACTTTGAGTACTGTGAGGTTTTAAGGAAGGCTAAGTATTCCAGGAAGTTTAAGAGCTTATGGCATCGTAAATATTTAAGATGATTTAAAAGGTTATGTCCTCTTTAGTATTTGAGTTGGATTAAGTGCTTATATTGCCTTAAGGACTTTTTCCCTTTTTTTCCCTAAAAGGAACCTGGGAAATAAAATGCAAAAAAAAACCTCCTGTAGATGTAATATTTGGGCTTTTTTTGCATTTTTGTTTTCATTTGAGAAATACAAAATTCTAGATTTCAATAGCAGCATTAACTTGACCACACTACATATGCATCAAAGATGGACAGACTAATGGAGAGTTTCTAGGAAACCTCTGGATATGAAATCCAGAAGCAGTATTTTTTAATACCTTCACAGCCTGTGCGTCGAGAAACGTTTTTTTCTTCTGCTTGTTTTGCGTGATCTGGTAAAGATCAAATAGGCGATCAGGATAGAATCAGATTATGGAAATATAAAGAAGCAATTTCACCTTAGAAGGTAAAGAGCATCTGTAATTCAATATGCGAGAAAATAGGAAGCCATTTAGTTTCACTTTGTGCTTTTGCTGATATTTTACTTCAGTGGAAAGGAATAACAAATATTATAAGACTAGGTCTCACTGGCTATTAGTTTTTCATTGATCAATTTATATATTTAATTTTGTCTTCTGAGATGCTTTAAGTTCTTCACTAGTGTATTTGCATAACATGTTTTTAAAATTTTCTATTCTACATTCCTGAAAAGTGTATTTTCTAATTTTTATTTTATTAACCAAATACATGCACTTCTCGTTGCATTAAAAGCAAATAGTCACCATTCATTCAATGTACTCTATGCTGCCTCAATTAAATGAGCATCAGTCCATCAGTCCAAACATTTTTCTCATGGACCTCTAATACACCAGTGATTTTTCTCAGTTATTTCAGCACAGTAGCTGTATCTGCTCTTGCAGGCTGTCCTGGCACAGCATGCAGCACCAACATCTGGGCCATGTCTGGTAGCTTTGTGGGGAACACATAAGACACCACCTGGAGTGGAGAATCCAGCTCTAGTGTCCTTCATGCAGGAAAGACATGAGCCTGTCCAGAAGGGGACCACAAAAATGACCAGAGGAATGGAACACATCTCCTATGAGGAAAGGCTGAGGGAGCTGGGGTTGTTCAGCCTGGAGAAGGAAGGTTCTGGAGAGGCCTCATTGTGGCCTTCCAGTTCTTAAAGGGGGTGTGCAATAAAGATGGGGACAGATTTTACCAGGGCCTACAGCAACAGGAGTAGAAGGTGAGGGTAACCTGAAGCCCTCATGTCTGGGCATGCTTTCATAAAGGCTGCATTCAGCCACATGGGTGAGATGAGTGAGATGTCCATATTTTCCAAAAAAAAAAATCACAGCTACTATCCCAAGTTAAATACTCAAGTTAAAATCTCCTGTTAGTTATGCCAAGAGTACTGAAATATTGGTGGTAGTGCTGGCTCACTCTGTCCTAGCAGTTATGACCAGGAATCACCAACATTTGGTAGTACAATGTGTTCAAAGGGACTGGGGTGGTCAGAACTGTGTAGCTGACACCTTTCAGGCTGTGTCTGTAGCTCTCCATTATGTCTCACTTAATGCAGAGCTGAAAAGACAAAGTTAGGGAGAGAATGGGATTTATTTCAAAACATAGGTCTAAATGCAGGGCATGGGATGAGATATTGTTGCTCTGTGATGCCACGCAGTAAGTGATTATGTGTTTTAGTGTAATTGTGAGTTCAGCTGCTTCAGAATGAACTCACAGTTCCTAAAAGCTCCTCAAAATGGTTAAAATATATTTTCATGTGTGTACATCTTTAAATGTACTTCCTATTACTTTTGGTGTATCCTGCGGAGGAAAGACCAATGTTTTTCTGTCTTTCTGAAACTTAGCATCATCTGAAAATTTTAAAAGTACAGTTTCTATATAAATAACATTTCACCATCCAAGTTAAAAAAGAAAACACATCAGACCAGGATGGACCCCTGTTGAGCCCCATTCAAGTATCCAGCCTTTATTCCTAGTCTCTATATCAAATTTTTGAACACATTTTGTATTAGCCTTAAAATAGTTTAATTTACTCTTTGTTTCCTTTGCTTATTTTTATGAGTCATCCCCTTCTTTTTGTGTGCCATCCACTGCTTCTTCCCCATTAAAAAAAATATTTTTTTGACTGATGGAGAAATTTAATTGGCTTGCCAAATTTTGTTCATGACAAAACTATATTGACAGGTATTTATTTTCTTGTTGTAAAGAAAAAAAAGTCTTTTTGGTCTTGGTTTTCTCAAAAATATTTCAGAAACTGAAATTAATTGAAAAATTTATCATTCCTTACCTCCTCTTTTCTCAGCTTTTTGTGACAGGGACTGTATTTTTCCCTCTTCATTTTTCTGGAGCTCCATTCATTCTCTAGAGTTCTGAAAAGCTGCTAATGCCAGTGAGGGAGTTTCAATTATTTGTCTTAGAGTCCCTCGCACTGTATTAAGGGACAGAGACCTTAGTGGCTGGTTTGATTGGAGTTAAGAATAAATGTAAAAAATAAAGATAACTTAAACTCTTAAAATTTCACTGATTTGCTTTTGAGTAGGTACAGATGGCAAATAAGTGAAATTTCAGTGCAATCAGGTATTGCAAATACTCGAGTTTGGTATTCTGCTGGCTTCGCAGCACAGGCCAACATCAAGTTTTTACCTAGCATAAGCAAGCTTGGTTAGGCTGAGCTCATCTGACAGCATTTAACTTATTGTAGTGTCTCGTCATCTGCTTTCCCTGTTTTACTCTTAATTTTTTGTCCCTTTTGTCACTAGTTTTAGTGATCAGATTATATTTGTCGCTTATATTAAAGGCTAAGCAAAATATATGTCTTTGGTTTTTCTGCAAATAGCCTGATCAGCTCTTTCTTGAATTTTCCTATTACTATTAAGGAATGTAAAAAATGGGGTTTATTGCTACTAATTTTTTTTTAAAGTTACATTTCTCTTTCTGTTTTTTGCCCTCTTGACTTTGTCCCTGTACTGTCGTGTTTTTCTCTCTCACCTACTGCTCATGGACCTCTACTTCCCTGAAGTTGCAGGCCCTTGAGCTTATGATGTAGCCTTTTTCCACGTTGACTTAGTTTGCTCTTATGCTGTAAATGTTACTTCTTGATGGAGCTGTGATCTCTCTTGAACTCTTTTCTTCTTCCCTTCGAGTTACCTTTTACAGGATCCTGGCCACCAGTTCATTTATCTGAGTCCTTTTCTGTAATCTTCATTGACTTTATTCTTCTCGTCTCCCTTTTCCTTCCATCCTTCCCGTTCTTAGAAATGGGAATTCTCTCATGTTATGGTTTCTTTCAACCAAGGTGCCCTCAATTCTCACATTTCCAGTGAGTTGAAATAATCTAAAACATTTTTTGCTTTGAGTGTTTTCCTCAGTTTTTGTACTAAAAATGGTTCCTCACACATATTTGGATAGCCTGTGTCTTGCTGTCTCCTTTCCAAAAAGATGACCAGATAGTTAAGACTTGCTGTTACTGCCAAGTTCTGCTGACATTTGCTTGCACTACTTGGTCACAACCCCCCCTATAATTTTTTAATTATTTTTTTCCTGACGGGAGAAAACTGTATGCTATTCAACAGATAAAGGGCTGTGCTAGATGTACAAGCAACCAAATGTCAGCAAATATGTGAATTTATCTTTTTTTACTGCATTGGTAAACAGACTGAATTTCAGCTTATGTTTCTTCTGGCCACATCTAAAAGAGAAAACCTTTTTGAAAATTAGAGATGGTGCCAGAAACAATTATGAAAGTGATTTAAGAGCTTGAAAATTGCCTTGCAGTGAAATATTTAAGATCAGTCTGTTTACCTTGCCAAAAAGATGTTTGAGAAATTGCTTAATTACAGCATACCTTCACAGAGAGAAAATATCTGGTGCTCCAGAGAGCTCTTTAATCTAGTATAGAAAAAGAAAGTGTGTCATGAAACAATTGTTGTAGCTGAAACAGAATTTATTCTTCAATCAGCTGTAAGTGTTTGGGTTCAATAATAAGGTAACTGTCTGAAATTTTATAGTCTCTGATATTGTAGGAAGTCAGACTTGATGATCTAATGGTCCTTTCTGACCTTAAACTCTCTCTAATTCATGAATCATCTGAACTTCAGCAGCTCTGCAAAACACATGGCCCTCTTCTTGACAACCTTGACAGCCCGCAGAAGAGAAATACACTTGGACTGGGAGGGGCTTGTAGGATAAGCTAAAAAGAAAGCAAGGGAAAGGGGGTAATTCCTTTTGAAATAACTATGGTTTGTTATCAGGGGATCTGAAGGCATTTTCTAAATTTGTGACTACTTTCTTAGTCTAGGTGGAGGGCCCCTTCCAGAAATAGTTACTCTTGGTAGTTCATACATTCTTTGATTTTATTGTTAACTGCCGTCTAGATGAGATATGTTGCTCATTTGGCCAGCTTTTAGTGGACTTTGCTGGCTTTTGCGTTTGGGAAAAATTCAGAAAGATGATACAAGAGTTGATATCAGGAATGCAGAGACCATTAGTGAATTCTTTTATCATAGGTCTTAGTAAAAGTTTGGAGTTCTCTGTTTCTGGTTATTGTCTTTTACAATATTAAAATGTTAACTCACTTCAATCAGAGCTATGGCCACTACCCTTTAGCCAGTGCAGTACCAAAGTTAGGGGCAATCCATTGTGTTAATTTTATTTACTTGCAGGAGCAGACACCCCAACAGGGGCATTCCTCCTGGAATTTGAAGAAAGAAAATATTCTTGTTAGGAGATTACAGACACTTGTATCACAAATGTTCTAAATGAGAAACCATCAAAAACATAGCACCAGCAACCCCCACCCAAGGATTAACATTTTGGCTTTGAAATATGCCTTAGGCTAAAGTTTGGCATTAAACTCCTCAACCCAAGGGCAGATTTCTTTTTTGGATTTCTTTTAATCAGTCATGTTTTAGGAAGTGCAAAAGGTAGACAGCATTACACTGATGCTTCCATGCGGATTGACAGGTTTGAAATTTTTGTGTCAAGAGAGGAATGACTGGTATTAGGGAAATTTCTGTTAAGTTTGGGGAAACAGTCATGAGGAACAGATTATCTCATGTTTGCTTCTCACATACCTTTCTGATTCTTCCCTCATAAGCAATATATAAGCACCTCATAAGCACCTCTAGGTGTAAAGAATTTCTACCATTGTGACATCTGGGTATTTAAAGTGATGTTAGCAATGAGATGCATTTAAGAAATCTAGAAACAATCTTGTTATATCCTGAAAATGACACATCACTGATGTTATGCAAATCACTACTTAAGTGCTTTTCTTCACAACAAATAATTTCATCATGCCTATTTTAAGATTATTTTCAACAAGACCTTCTACTGGTTTTGTTCTTGTAAATACTGACATTTGCTTGCCTTATTGGTAAAAGAATAGTAAGAATTTGAGGTGTTCTACTTAATTTGTTTGAAAAAAGCTTAAAATATCAAAGGTAAACTAATGATTTATTTTAGTTTTTATTTTTTAACAGATATTAGAAGTTCATATCAAAATAGTATGTTTTTCATAGAATCATAGAACAGTCCTAAGCTGGAAGGGATCCACCAGAAATACGGAAACCCAACTTCTGGCCCTGCACAGCATCATACCCAAGAATCACATCATGTGCCCAAGAGCATTGTCCAAACACTTCTTGAACTCTGTCAGGCTTGGTGCTGTGACCACTGCCCTGGGGATCCTGTTTTAGTGCCCAGTGACTCTTTGGGTGAAGGATCTAATTCCAGATATCTCGCCTAAATACCCCATGACACAGCTTCACGATGTTCTGTTTATTTTGTAGTGCTTGTAAGCGGTTGCTGTGAAGTATTTTTTTTTAACTTAACTTGGTAACTTTTTAGGAAGAACAAGTGTGTGTCTTGCATCAACTGCCTAGCTCTTGTGCCTCCCTCAGAACAGTCTTCTCACTCAGGCTGCAATGAATGTACTTTATGTTTTGTTGCTTTTTACATGGAATGCTTGTAAAACCCCATGAACATGCTTATTTATTGTGCTTTTTCCTGTCCTGATGGAAAGATCAACAAAGAGAAACAGTGTCATTGCCCTCTTTAATTCAAAATTAATTGCAATTTCTCCATTACTAGTTATGCTTGCATTGGCTTGGTTTACCACGCTCTCGAAGGCCACGTCATTCTTAATGCAATTATGTTCATCACTGGCAGTTCTGTGGTCTGCTCTTTGGTGTTGTATAAGTTGTGTTAACACTAAATCTTGACCGATATTCATTACCACAAAGACAACTTAAAAAAAACCCACTAAACCTAATGTTTTATTTTTTAAAATAGCAGACATGTCTGTGTTTGATGCAAACATGTGCATAGCATCCAGGAGATGGCAAGTTTCCAACTTGAGATATTCTGTGATTCTGAGTACTGAAGCAGTACTCTTAGCCTCTCTTCTAATTCTGAAATAAAAGTAAGGTGTCACAGTTTTGGACACCCCTTTTATAGCATCTGTAAAAGTCAGTGACACCATGTCACACAGTGCACCACTGGGGAAGCTGCTTGGTGAATCAAGCAGTGGGTTACAGCACAGCATGCTCAGCTGCTGAGGTGTGTCTTGCAATTGCAGAGTGAGCCTCTGTCCTGTCACCTGCAGGAATGCAGCAAGAGGAGCAATATATTTTTTATTTGTTTTCTTTTGTTTTATTTTTGGTTTGTTTTTTGCCATGCAGTGGGCAGTGGCACATCTTCATTTTGGATCTGTTAAGGATTGCGTTTGGACTTTGAATTTGTACTGTTCAGCTGTTTCACAGCTGGAATCTGGCTGTTTGCAGGTCCTTTCTCCTGCTATGAAACAGGATATTGTGGCTAACTTAATGTGTGGGTGTGGGCGGCGGATCTTGGACAAGACCTAGGAGTTCAGGTGTGCTTTGGGACTTAGTTGGTGTGCAGACAGTTCTCCACCTCAAGTTTGAATTGTAATGAAGTTTACTCTGGAACTAAATAGCTTCCTGTTCTAAAGCAAGGCCCAACTGCAATCCAAACAAAAACGACTGTTTAGAATTTGGGTGTCTTCATGGTTGTGTAACTTTTATTTCAGATGTGGAAACTTTTATTTCAGAGCAGTTGGTTATGCCTCAATGTCATCTTTAGCTGAAGAATCTCAGATATAGCTGAAGTCAGTAGTAATAGTCCTATTACAGAGTAAGCCTGTACTCGGTGAGTAAGGTTCACCTGCCCTCGGTTCAACAAGTTGAATACAACTGTGTTCAAAACCTGGGCAGTTCTTACTGCAGCTACAGATGCATGCAAGGTTATCTGAATCGCTGTGCTTGTTTCTTACCAAATTAACTTTTAGTATGTGGGTGTTTGTAGGAACTCTAGACACAGCAGTGTAGGTTAAGAAAATAAAAATAATATAAATAAATATATAAATATATAAATAAATGTATTTATATGGTATATATGGATATATTTCTATAATAATATATATTAATATTTATACATAATATTAATATTTTATTTATATAAATATAAATAAAAGAGGAAAGTGAAATATGCATTTTCAAGCTTCTGTCTTTCTCTCTGTGGTTTTCAGCTTATAAGTTGTGGTTTGTTTTGTGGTATGTTTTGGTGGGGTTTTTTTCCTTTTAAAAAAGCTAAGGGATGAAAAACTGTGCTTGGGAGGACTCCTTCCACATACTCCTTCTTTTCTTTCCATAGAAATATAATTGTCATTGCACCAAAGAAAGAATGACACTCTTTGGGATTTGACTGGTTCATTTGTATCACTTGTTTACAAAAAGTAGTAAATGCAATGTATAACTTCTGTGGGAAAATAGTCCTGTAAATTTTCTTTTTCCACAGCTGTTTTGAAAGCTGTGAAAAAAATGGTACAACACTTCCATAACATTAAATTTGAGAAATAATTGCACTTGGCAGTTTTTGTTTGCAGCAATGCACAAAAGGCTGAAGGGTTTTGTACAGTTCAAAGAGCACATTCCACAGTTCTAGCAGTTGTCGGCTGCCTGCAGGGATCATTTGAATTTTCAAGGAAAAAAGCATCAGAGTAATGCCCAGACCATTTGGTTATATACTCTCAGCCCTCTCTTTTTAAATTTCACCTGTACGGAAAGTTACTGGAAATAAGCCATATACAAATGTGGCACACCTTAATGTTGTTTAAAAGATCTTGTGTCAAATTTCATTGCTTCTTGTTCTTTCCTATTAATACTTACTAATGTAGAGATTAATATGAGAAATAAAAATTAAGGAATAGCATTGTTCAAGCACATGGGGATGATGAGAGTAAATAACAGGAAAGGGAAATCCCTTTACACATTTGGATCCTGTAGTTGTTTGTAAGCTTATTGCATTAGCCAAACTGTAAACTGTACAAGGCACTCTGTTACTTTGCTCTAGGAGAACTCTGGTTACAAAGGTAAACCCCCTTGTCTGGTGTGCCAAACCTGGAAAACTTGCCAGCTCCTGCATCACATTGCAGCTCTGTCACTTTCCAGAAATGTGTTGACTGTCACTGTGTGTCTGTCTAAAGCTTCTGCTTATCTAACAGGAGGTGATGTGACTATTTTTACGCTACGTGCCCTAATAGGATTTTTGGAGAAGTGTTCTGTGGCTTTCTCATATTTTTTTGCTGTTGCTAGGTCTTTATTAGTTTTGGCTGTAGATCGCTGCATAGCTCCAAAACTCCAAAGTCCTTCTGTTTTCTGTCATGTACAGAGACAATTTTGAAGCTAAGAAGCCTTGCTCTGAAGCGTTGATAGTTTTGTCCCATCATTTGTGCTGGTTGCCTGATTGTATTGCTGAAAACTCTCTCTCCTCCGTCCCTACAAAGTGCAGTGCCTTGAGCTGAAGTCCATGACCTGATGGGAGCTTGGGTAGGGTGAACCTCCTCAGGCTTGGTGCCCTCCTGCCCATGTGCCTCACCAGAAACTGCATAGCTCTTCAAGATCACTTAATTGGTGCCACTTCAGTCAGTTTTTTAATAGTTAAAATCCTTAAAATATTCATTTTAGCTTTAAGAAATTAGGCTGTATCTTGTATGTAGCTTCTGCAGGATGCAGTCTTTCCATTTAGAAAATAAATATGTTTTGCTTTCTGTACCTTAGGTACACAAAACCTTGGAAATATGTAATGTAAAATAAATCGTTAAGGCTGTCTGTCTGGGCTTGCTAAAGATAATCACATTGGCACCATCGCAGATTTATGTGATGCCTCTGAACTTTGAAGCTGCCCCATTATGCACATTTGCTTGCTTTCTAGTCTCATGTTTCCACTTTCTCACATTTTCCCTCAACATCTCATTCCTCCTCAGTCTGTTTTGTGCACAGCCTACATTCACAGAAGCTGTCCTGGGCTGTACCTGCTGCAGCAGTTACTCTTTCATTTCTTCCCTTTACATCTAAACTCAGTATTTCTGGGGGTACAGCCACTCTGAGTTTCCTTCTTACAGAGCTGTCATGGATATTTTGCTGCATTCCTTTTTCTCAGCTGCAGTTAGGGTGTTTTAAAAATAAGACTCCAAACCACATGTTTCTATTAATACTCATCTTGGACACCCTCTCTAAATTTTGTCCTGTTTTGTTTTGTGAAATTTTACACTGTTCCAGAGCATTTTCCAGCATTTTATTGTGTTCATCATCTCTTTGATGCATCTTTCATTACTTTTAATTAATGTAAAAGTTTTCATTTAAGTGTTTATATAAAGTCCTTCAGTAAATGCTGTATATTGAAGTTAGAAATTGTTAGAAAAAGAACTGCAAAAACATGAGCAAAACCCTTCTTTCTGACTTGTTTTCAAAACTGACGGTATTACGATATTGCAACATGGTGATATTGCACGCTATTAAAATATAAGTTTGGATTCATATCTACAGAAAATATATTCATTGAGAACATTTCAGAAATTTAGAACCAGAATGATATATAGCTGCAATTGGAAGGCTACTTGTTAAGATACAACATGCTCATACCAGTGGCCTGGCTAGATGTGTATGAAAAACTAATTTCTTATCCTGTATCAGTTTTAAGTGCACAGTCTTAGTACGTGTAATCCAGAAGAATGGTTTGGTGTGTGTATCAATGCTTTATTTAGCTTATTTGCTGTATTAGTAGACAAAAGCACACTGAATTAAATTCCTGAAAAACTTTTTGCTTGTTGCACTGACTTTGCATGCTGGCTCCCTGATCCAGGGCAATCCATCCTAAGGATATTATATACAATTATGCTAGTCCTAAAGATAGAGTCACTTCTTCAGAAAGAGTCCTGTCAGGAATACACTTCTCACATTGTTTCACTGTAAGCACATCTCTTCCTGGGCTTTGTTTTATTTTGGGGTTCAAGTAATGGAGCATGCAAGATCAGCTATGTGAAGAATGAGAATTAATTTCTGTATAGCTGATGAAGTCATTCATGTGCCATAAGTTGAATTCATCTCCCCAGTCACCTGAAAGGAAAAACACTTGTTCATTAGGCTTGTAAAATAAATTTCACAGGACATTGCAGCCCGGAATTACTGGATGTGTGCAAACAACATTCTACACTGAACTGTTGATTGCACCGTGTGGGACATCTCTGTTTTCTCATGGGTTCATGTGATTAAATTGCACGTTTTACAGCACTTTTCTTTCTATCAGGGCTATAGTTTAAAGCTCAACGTTACTGTTTATGGAAAGTTGTTAACCAAATTGAAAGTTGTGCTGTTACCTGTTGGGAACGTCCTTGTTTGCAAAGTCTTCTAAGGAGAGATAAATGGGGCTGTAAGTTTTAGAGCAAAAAACGTTTAGAGGAGTCTCTGGTGGCACAGATGTTAATAGGTGTGATTTTCACCTGGAGTATTTTTATTGTGGTTGTTATTTTTGGGATTTCTTAAAAATTATTTTTAATTGTTAATGTGGAATGGTTTCTTTATCCTCATTTTCATAACAGTGGAAAAAACTGAGCAAGGCTATGTATACTATGTCAAAATAAATCTTTAAGTAATAAGAGAGAAATGAGCAAAAATGGAAATTACTGCACTGAATAAACAAATTTAAGCCTTATTTTAGTAGTATTTTTTTAAAGTATCATTAATTCTTATAAATTACAAAGACTGAAAAAAATATGGCTGAGAAAATCCAGTGTGTTTTGTTTAAATAATTACTGTGCCCATCCAGCCTTTCAGATTTCATCAGTTCAGTAAAACAAGGACAACTGATTGATCTTAGATCTTCAGATTTGAAAAGGAGATTTTATAATTAGTGGAAGAGGTTATATTACCTGCCTGGTTTACAGAGTCCTATGGAATGCATAAACAAAAAGTTGCATTAATGATCAGTTTTCAGCACAGTAGGAAAGTAACAATGGGTGGTGCAAAATGGCAACACATGCTGAGAGGGAGCTTGGGCTGCTTCTGTGCATTAAAATTTTTCCTACCAAGTAAAGACACATAAGTGTTTTTTCATTCTGTTCACATAAAATGTTTGTTCATTATATATTGTAATGTCCAAAAAGAAAAAAGAGAAGAAAAAAAAAAAGAAAAAGAAAAGATTGTGGATGTTTTGGAGAATAATCCCACAAGCATCAGAATGCATTTAAATAAAGTGATGTTATACCTTCAGTTTGAGTAGCTTTTGTAGTCTGGTTATTTCATCTCATGAAAAATATTGCAGGAACAGAAAAGATCCAGCAAAGGCCACTGAAAATGATTGGAGGTATGGAAATAATTTCATATGGGTAGAGATTAGAAAGATTAGTATTGTGTGCAGATAAAAAAAAGAGGTAAGTGGTATATAAAATGTTAAACAGTATAGAGGTAGATGGTATATGAAATGATAAATAGTATAGAGAGCTGAGTTTGAAAATATCTTTATTTTTTCTAAGAAACTAGGGAGTGGGATATAGTCAAATAAATAGATAAATGAATAAAACAGGAAAGGACCTTTAAATGCAGGCTGTGAATGACTAAACTTTTTCTGGCTTTGGGATGTTACTCATTTAGAGAAAAAACTGAGTTACATGGAGTAAATACTGAAATGAATAATTATTGATCCCCTAAATTAGATGGTAGAAATAATATTAATAAAAATAATCAAAATGTATCGAATATATAATGTTCAAAAGAGAGTGTTACTCTTAAACTCTTTGTGCTTCCTATATTCCAAGTTACATTTCTTCCATTTTTCCTGTAGCCTGTAATTTTTTACTGACAAAAAATATTTTCATTAGAGCAAGAACACATTTATTAGAAGTTTTTAATGAGATGATAACATTAATAATAAATTAATTGTGTTCCATGAAGTCCAGTCAATCTGGTTGCTCTAGTTTTGTCTTTAACTGCTTCCAATACACTGCTTCTGGCTGCAAAATAAGCAGCTGTAAGCTTTTATTAACCCTTCAGAAGCTATTAATGATCTTCATAATGAATGCCTGCCTTTATAGACAGGCAGATTCTTTGAATTTTAATACAATTACTAATAAAAATAAAAGAATTTGTTACTTTAAATAGGAATGCATTTTATTCTCAGCTTTGGACATGATGCATAAACACCTGCTTAGGAAATATTTGGCACTGCATAGCTTTGTATTTATTTTCATATAATTAAAACTACTAAACCCAGAAAATTTTTGAATGATATTGTATATAATCAAAACAGACTTTTAAAATTTCGTTGAATCTCATGTATGTATTTCATGGAAGGGGAAAAAAAAAGTTTTCTAACTTTCTGTCTTCTTAAAATTAATTTCTAACTTGTTTTCTTTTTTTTTTTTTTTGATTCATTATATTCAAGTATTTTTCCTCCAGTAGTTGCTATTCCTTTCTTGTAACTGAATGTCTTTTCTTTATAGTGGCTTCTTAAATCCTTTTGCATTGCCTTTTGCCATTCTTTCTTTAATCTTTTTCCTTCTGTTTAATTTTTAAATCCTTTGCCCTTTATCTTTTTTCAGTCTTTTTAGCTGCTCTCTTCTCCTTTCCTCTCCTCTGCTTTGATTCTCTTTTAAACATTACTGCTTCTTAACATTGTGTTCTTTCATGGATTTTTCTTTCTTTTTGTTTTTTTGTCTTTTTAAAATTTTTCTAAAGTTGTTCTTTCGTATGCCATCACACAAGGAAAAATGGATACAAGTGCTAGTGGAACTAGAAACAAACAAACACAGAAAGCAGGAATGTTCAAGGAAAAGATGAAACATTTATCTGTTTACTGAAAAGAAAAACCTATTTACTTTTTAGTGGGCATTGAAACATTTTTACCTGAGTGTTTTTTCCCTGATACCACATCCTGTGTTTCAAACCAAAAGCAATTATCATTTCAGTATTTCATGGTACTGTGCTGCTAGATGGTTTTTTTTTTTACTTTCTTCTTCCTGACAGATGCCTTTCTTGCATAGAAGTCTTCACAAGCTCTGTCTTGTGCTTTACAAAGCATCTTTGAATCTGGAATTTTTTGAATGCATTATTTAGTAAACAGCAGAACTCTCTGTAGCCTTTTATGGACTTGTTTAAAGTTGATTACTGTAGAGAAAATAAAGATTTAATAGTTGAATACAAGCATTCATTTCAATCAAGTTAAAAGACCAACACAGACATACTTCAGAGTAACCAGTAAATATGTAATTAAGTTATTTTCTCTGCAGTTAGTTAGTGGTTACTTAGTAACTTATGCATTTTTAAGAAAGAGACTTATCATTTGATGTACATTACAATAGACTTCCCCAGGTCTGTTACAGTTTTTTTTAAATGTTCAATTTTTAATTTACTCTGAATTGCCTGTAACATGACTGGAGAATGAAGCCTGTATGCAGAAACATTATGAGAATCCGGGGAAATTAAGTACTGCAGAATATACTACATTGCAGTTGAAATTTATTTTTGCAATATTCTCCTATGCAAGTTTTTGTATAGATTAGTATGTGAAGGTGGCAATATCAGGATTATATAAGTTTCTAAATAAAATTGTTGTGTTGAACAGGAGAAATTTGCCAAAGAGAAGGTTTTACTACTGTATCTATTTCTCTCCAGTGTCCTAAATTTGTGTGCTTGTGAGCCACTCTGTAGATCTATGAGTATGTGGGCAATGGAAATGAGTTTAAATATTGGTGTAAAAGAAATTTTGGATTTCGCTGAAAGTTTGTAAAAGCCACTGAGAACAAGAAACAAGCTCTGTGTCACAGAAAGGTCTGTGCAAGTGCATTTGGGGGTTTTCTCTATCTTTAATAAATATCACCAATTAGAAAATAAAATATTCCAAAAAGAAGATTGTGAGTTGCAAATTAAAAAAACAGTCAAAATGGAAATGTTTTTTGGAAATGTTAAACTTTCAGTACTCTTGCACTGAAAGGACAGCTGAAAAGCCCATGGTGGTGTAGTTGGCTTGCATCAGTCTGTGTGCTTTCCCTAATCACTGATTATCTGTAGGATTTCATCATCTGGCAGCGGGGTGTGTTTCTGACACTTGTGTAGTGCCCAGGCAGCAGAGCTGTTGGTGTGTTGGGTGCAGGGTCTGTGCACGGGGCTCTGCTCCCAGCCAGCACAGCACAGAACTGCACCCACTGTCTCTCTGGCAGTGCTGCCTCTGTCCTTGGACACCAGGTTATCATCCAGGCCAAATGACATTTGACTCAAAGTCACTAGCAGTGCATTGAACCAGGGGTGACTGGTTTTGATACGAAAGTATTTACATCCCTGAGATCATGTCATCCTAGCTGATTTTAAAACATTGCATGAAATAATGAAGAAGGAAACAGAGATGATAAACGTCTGCCCATGAAAGTTCTTGAAATCTGTTGATTATTTTTGGGTATTTTCCCTGTCTGGGTTGTGACTGCTACAATCATTTTTCCAGCTGGTGAAAACACTACAGAATCTGCAAAGATGTTGTGGCAGACACTGCAGTTGTTTCTTCTTCTTCAATGGAAAATAATGAAAACTTATTTTAGAGGAATAGAGTTTCTTTCTGACTTTTTACCCAGAATTTTTTATCTTGAGAATGGTCAACTCACCTAAAATAATTTGAGAAAGAGTGAAAATCTTTATATAATAGGTCACTAAACAACAAAGCACATTTTTGTTTTGCTTCAAACCTGTTATTGCTAATATTTTTAAGAAAATAGGGATCGTGGTGACTGTAAGCAAAAAGGTTTTTATGACCAAAATTTCAGTTGCAAATTATTTAAAAAGGAGTCAATACTGCCTGGTGATAGAGATTGAGATTGAGGATGGATTGAGGTTGAGACATTCTCCATCACCAACATTCAGACACTTGAAAAAGATTATGTACAGGCAAGAGAGAAGACCCTGCTCTTCCACAGCACTTTGTGTGAGCACACGAAGGTGTCTGCCCTGAGCTGTGTGCAAATGGGGGCTGCACCTCTTTTCTTTGGAGCATTGGTTCCACCAGCCTGACAGAGTCAGTAGTCAGTGCTGCTTATTTTACATTTGTAGCCTGATTTAAAAGAAGCAAATCACCATAAAAACTTCATTGCACAAAAGGGAAAGTCATCAAAATCCCCATTATTTAACTATTTATTTTCTTTTAAGCTGTGCATCAGAAGTTTTCTTGAAGATAGTTTTCCTGTGTAGTATTCTATACTATGTGAAGAAAACCTTTCCTAGGTGTTAAGAGAATGGGTTTCAATAGCAGATGAGAATGGGGACTAAATGGTCACATTTAAACCAGTGCTGGCCTTTTGTGCCAGTGGATAGAGGAACTTCTGGTTCCTGTCAGGTCTGGAGTCAGATATGGATGGAGAAGAGCAGGGAGAATGGAGCATTGTGGAAAGGAGTATGCTCTACTCTGTGTTAGGAAATGTCCCTCTTTTTACATTTTTTCTAGTACTGTCTGTGCTTGAGTGAAAAGTACGCTGCTTGCTGAATCAAAATATGTCCAAAAGCTGTAGTCCACATATGAAACTGGACACTACATTTCATATTGTAAGATGTTGAGGAAGGGTGGTCTTTTATATAAATTTGCACTACAAACATGCCAGGCATTTATGATGGAAGATCTTAGGTTTTGGAAACTTTTTGGTATTTTTCCATAGAGGCACAGAATTTGCACTTCATTTCACAGGTTCCACATAAATAATACTGCATAAAGTGCCAATTGGTTTGCTGCTGCGAATCTTTCAGTGACTTTTCATGTGCTGACATTACTCAAGTTATTTATTAGTACTGATTATTGGTGAGAAAAAGTTTCCTGTCTCTAACCCGCTGAACAGATGCATCTTTTTCTGAAGTGAGTCGTTCCTCAGTTGAGCAATAGTCTATTTGGATTTAATGAGTTTATTCTGGTTTCCAGACCTGGAGGTTGATGCAAAATCTTTTCACAGATTTCAAGTACAACAGGTTTTTTTTTCCTCCAAGCAGCACTGTAGAACTAACTCTTAGAACATTTAATTTCCCATTCTGAAACTATTTTTAATTGAAAGAAAACCGAGGGATGACTAAAAATTGTATGTTTATTGGTGATTTGAGTTCTTTCAGTGGAGTCTTACATATGTAAATTCAGGTGTACGTGTTTCTGTACATGTGTACATGTACATGCAGCATGCGACTTTAATACCCGCGATATTTCTCTCTGTGCTCTAAGGTATTCTGAGAACAGCAAAGAATCAAGAATTATTTTGTGTTAGACAAATGAAAAAAAATTCAGAGAATTTTGGGACATGCTTGTCTTCGGGACAAAGGCCAAACTTTGCATGGAATCCCTTGTAGTTTTATTCTGTTTTACACAAAAAACTTTACTCAGAATTCTGCATGAAAACTAGTTTTTAAAATGTGTTTCTTTGATCAGATGCTATAATATAAATTGGTTCAAATGATTATACACTACTTTTAAACACAGAAATTTAGATATATTTTGGCTAGGCATTGACAGTATAAATTCAGGATTCACAGACCACCATGACAGAACTAAGTGACAGGGTGAATATATTACATTGGTAGTATGCTCTACTGTTAATTTATTAATATCCTTTTACTGCATTTGATTTTTTTCTCACACTCTTCAATATGGTAAACATATGTAATTCACTTCTCTGCATGACTAGCATTTTTATCTTGTGGCATTAAATCCTGTCATTGCTTTTTCAAAACCACTTAGAAAATATTAAGTAATCATGAGGGTTTTTGCTAATTGCATGGGCTTTAATTTGTCACTTTAAGTGTTCTAATTATTTCTTCGTGAGCTTATCAGCAAACTCTTAAATAGGACCTCACTGCAAATTAGGCCCTTGGGCCAGGTTATTTATTTTGACCCGAACTTCAATTGAATATTATGATTAAAAATAAGTGAAGAATAAATACATTTTAATAATGGTCTTTAAAACTGGAAGAATTAAAATCTAAGCAAAATGTAAGAGGAACTATCACATATTATTATAATAATGGAAGTCCTGCTACATCGTCTTGAAGCTATGAATGCTACAGCTATACAGCAATTTGAATATTGAAAATAGTCCTTCTTGAGCACTTTCTGAGTTTATGCTAAGTGTGGCATATGAAACTATGTGAAACTGACTGACCTTACTTCATACTTATACTGAAAGACTGAGAACAGTTTGTATAAAGTTCAGTTTGTTCAGTAAAAATATTGCAGAGGCGGAGGAGAATTGAAAGCAATTATGAAATATTTCTGTTTATAGCGTGGCTTGGCAGGTCTTTCTCTCTTCAGCATACCTGGATGAACATGGATTACCCAGCATCCCAGTTTTTATTCTTACCAAAAATAATCACTGTAAAATATATTTGTCTGCATCAGAGATTGTTCGGATGGGAAGAGCTTCCAATTTTTAATACTTTCAACAGGCTGTAAACATGACAACACATGTTACAACCAATAGAAAATGGATTTAGTAATAATCACTGGCTTCACTCAACATGCCAACAAGGCAGACATAAGACCGCATCCTGTTAGTGCCACCTCACTGCAGCCTTGAATTGAAGGAGTGAAACAGGGATCTGACACAAGACTAATCCATGGAAGAAATACAGAGTAGGGAATAATTATCTGGATAGCAGCTCCTTAGAGAAAGGTTTTAGGATTGTAGGTGTTCCCAGCCAAAGATACGAAACTGATGTGATACAATTCTAAAAAGTGCAAATGTTGGAAAATTGAGTATGGTATAGAAGATGTGTGAAACTTTCTTTCAGTGCTGCTAAGGTTTAATGTATTCAGTTCTGGACACTTCAGAAGAGATGGGGATAAGCTGTACAGATGAGAGTCTATATAAAAGCAATGGCAATTATAAAAGGTTTAGAAAAATTGATAGCTTAAAGAAGAGGAGAATGAGAGAGGCAAGATAAATCTCTAAATGCATTAGAAAGCTGCTGCAATGTTGTTCACCTTACTCCGGGTGGCTAAAAGCAGAAATGGTGGATGTAAATTACAGTGAAAGAGATCAAGGTTAGACATCGAGTATACTTTGGAGTGGGAGGATAGCAAAACATTGAAATAGATGCTCTGTGAGCCCTTCGTAACTGTAAGCCTTTAAGAACTCCCTGGCACGGGCTGCTGATTCCATTCTGGAGTGGCACAAGCTGACTATGGGACTTTCTACTGTCCCTTTCCGCCCTGTGGTGTTCTGCTAGTAATCATGAAGTGTTCTTACCCACCTCGGGGTGGTCCACTGGTCAGCCTCTTCTGTGCATGGTATGTCTTACACCTTTCAATGCTGTCAGCTGGCTTCTCAATTAGAGGTTCCTCCGTAAGAAGTAACAAAAATGGTACAAAGCCCAGTGACAGACTTTATCAGCCTACTATGAATCCTTATGTACTGAGCACTTTAATAAACCAAGTGCTATCTAGGGTGATAACTGCTGGGATAATTTCCATATTTTAGTGTATGATGAATCAATCACATTGTGCAAAAATTTGATTCGTGGGACAAGACTAAAACTAATTTCCCTGAACTGGTCTGGGATGGTGTTAAACATTGAGGAACCTAGCTGTACCCTGTGAGTAGCAGAAAATTCTGCTTTTCCTATCATTTTGTCCCAAAGGCAGATGACATAAAAAGAAGCTTTGGGAGACATTCATGGCATAAGTAATCACCACCAGCAATTTCACCTGTACTATCCTCTGATTATGGCAATGAATCTAGAGTCAGTAATTCAGTTGAGTAGCAAGTGGGACAACTCCAAACTCCAACATGCAGATTCTGCTTTATGCAAATTTCATCATAAAACAAAATAAAAATGGAAGGAGCAGAAACAATCTTGCACTGCCTTTATTGTCATGGTATTACTGATGACTTGTAAATCTGTCTTTCCACCAATGTTATTGCTCCTTCTATCTTGTCACGTGTCCCAGGCTGGATCTCTAACATGATGTCTTTTAACTATCTTATCATTCCAAAACAGAACTCTATCCACTTCTCTCCTTGTCTATCACAAATGACAAGAACATTATCCTTCCTGTCATTCGGATTCAGGGTTATTTTTCACTCTTACTTTCCTGATGCTTCATGCATCCTGACCAGGACCAGATCCTACATATTTTTATTTTTAATATTGTTCATATCCATTTTTTCCTTTGAGCCTTCTGGTAAATTTCTTATTCAGACCTTCTTGCCTAACTTTCACAATTTGTTCTTTCTTTTTTTTGTCCGTTTGCAAATCAAATGTTGCCTTCCTTAAAGCAAGCTGTAGACACAGAATTCCTTCTTTTAGTCTGCTTGTGTTTTCATATCCCTTCCTTTTTTATATTCTCAAGGCCTCTTGCCTCAAATTTAAGATACTCACTTAAGCTTTACTTGTGTGCTTTCTAAATGTGCTGAGCAGTCCAGCAATAGATTGAGAGGGGGTGGAAGACGTTGGTGGAACCAAATGAAGTATAAGTGCTACATACATTATTTTTGAGAAAGTTTGTTTGTTAGGTCCAGAATCTTAGGAAATTTATCTCTGAACTTTGTCTTTTCTGTGTGTTTTTTTTAATAATCAAGTATTATGTCATGCCTTTTCTGTCCACTTGCACTTACAGGTGCTTCCTTCTACTTTCCAAACTTGTCTACGTGTTTGAAGACAGTTTCTCTCACAGCTATATTTTGTTTTCTATAGCAATGTACTCGTGAGAGAACCTCATGAGCTCGTCAAAAAAGCCTGTGCTGCATTTGCTTATACATCCTTTTTATAAGCCCACTCCTGCCTTCTTATGTACATAATCCAGAGTTTCCACATGCAGAATTCCTTTCTATTCTTCATTTTTCTGTAGAAACTCTGTAGTGGTTTGTCATTAGATAATACATTTATTTAGGCACAAACTATCCTTTATAGCATCTGTAAAGCATCCTACAATAGTGAGGCTGAAGTCCACAGAACTGAAATAAATTCATTTTGCAAGCTAGTAGTTGCCTTTTCTGCATTCTGAGTCCTCGTTCGTCCATTCCAGCTTCCATTAAGGCATGAATTTTTCTGTTGAGACGTAAAATATACAGCCTGCCTGTGAGGCCACTATTAATTCCACACTATCTCTCTTTTATAGTGCAGCTGGCACCCTACCCTCAGGAGAGCAAGCTCATCACTTCTACCACATGCTTGTTCTCTACCAGTTCAGGCAGCAGGAATCCTAAGTTAGCTATCAAATATTGGTCTTGCCCGTGGCAGCACGGAGCATTCGACAATGCCTCTGGGCCAGCTGAAAATAATTTCTAGCACAGTTGGAGTGAAACTACAGAGGTGTAACAAAGACGAGTCCTGAGGACGATGGTATTCAGTATTCTCTCCAGCAATAAACAAAGATTTGCAAAATCAGTAAAATAAAATAAAAATAGTATGGATTTAATGCAGCTTTTGAAAATATTGCATCGTGTCCTGAGTGTAAGAAGTAACAAAACTACCTGTGGTCACAGATGAAATTATATTTCTGACTTTTCAGACATGTTACATGCGTCCAACACTGAATTCTCAACTTCACTTATTTTTATTTTGGTAATATTTTTCATATGTTTTTACATATTCTTATCATAGGACTTCTATATTCTTCATCTGCTTACTGCAAATATGCACAAGGATTTCCTTGTCAGGTGTTAAGTTAAAAGACAAAATAATTAGCCATTACCAGGTAGTTTGAGGCATCTCTTTTAAGGCTGAAGCTTCCTAGTAATTAAAGATTATTTTCTTATTTGTATGATGATACGTTGCATTTGCTGTGACCATCTGGGAGATGCTGCAGAAAAGGCATACTCAGAAGTTTTCTTTGTCCTTAAAACATATAATGCTGTCCAAGAGCAATGTGTCTGTCTATGCTTCTATCTGCCTTTACTGCACTTGCCTATCCTTAGGTTAGATAGAAGTACTTAAATGGTTGCTTTACCTTCTCAGAATAATCCTGAATATTTTGAAAACACGGCCTTTTTAACTTTGTAGAGTTTTGTTCAACTGAGTGTGTGTCATAGGCAATTCTCCATCTCCATTTTTTTTTAACTGACTATAACTTGCTCTCTGCTTTTGAAGAATTTTGAAGAGTGGGAAAGCTGCCTTCTCTTTACTGTTACTCTGCTGCCATGCAACATTTTCGTCTTTCCTGTCATCCTATTACTATAATAATTGGCACTGTTTTCTGTATGTTGTCTAGAGAGTTATTCCACAAAAAGGGAGAATCTGTCTCTCATTAGGTCCCCAGCTGATGGGTAACTGTATCATGCAGATTGTATTGAATCCAGCCGTGATAGACAATGGCACTACGTTTCCTATAAGATTATAGTGTACGGTTTTGTGGTACAGAAGACTTGTGGTACTGCGGTTGAGTTGAACATCCTCTCCTTTCCTAAAACTTCCGTCTTCTCCCGAGCTGAGTTGGTGTTACTGAGATCCAGAATCTGTACAGACAAGGCTTCTATCCCCCACTTGGTTGGATCGTGTTTCTCAGCACAAAATGCTGTACTGTGCAAGACCTAGCCCTTGCAGCTCATGGCTGTCCTGTGCTGCTCCATCATTTTTCTGGGGAGACAGAGACATCTGCAGGGTTTGTGGGCATTGGGACCCTAGTTTTTTCCCCTTTTGAACTGTCTGGAACCAGGGAGGTAATGCAGGCATGGGCTGAAGTGGAAAGGAGAGGACAGAGGGCTGGAGGCAGAGGGGCAAAAGGACCCACTAGCATGGTGCTGGCTCGAGCAAGGCCACTGAAGGCACTGCAGGGCAGTGCTTGGCACAGTTACAGGGCAGGTTTTGCCCTTCAGTGTTGTGTAGTGTGTAAGCACGTAATCTAAATAATTGCATTTGGATACATTTAGGGTCAAGATACTTCTGTGTAACTAGTATATTGCCTATTGCTAACATCTGTCTGGTACAAATGGAAATACAATCTGCTTATTTCATAGAGGTTGTCACATGTTCATGAACTGAGAAGGGCTTTTGGACATTTGCTGATTCTAAATTTGACTGTGGTCAGAGGTTAAATGTTGAGAATTCTATCATGTGTTCGCCCATCTGGTTCTCAGTTATTTTTGTGACAAGGCAATATGTGGCAATAACATATTATTATTGTTTGATAATAGTTTTAAAGTATTTTGTCAAAATGGCTATTAAATGTATTTTTCTGTATCTGGAAAGTGTGCTTCCCTCACATGAAGAACTGTCTTTCTCTAAAAATTACAGATTAGGTGCATTTTATAAAGTAACCCCCTCTTGACTATATCCATGTTTTGTTTCAGTGGCATGCAGTATGCTTTTTGAAGCTCAGGAAATGTTCTTCCTCATCCATGTAGCTTAAAATCTACCAGCTGGGTGCTCTTGGATTTCAGTACTGGCAGTTCTTCCTTTTTTTGCCCGTCATGTGGTGGCTGTGCTGCTGCGCTCTTGCAACAGTCTTCAAAGCAATAAACTTCCTCTGAAGAATTAATAAGCTGAGTGTCCCAGACCTCCATTTTATATATATGCACGTGTATTGGAAGGAACTTTTGTTAAGTTACTTAAGTTTTAAACGCTAAGTATATGCAATTTCATTACCTTGCACTCTCAGTCATGTCAATAAAGATGTCACAGATGTTTGTCTTATCTGAAATATTTTTATAATTTCTGGATGTTTTTCAGTCTTATTTGTAGAAATTATCACTTTTATCTAGCTTGTTGTTTTTTTAAATATTATTTGTGATGAATCTATATTTTTGTATAAATTTTTACCTGCATACTAGCAAAGTCATTCCTGCAGCTATTACTTGTTAGTCTCTTACACTGACTTTGTCCAGAAACATGAAATGTGCTTTTAGTCATTATTGTTGTAAGAAGCATATTGATTAAAAAAAGAAATTCCAGCCAAGAGTCTGTGAAATAGTAGCTATTTGGATGTTTATATGAAAATAAAAATTTGAAATTCCTTACTCAAAACATATTGCATACAATAAAAATATCAACTGGCATCCTTAGAGGATTTTTTCATAAAATATAGTGTTATAAGCATGCTCAGCAATGAGGAAACCTTTTGAGCTGTTTTTGTAACAAAGAATATATGGGGAGCTAAGTAAAACAGCTGTGATACAGACTCACAGTGACATTGAAGGATTACTAACTGTAGACTGAAGTTCAGTCCCTTCTAAAATTGTGTATATGAGAGACAATTGTGTGTGTGCTTGAAACTGGAAGGTTTTATTTATTTATTTCATTTTCTTTTCTTTTCTGCTTTTCATACAGAAAATAAAAAAAAGACCCTTTGGACTTGAAGCGACGACCCCAAGCAACATTCTGATTTGCCTTACTCAAAGTCCCTACTGTATTTATTTTCCTGAAGCTTTTTTCTTTCCTTTCTTTTTTTTTTTTAATAAACACTTATAAAACTATATTGCTTGAAGTTGCTATCCAGCCAAAATACTTGTGAAATGCTTACCTGCCTTGAGTACCTGTGTTCCCTTGCTCCTTTGTTCATTTTTCCCCTGTTTTTTTATTGTAGTGTTATACTTGCCCTTCCTACAATCTTTTGTGTATTTCTAGAAATACGTTGTCTTGAAGGATCAGATCAACTTTGTTTATTTTGCAATTATGTGGAGACTCAGTATGAGACGGTGGCTGACTTGTGTGCCAGTTTCCATGTGGAATACTAAGACTCTTGCCTGGAAAAATAAGGTGCCATCAGGAAGTCACACTCCGAAAGAGTCATGAAATAACTCATCTAGGACTCCTGTCAGTCTTGATACTGTGTGAATTGGCTACTCATAGGTAAAAAAAGTAGACTGAACCTTTGTGTGGTTAAAAAGGAGATCAGATTAAAGGCAGTGATAAGTGGTTGCACAGCATTTTTCTGTCTGCCATATAGGTGTGTTAAAGGTGAATATATGGGCAGATGAGTTAGCACCTTCTGGGGTTGAAGGTTTATAGAGACATAGCTTTAACATGTAGGTTAACAGGGGAAGTGTTACAGGGCCAGGCAAGATTTAATCCTGAAAAAGGCATCAGGAAGGGAGAAACTGTTCTGCATTGGAAAACTTTAGATTGCTGTTCCACAAATATTGTCTGATTACAGCAGATTACACAAATATTTCTGACTACAAGCAGCTAAGATCAAACATCGCACCAGTGTTTTGAGGTGGGTGTATAATTAGACGTGGATGTGTGCCCACAGTGTAGATGGTTTTATCTTTTTTTTTTTTTTTGCACAGCATTTTTTTCTGGAAATCATAGAATCATAGAATGTCTTGTAACTCTATCATCTATAATATTAGGGAGTAATTACCACTATCTGTTTTATTCTGTTTTTCAAGTCTTAAAATATGACCTCCTAGTAATACCTCAGAATAAGTATCACAAAAGAGATCTGTTTAGTCTTGGTTTCAAATTGTTTTTCTTTTTAAAATGTTTTTAGTTCTTAGATTTTCTCTGTGTATTGATACACTTGAAAATGCTTTTACATCATTAGTCTTTCTCTTAGCTCTGTTTTCCCCATCAAAAAAGCCATGCTGACTTTTTCATCCTCGCTTTTCTTTATTCTGTTTGAAGAGAAATTGTCATTTGTATGAGAAATGATCTCTGCCATCAGTCAGTTTTCAGTTTTCTGTTTTTCTGTCTTCAGTAAACTCAACTACTTTTTTTTGTTAATTTTTTAAATTCCTGCAGTACCTTTTTTTGCCGTATTTCCACATATCTCTGATTTGATCAGTCTTCAAGATCCCTTAAAATAACGATACATAATTTTGCCATAGAACCTGTATTCCTTTACTCCTAAGAACTGCTCTGTTGACAATAGGCCCTACTAGCCCCACATGTATTTTGTGGGCTACCTCTTTGAATATCTTGTTCTCCCGTGATGTTTCAAAAGTAAATTTAAATACTTGAAATTCAATTTGAAGTTTTTACAGATTATTGCAGTATGTTTTCTCTAGCTATTTGTAGCTATGTATGTTCTCTATATAATAATTTAAAATTCAATAGCTTGTATTTAAAGAAAATCCCAATCTAAGATACTTAAGCACACCTGTATGTTATGTATTTAAAACTGATTTAAAAATCTCCATACTCTTAGAAGACTATCAAACAAATTGCCATTCTGGCATAAAGTTATATGTCAGTGCATGCGGTGTGCCACACTGAAGTTATGCTGAGGGTGATCAGAAGTGATAAATGTGTCAGGGAAAGCAGACATTTTTGAAGAGTTGTGTAAAGCTGTAAATATTTTATTTTGTTCTTTACCAGATATTATTTTAAAAGCTGACATCTGCATTTTTACTGTGTTTGGTTAGACTTTAGTGGTACGTCACGTGGTATGATTATTTCAACCAACTTTGTCAGGATGTGTTGCACGTATGTAAAGATTAAGAGTGGAGATATAACCCTAAATTTTACAGGAGGCATTTTCATTCAGGTACTGTTTGAAGTTAAGCTGACAAAGCATTACTGCTTACCCAAACACATTTTCTTTTGTACCAGATACGAGTTTTTAATGCAAATGAAAAACACATATTAACTGGTTTGATGCTAAATATCAAATATCTGTTTAATTAGCTGAGTTATCAGATGTGCGTGGACGAGCTGTATTTTTAATATTTCTGCTTTTATGGGGCTGTTTGACAGGGAGGATGTATACTAACAGAGATGCTGGAATATTGTAACAGTGCGTTGATGCAGGACTGCTAGATAAAATCAGCAATCAGACTAGGAAACTGGTTTTCCTGCTGGGCATACTGTGCACAAACACAAGCAGTGTAAGTTCTAATTTTTCATCCTTTCTTCTGCCTTGCCTTTGCCACTTGTTGGAAAGTCTTCTAAAAGTGGCATTGATAGAGTTTTCACTAGAATAAAATCTGCTGTGCTTTACCATGTGCAGTTCTGGGGTGCACCTATGAGCAGCATTGCTGATGGTGTGTTGTGATGGCCTAGCAGAGAATAGAACAAAAGTTCATACTATCAGAGATAATAAGCAGATAGTTTTCTGTGCTGGAAGCAGTAAACACATTGCTTGTTACGTGAAGATCATTTTCTGTGGGTTATTTTTTTGTGATAAAGATGCCACAGGACAGAAACGTGAAGATCAAACTCTCATATTAGCAGAGATGCGAAGGAAGTATTTTATTGCCTTCACAACTTTTTAAAAAAAACCTACAACTTCAGGAGTTTTCATTACCAAGTGTCTATTTACAAGAAAAAATGGTGTATTTCATAGCCTTATTCTGGATGTCTACACCAGCAGTCTGGTACACTTAAAATCTGTCACGAGTCCCTGGAGAGAGATGGGATCCTTCAGCAGGCACTTCAGACAGCTGTAGGCTTCTGTGGTAAATCCCTTCCATCTCTATAGAAACATCCTTTTCTTCCCCTTCCCTGACTGTTCAGAGGCTTCTGTTGCTTAATGTAATTTGGAGGTATAAATTGGTCTAAAATGGTTCTAGATACATTGCAGGGGCCTGGAGATGAGAGTGACAGGGATTCAACACGAGATTACTGGAGCATCTAGTACTGCCTCTGGCCAGGTATCATTTTAAACTGGCCTGATGACCCTAGTTCATACTGGTCAATATTCATTAATATACCTGGTCCTTTGAATATCTTGAAAAGTTTTGGAAAACAGCCTTCATATTGTGATTTCAGCATTATTTTAGCCTTGTTGGGACTATTGCTTGAGAATGAACACTTGGCATTTTTTGTAAACTTGGCCAACAAAATATTTTATTTACAGTTTTGAGGCAGGAATTTTCCATAAAATTTATAGAAATTCCCACTGGCTGTGCTTGGAAGACAGCAGGAAACTGTGAAGAACTAAACCTCTATCCCTGATGCCCCAGGACACAGAGACCTTATTGTAGTATTTTTATCAGATACTGGGTCTTACATAAATACAGCTATTTCAGACTTATCAACCTATAACTTCTATTTAAATTTTGTATTGATTCAAAAAAAAAAAAGATGGCACATATATTCGTAAATATTCTTCTGAGTGGTACCTTGGTAGTGTTGAACAGTGAAATTAGTTGGTACTAAAAATAGAGACTGTCTATACTGAGAGCCTAAACAATTTCCCAAGTTTTGGTGGCAGTTTAGCTTTTTTTTTTTTTCCCATCATAATTAGTATTCTTAGTGTTTAAATGGGCACCAAATCTAATACGCTGCTGAGACTGAACTCTTGTGTCTTATGTATTTTGTCCTTTGATTGTACTTGTGCTGCTTGTTACATTTACAAAGTAAGGACCAAAGCAAGTGTAATGTAATTACCATTTGAATAGCACTAGCGAGTAATGGAGTGATTCTGGAATCTAACTTTTCAGTGCAATTTACATAAGTTTTGAATTGCTATCAAAATTTTGACATATTGATAAATAATGTTAGTGTTTATGAACTGTGGATATATAATTATGGTAAATGGAAGACTTTAGTTCAGCTGTCTTTACTGAAATATCTAAAATGTTAAATAACGTTATGTCAGCACCAGAATTCTTAAAAATTCTTAAAAATTTCTTAAAAATTCTAAAAAATGATAAAGGAATTTTTTTTCATTTCATGCCAGTAAGTGGTCTTGGTGTAAGGTCCAGCATAATTCTGCAAGCAGAACTACTTTCCAGAACATACCATCAGCTGCCTTGCTTTCAACACCTGTATTTTTTTCTTCCCTACAGTGCTCCAGTGTGGTTTATTGCCCTGTTCCTAACTACTTGCTATATTGTGCAGACTGTATCTCAGTATTTATACAATTTCCCTTCTATTTTCATATCCTGCATGCTCATACTGTACAATAAGGAGATAATTGAACTCATGTTGCACCACGTTTTATGTGCAGCTTTTTCTAAATGCTTTGTGTGCCTCTTCTGTTGAGATAAGTCTCAATTTTCTTCCTCCCTAATGACTACATGGAGGATTTGCTAAGAGTGCAGTGACAATGCATGTGAAAGAGCTCTCAGTAACTGACTGATGACACTTCAGCAGCTAATTACTCATATAATTTTACTTCATGAAATGGTTCATCCACCTGTTTTGCTTAGTACGTAACTTTGGAAATCTACACGGTGAGTGAAGGCTTGCCAAAATGTATGAACTATATTCCAAACCCCACAAACATAATTGGAATTTCTAAGGATCTGCTCTGAATTATTCCTTTTTCTCCCACTGAAAACTCTACCAATAGTAGATATTACTGACAGAATGTGTTTGTGAAATTTCTTAAGTTTTTACATTGTTTCATTTGTCATTCTGAAAGGTAGTGTTTGCTTTCAGTGAAAATGACAGATTAAATTGCTTTCTAAAAAATCATCTGATTATTGTGAAATTCTGCAGAATTAAGAAATGTTGAGTTCAGTTTTTGAAAGGAATCTAAGAGCCATTGGAGTAAGGAACTTCATGAGAGAAGAAATAAAAGGGCAAGGCAAAAATAGTCACTCCAGTGACTTTCACAGCCCGTGCAGAGTGATAGCCCCAGAAATAAAGCACATCACAAAAAAAGATAAAAAGGGAACCTTAAAGCTGGTGTAATTAAAGTTGCTGCTTGAAGTTGTAGCGATTTGGAAAACCTGAGTTTTGATGCCTATACTAATGATGCTTCAAAATGCCTAAACAAACGTTGCATGAAACATATAGTGAAAAAAAAAATGTTTTTTGAGCAAAGTAACTAAAGATTCTATCAATTTCTGTATCAATGTATCATGTAACCTCCAGAAATTCATCTGGCTTGTCCCTGAATGTTCTGTTAGTTCCTTCCATGTCAGTCCTCTCCTTCTACCACCACAGTATCCTGCAGATTTTGAAATGTCTCATTTTAGTCCCTAGGTACAGGCAGAACAGTAGGTGCCCTGTAAGAGGTGATGTGGACATGTAGAGACAATGTTAATGGTAGTAACTTGAAATCTGTAATTCCTTCCAAACCATTGAAAATTTGAGCTCTTTCAAAAATTGAAAGAAGTTTGTTCTGGCACAAAAACGGTGAAGGAAGAAAACTGAAGTTTAGGAAGTGTCCAACCAATATTTTTATTGCCAGAAATTCTGTGGCAGTTTGCATGAACCTGTGAGGAAGAAATACATCCTGAACCTTGACACTAATTTCTCTGAAGTCAAGAACAGTCATAATTGGAAGTACATTGTAATTTTTAGATTGATAAATGTTACTTTTCTTCAAAGTATGTTAAATTTTATACTAGATTCCTTTCAAATACAGATTTAGGAAATTCTGGTGTGATTGCCAGTTTTTTCATATAAAGACATTGGTTTTCAAGTAGGTTGTCCTCTGGTCTTCATATAGGGCATACATATTTTTTATCTGTATGGCTTAATGTTACTCCTTAATGTCTTTGAGATTGTATGAGTAAAACTAAGAAGGATTTATCCAACAGTTATATTCAGCTTAACCTGATCATGTTAAAAATAAGTATGTCTGCTTTTTGAGAAGTCTCATTTTTATAGAGTTAAAACTGAATATAGCACATTACTTTTTAAATGTTCTTACTGATCCCATTATTCTTTCTCTGCATTTTACAAATAGGATGTGATGTTTTGAGTATGCTTCAGGCTTCAGTAGTTTGTATAATGTTCTATTTTCTGCAGCAAAAGCATGTCAAGGTGATCTCTGTGGGTGGTTAATATTTTCTGGAGTTTATTCTTCAACCATGAAAATATGCAAAACTGAAGAGCTTGGTGGTATGTCATATGTTCAGGTATAAAATATATATATATTTATATATATTTAAATTTTATCATCATTAAAAATAACAGAAAAAAACCCACAAGTGTAGTAGCAAATACTGTTTCTTCATGGATGAATGCAGCATTTGTCACTCCTGACTTGTTTGTGGTTATGCTGGTGAGCAGTTCTTGCAATAGCTTAAATTGTAGGTTAAGAGTGTTGTATGAATGGAATATTTTAAAACATAATGCTCAAGATCATAGGAAATCATACAATATGGGGGATATGTAAAAATTACAGAATGCTTGCATTTTAGCAGAAATACTCTTGATTTGTTTGACAGGTTTTAGTTGTTCTTTTCTGTATTTTCAAATATAAGTACTTTTTAAAACAATTTTAGAAAGCAATAATAGTAACTCTATAAAAGAAATGCATAAATATTGTAACAGTATTTCAATAGGGAAGGATTATTATAAATCTGATTGTTAAAGGACTGAAACAGGCAAAAGTTGAATGTAAGTACTGCTCACTATGCTTTTAGTATTGTTACAGTAGTAACAAGAAAAATTGTAAGGGAAAATGTCAAATATGTCCATATAAATAAAATGCATTTGATTTATAAAAATGGGATATTGAAAAAGCTACTGAGGGTTTAAATTAAACGCATACTTTTTTTTTTTTTTCCGAGACTAAAGCAAACATATAAGGAAATTAACTCTTACTAAGAAATGTGCATTCTGATTGCTGGCTGATACCATGTTTTATCATTGCTTCTGTCTTTCTTCTGGTTTCATTTTCTTTAGCCTCTGTATCTGGAAATTGTGTTTCTGCTGTTTGTATAGCACATAGGAAAAGTGGTTATTTAGTTTTAAATGGGAACTATCTCAGGTATGCCTTACTAAGGATGTCTTCTCTGATACAGTGTAATGATCCAAAATGTACCTGCAGCAGAGATCTTTTCATATTTCCCTTGCCATACTTTGCAGTTTGATTTACCTCAGTAAAAGGCTTCAAAAAACACACTAGGAGTGACTCCAAAGTCAGGGTCTTGGTTGTTGATGTGAAATTTGTTATTTCGGAGCTTGAGCAATATACAGACTCTGTGATTCTCTTTAGTGCACACCTCAGGGCATCGTAAAGAATACCATACTAATGTTCTCCAGCAAGAAGCAAAGCAAAGCAAGATCTTTACTTTGCCAGAAGAGTTAATTGGGCTCTAAAATAGCTGCAAATACCTCAAAACCAGAGACTATATCTATGTTCAGCTTTCTGGTGCTTATCTCTGAGAACGTGGCCTTTTTAAGAACACAGTTCTCAGAACCAGAAAGAGGAAGCTGAGGACGATGTCCAGTGTGTTACCTTTCTTTTTTTTTTGGGAGGGATCATTCTCTGCACAACCCTTTCACTTCTCAAGGCAGCAGCACAACTACTGCTACAACTACTGTTGAGATACATATTGTATCTTAAAAGAGGTTAATATGAATTGTTCTTTTCTAATTCCTTCATCATACGTAGGTAGCGTGGGAAATTTGCTGTAATCTTACCTACCCAGCAGTTCTAGTGATGCAGCTCTAGGAAGAGTTGGGTGAGGTGTTTGTAGTCTTATTTTCCTAATCCCATAATGACAGTAGTAGTCCTGGTTCCTTACACATATTTACCTTTCATAGAATCATAGCTCTTACTGCTGCTCTTTGGTTTGCAGTGGGGAAAAGTTGTTGTAATAACACAGTGAATGCTACGGGAGTCCACAAAATAAATATCTTTGCGTAAAACAGCAAAAGGTGTTGGTGTTACAGAAAATGTTGCAGTTGGGCTGTGTTCTTAAGGTGAAGCCAGGTGATCTGTGCCTGGTGGGAGGCAGCAGCCACTTGGCTCACCATGTTTCAAATGGATAGTTGATCTTTCTGTGTTCTCTGTTACTGAAGTTTATAAATATATTTAAAAAAAAAAGCAAAGTTTTGCTTTCATTAGGAACATGATAATACCATCAAATTTGAGTTACTTCATGCATCTGGTGTGCTGGTGTTGTCATATTTTGTTGACCACGATGACAATTTTTATAGTTAGCTGTTCATTTTTGTGAGAAGATCACAGGTATCTGTTACTGAGAGGAGCCCCATCCTGCCCTCTCTGATAGTGGTGAATCTCTACTGCTCCCCAATCTCATCTACGTGTCCTGGAGACAAAGGTTTCATTGAAGACTCATCCTGAGCTCCTGTTTATGGTTATGCAGTGCCCAGAAGGCACTTATAGATTTACTGTAGAATTGTCTGGTGGAAAACATGTATTCAAAAATTCTGAATTACACTATATTAGTTGCTTCTCTTTGTGTTACAGCAACTGTATTATTCCATCTAACTTACAGTAAGTTGGTTTGTTACATCATCTCCATATATCTTTCAGTTGCCTCCTGTTCAGAGAGACTACACATGGTTCCATAATGATGATGATGATGGGTATTTCAATGAACAGCAGAATATTTCTGTCATGAACAGCATGATGGCAGCTGCAGATTTTTGTCAGTATATTAATTGATTGCTTCTCTAGTTGCAGAATCGTAATGGCAGTTAGAAATGGAAAAATGTTATGAGTCATAATAGCAAAACTTATCTCAGAAATTCCTGTGTGCAAACATTTCTGACTTGTGTCAGGGTTTGTAAAAATTGGGTGCCTAAACAATTTGGGTGCATAAACATATTTTAGAATTCAGTGAATGTGATATATGCTAAAGTTGCTGATCTGTAAATGGCAATGAGTGGTCCATTAGGTGTATTTGCCATCCAAGGTTTTTATGCTGTTTGCAGCTGGTGGGTGTTTGCATTCCATCTAAGCAGTGATGATAAAGCAGTGTGGAGAAATATGAAAACAGTAGAAAATATATATTCCACTTGGATGAACTTTTTTTAAGGAAGGGTGTTAAAAAATTATTTATACCTGACATCTGTGGAAATTTTGGAATTGATAACTTTGCTGTTAAATGAAACAGCAGTACTGTAGTTTCTCCTCCACCAAAATTAGTCAAGCAATTCAAGTCATCTGTTGCTTTGTTACTTTCTTCACATATAACATAGAGGTGTAGAACATTAAACTTAAACTTGTGTTGGAATTAACACTTAATACCAACCAAAATCCCTCCATTTTGCATTCTGATTATTGAAAGAGAAGAAGCAGAATTAGCCATTGTAATTTGGTCAGAGTTTATTGACTTCAGCAATGAAAGGGATGAAAATATCTTGCAAATACATATATGTGTTGCTGTGTATCAGTGAACTCTATTTCAATACCTGTCTAGCCTATGAAAAAACAAAGTTGGAATTATCAGATAAATTTGTGCGTTTGCTTTTCAATTATTATTAATTAGTATTAGCATGTATTTGGTATTAATTTGTTGGGCTAAAGTTTTAATAAATCATATGGAGAGTTTGGCAGCAGGAAAGTGGTTTATAAATTCAAGCTAAAAGTAAGTGGATGAGGTGCAAAAGGAGCAAGGGTAAGTATGGAATTCTTTGGCTAAACATTAGAAGAGCTTCCAGATGTAAGGATTTACTTGAACAGATTTACATGTTGCTATAATTGCCCACTACTGAAGCTGTGTAAAAAGAATGTAAAACCTGCCAATGGTAGCCCAGTAGCTTTATACTTGTCAGGGTGGGCTTTATTATGTGTCCTGCAAATCTGAGATAACCTGAGAGGTCATCTGTCAGATATGACACAGGAGACCTGCACCCCTCTGAAGTCACAGCTGGAGACCAGATGGGATCACCTTGGACACTCTTGGGCAGTTCTGTAGAGCCTGACATGTTTGAGGAGTTTCCAAGAGGAGAGATATTTTTTATTCTTTGCAGTGTAAGCCTCCTACAAAGTACTTGGAATAAATGAGGGGCCAGATATTGTTTGTTTGTTTCAGGCAAAGACTTATATTACAATCAGTAGAGTCAATAGAATGCTGAGTCAGAGAAGCTGAAAAGATCTCAGTTTTATATTTATTTCTCCTTATATCTACTGAAAAGTGTGCAGTCAAGGTGGAGTCATAGATATGACAGCATTGAATGAATTCCAGCTGTGGAATCCATAAATAAAAGAATTTCAAAAGTGCTCAGTTCTGGTTTTAAATCTGTTCTGCTGAAATCCATGGGAATTTTGCTATTGAAGGGTAGCCTAGTTACATCAGTCCTGAGCTACCCTGAAAATTTTTTCCATGTAGTCACATTTCTGAAAGGACATCTTACAGTATAGTGTTTAATGGTAACATCACATGAAATTAATTTTTTTTTTTTGTATTTCACTGAAAAGTTTCAATTGCTTTAGACCAAGGACAGTTTAAATTTTCCCCAGGCAATACACAACACAAGGCCTTTCTAAGACTGCTGGCAGGCAGTTTTCAAAAGGGTCCTTTTTGTAGTATAGTTCAGGGCAGCAGGATCATTTTTAAATAAATGCTTCTTGACATCAGTAATCCATGACTTTAATCTCTTTTACTTTACCTTTGACACCAACTTATTGGTGCTAGTTTTCACATACATTTTAACAATTCCACTGTTTATTCTTTCATTATTCCCATTAATTTTTTTGTCTTCTCCTTCATCTGTCTTTCGTTAGTTTTTCCTCTCCTGCTTTCATTACTTAACTCTTCAGCTGCTTGTATTTATCCTGTTATCAGGAAAAGGGGCAGGTGGAAAAGCTACTGCTGACTAACATCTGAAGTGCATGTGCTGTGGTGTGACAGATCATCTGAGGCCATTAAATATCAGCTTACTTGATCTTTTTAATTTACTGGAATTACATTTTCTCCTTGTGCTTACGTGGTCACATGTGCAGCCAGAGCTCTCCCAGTGCAGTTAAAATTTACAACCCACAACACTCAGAAGTAACACACTTGTCTGCCAGTTCTTTTACTTTTCTTCTTTTCCCTTCCAACAGCACATATTCTGGATTTCACAACTTGTTCCTACTGTCCTCTTGCTTTTGGAACTTGACTTCTGTTACTATTTATCATGTTTTCCTTTCAGTTTGAACAGACATATTTCCCATTTCATTTGTTAAATTTGCTTGTGAGGCAAGAAAAGTCTGCTTCTTTTACTAAAAGGGCTTATTGCACGTATCAATTGCTATTTGTTGCAATGGGATTAAAATAAATTCTGTGTAACCTAGTCTTTTCTGGAGAAAAGTTTCAGCGATTGTGGCAATATTTGAGTTCCTTACAGAAACAAGCCATGAGTGTGTAATTTCTGACCTGTTTGATTTAGAAGTTTTAAAAACCATTTTTTTCTTGGGATGCTGTTATGTACATTGCAGTAATGTGGGAAAGACTTTTAAAGCATGTTATATCGTGGACCATATGTATTTCGGTGGAAAATTTTACGTTAAATTGCTGCTTTCTTAATTTCACACTTTAGGACTATCAAATTCCAGAATAAATGCAGTAAGTTTTCACAGTGTTATAGCACATGAACGTCCTTCAAATTATTAGCAAAATGTCCAGTGCTGTGATTCTGTGGGGTCAGTAGGTCAGTGTTGGGGCTGGCTATTGCCAGCTGCTTGCTTGCTTCCCTCCTCAACAGGACAGGAGGGAGAAAATAGGATGATGAAGAGTTCAGGGGTTATGATTAAGACATGGGAAATTGCTTACCAGTTACTGTTACAGGCAAAACAGGTCTGACCTGTTTTGGGAAATTTGGGAAAAATTGATCCAATTTATTTCCAATTAAAATATATTTTGGTAGTGAGAAATAATGAAAGCATCACTTTCTTCAGGCAGCACCAGCTCACCTTCCTGCTCACTGACTTTTACTGGTGTTCTCAGGCTGTTTCTCACGCTTTCCCCCCACCAATCCTCTGCCTGTGTAGTGGTTTTGCCCTTTCCCAAACTTCTTCTAGCTGAGGCACCACTCTGTGGTGGGTGGCTTGGAGTGGCTGGAAGCAGCCATGTCTCTGACAGAAATTTCCACAGGATATTATAAAGTCCATTGTCAGTAATTAAAACTTGTTGACTCTGCATTTGCCAAAGCAATTGACGTTCCTGGCAAAAGGAATCATGTGGTACCTTTTTGAAGTACAGTTCTTATCTGCCAGGGCTCTCTTAGCCTCTGCATTTCAATCATCCCTCTATAAAAGAAAATATATGTTAATATTTTGAAAGAAAAGCTACATAATTTAGCTTATCAATATTTTACTGTATTTATTTTATATTGAGTTTGTATGCCTGAAGCTGTTTGTAAGAGGGTCATTTTATTCATGTGAAATTGATGGGTTGAAGAAAGTCACAAGATAAGCATAAAAAAAATAAATGTCCAAGATAATTTACTGCTTTTAAAATATAAAAGCTATCTACATTCCCATTATGTTTTGATTTGTATGTGTCAGATAGATGTTTTATGTTTCATGAGCAACGTGTACATCATGCAGTGCAGGAGGTTGTTATGAGAATTTTGTCATTTATTATGAAAGTTAATGAAGAAATGAGAAGTAGTATAAATGCCTAAATTAACCTGAACCCGTAATTTGTTAGAAAACTGGTGGTTTTTTTCAATCTGTTAAAGGGATTGAACTCATTCGTAGACCCTTCATAGAATTTTAGAATGGTTTGGGTTGGAAGGGACCTTGACGATCCTCTAGTTCCTGTTTATTGACTAGTTCTAGTTTATTGACTTCAGCAATGAAAGAGATGTTCTAGTTTATCTTGGAACCTCTCTTTGTTTGCCTATTTTGTGTTCGGTTTTTTCCCCTCTTCATTTTTTTTTCACAGTTAGTTTGGCTTATTTATCATAATTTTTTGGTCTGCTTTCTTTTGGTCTTTAGAAGCTGAAGGGGTGTGTGTGTCTTAGGTTTTCTTTTCTGTGTTGTCTGTAGGTGTGGACTTCACACAGTTTGGTGTTTCTTTTTCTCCCTGAAAGTTGTGTGACTCTTTAATTTTCTATGTTTTGTTGTTGGTTTTGTTGAATTTTCAGTATATTCATTTAGACAAGATTCCTGTTGGTGGGAAAGAAACAGGAGGAGCTGGAGTTCCACATGCAGATCCAGAATGGTGGTATTGTTGGAATAAACTGCTAAGTGTCAGAACAACGAGAAAGTTGGGATTTAGTGATGGATGGATGCAAGCTCTGTAAAAGATGCAGGCAGAAAAGGGGTGTGAGAGTTGCCCTTTGTGTGAAGGAACAGTTGGAATGCATGGGACATGTGTGAAGGTTTTGATTCAATATAAGGGAAAAGATTTTCAGTAGAAGGATAATTATGCAATTGATACGGTGAAAGTTTTGGAGATGCATCTGTCTAATGTATGAAGTGACCCAGTCTAAATTCAGAAGATTTATGCAGCTGCTACTCATCAACCACTCTGTGAGTGGGAGAGTCTGTGATGTGGTGCATCATGGCAGAAGGGTCAGGTGCATTTTGACTCTATGTGTTAGTAAGTTATAAATCTATACATATGTCTCCTTACAGGAACAAACTAGATATGTTAGACAACTCAGGATGATCACCATATATGTGCACTTACGAGATACTACTTTCTAAAGTTGTTCTACATTCTCAACTGATAGTATTTCTGAATCCCTTCTAATCACATCACAGGAGAAAAAGGGAGAAACACATCATGATTCTGTAAGTAATTCACAATTGCAGTGCCATTGTGTTAGTGGTATTGTAGAACAAACCATTTAGGAGTAGTTAATTGCTTTCATTTTTTTGTTTATATTCTTCTCCCCCAATTAATGTAGACTGTTGCAGTTTATTTTAATAAGAAAATTCAACAAGTAGAAATTGGTTTTTCTCTGAGTTGTCTCAGAAGAAATTATGTTTTCAGAAGACAGACATGCCTGAGGATAAAGTAAGGTATGGTATCTGTGCACACTGGATAGAAATCTCTATAAATATGATATTGGTACCGTGCATACTTATAAGATTAGTGTCAACACAGGTTATCTATCATGTAGGGGCAAGTCAAGCAAGTTAGACCTGCCTCAGGGATGGTTTAGTCTGTATATCCAACTATTCACACAACGTTGCTGTGGATATTTTGGAAGAAAAGACTGAGGGATGATTTTTCCATCACTCCAGGCTTCCCATTCATTGGTACTGTCTCCATTTTCCCCAGTGTGCTTTGATAGGTACAGGTAATCGGTGTCCTATTAATCTTTAGGGACAAGTAAGACCTAAATGGAACAACATCCCCCCCCTCAGCCCCTCTTCCCCAAGAGGAGTTATATATAACCTGTGCATCAGTTGCACAGTGAATGGAACATACTGGAAGTAGGTGATGCATTTAGTCCATGTGGGCATTTTTGTGTCACTGGGCAATTTCCAGGGCATTTAATATTATATTTTTAACGATTTTTTGTAAATTTTATTATTATCCTTGGCTTACTTCCTTGCACAGTTATGTGTTTTATGGATTAATGGAGTATGGGTGTTATGCATAGGAAATTCCATGGTGTAAAAATTCAAGAATAATTTTTGTGGTATAGAATATAATGTGAATCTTTATAAGTACATAGCATTGAAAATTTTGGAAAATATGTAGTTAGGGAAGCTTGACAGCTCAAGAATCATATAGGAATTTATTATTTTCTCTGTGCCATGTGAAAAAACATATGCTTCTCCCACCACCACAGAACTTCTGTTTGGACCCACTGACAACGTAATCCAGCCTTCATTTGTCCAAGTAGTAATGTAAAATAATATGTAAAAATTAGCTGATGAGATCATGGTAGTATGAAGGTCTTTTCATTGGTTCATTTAACTTTGGACTGATTATAAACATAACTACTAATTCTTTTTGTGTGTTCTTGTTAATTATAATGGCATTCAGTAGTGCTCATCTGGTTATGAGCTTGTGAGTGTCTTTCTGTCACAGAAATGTGAATTCCTGGAATCAGGAAGAAAGGAGGTACCTCTTTACTATTTGCAGTTCTGCAATTTTTATAATATTCTTCAAAAATCTTTTTTTTTTTTGTAGTGTAAATTAATGTGTTGAAGTAACTTAAATATAATTAAAATACACAGTCTGACTGTTAGGTAAATTTACACTTTTTCATACTTTTAGAAGATATACATTATAGACTGTATGTAAGTGATGTATTTTCAAATAAAATTCAGGACATCCCATTGACACAGTGCAATTTAAGACTTGCTGAGAAGACCTATTATGAATTAAGAGGTTTTTTTAATTGTGTGAGTCTAATATGATAGAGAGTTTGAAGCTACAGATACCCGTGAATGTTTATGTCGTTAAAATACTAGACAGTCTCTTTGGCAAGTCATTTTTGCTTTAGTGAAACCAGTGGTGATTTTGGCTCAATTGATCTGATTCAAAACAAGCATACCTAATAATAACTATAGATAGCCCTCAACCAGGTTCTAAAATTTTCTTGCAGGCTTTGGTGAGTAGTGTGTCATTGCAATATTTTACACAAATACCCACTTCAAGCAGTAACGCAGTTTGTACCATTTTTACTTTAGAAGAAATCTGAAGAAGCAGGTCTTACCTGAAATAGTGACACATCATGGCAACATGATCTATCAGATCTAACCAGATCTAGCAGATCTCTTAAACTGTGGTTAAGTGCTATAGTGCACTTTGGTGGGGTTATTTACATTTTAAGAAATGTAAATAACCCCACCAATAGACCCTCAAAGATCACCAATAAGGTAGGATAAAGAATAAAAGCACGTAATCTCAAACCAAAATACTGTCTTAGAAGCAGTGTACAAACATATAACAGGTAAACTTATCCTAATGATTTGTGATGTAAAAGTGGAATAAACTAAGAGGTGATTCCAGCAAGTAAATGAATGAGTTAAAGAAATAGCTTGCAGCACATGGGCATTGCATTTATTTAAGTCAAGTTTCTAAATCTTCATCCAGCAATAAATTTGACTTTCATTTTGAATTAAATATTCTAGGAATTTTTGAGACGACTATGACAATTAACATTTTGTCAGGATGCTTTTAAAGCTTTGGTGAACAAGGTCTGTGAATTTGTAGACTTTTAAGGTTCAGATGGAATTGTAAGATATTGAAGAATGGAAACATACCTCTGTAAGCACTGTCAGTAGGGGATAGGTAAACAATTAAAGCTCTGCCTGCTGAGGCCCAAGGGATAGAATCTTCCAGCTCAGGTGGAAGGTAGAGAAATGTTGGTGTTAAAGTGGAATAACTGGAATGATTCAGATCCAGGTTTTAGGATGCTAACAAAAATCAAAACAAATCAATGTTTGTAACAGAAGTAATATTATTTTTTAGGAGTCAGCTGCCTTTGTCAGGTAAACCATACTGAAATGTGGCATAAATGAAACAGAAGTCAATAGATAAGATTGTAAAGATGAAAATTTGCACTATTAAAAAGAGAATTGGTAGGTAAGACCTGCTATCTGTCTGTGACACATCTGTCACACCTATTTTGTGCCATCCTCACCACTTTAAATATTTCTTACTGATTTCTGAAGAAGTATAGAAATCAGAAATAGACCAAATAAAACTATAATCATTAAAAGTAATGATTGTGGTTTTTTTCATATTAAGACTAACTACCAAAAAATACTATAATGAAAAATTTCTTCTGAAAAGGCTGTACCTCAACAAAATGGGTCATGTTTTGGTGTAAGATTTCATATATAGTAACTGTGATTGTCCTGGCTTTATTTCTGAGGTGAAGCAGTATGTGATGTTTATTATACTCTAAGCTAAGAAAACTGATGATTTGGAAGTATTTTGGTGTAACGAGGTATAGGGAAAAAGAGAAATAGAGAATATTCACATTTGAGGCTTACATATTATCTGTCAGCAAGATGTAGTGTTGAAGAAATAACTGTTATGTGTGTTTCTGTCTAGAATTCAGGTGCACAAAACACTTCAAAGGCTTAGAGGCTTAGCTGTTTAGAGGCAAAACTGCAACCTTTTAATGGAAGTAGGTCAGTGAGGTGAATGATTTTCGCTCAGTTAGTTGGAGATTTACATTGTGGATCCAGGGTGACCACATGACCATCAAGCAAAGTTTCATTGACACATATTTTACTTTCCAAAAACTTAAGAATTGCCACCCACCTTCACTTCCTCGTATTTGCCTTAGGATCATTGCCTGTTTTTAACATTTTCTTCTCTTTTTTTGCTTTGTATTAAGCTCATAAGATATCCTTCTCATTTCCCAGTGCTGTCCTACTGTGCAGGGTTTTCATGTAGTGTTTATTTCTCCAGCCTGTCATTCTTTGCTCTCCCTTCTTCACTTGCTCTACTACAGAGGCTGCCAGGTAGCTTTCAGTTTTCTAGGAACTTCGACCTTCCCAGCAGGTTTTGTTACACTCTACAAACAAAGGAAGAAGTTAGAACTGCAGCTCTTTTAAATGTCCAAACATCTTGTAACAAAGTGTGTATTAATAATGCCAGTTGGAACACAGATTTTTTTTTTTCTTAAACTGTGGGAAAGCAGTGTTTTCTTTAAAAAATTCTACATCCATTTTACTCTTCAGCCTGCTTCTGTCTGACCTTGTCAGCAAGAGAGAATTGCCAAGAGGCACCATTGAGAGGCTGGTAGGATCTACTTCAGAGATAGCAGAGTTTCAGGCATTAAGTCTGTGTCTATATTAGTAAATTAAACAATGCCTGGAAATATTTCCATGCCTCTGCCACAGTTAATGGCTTTGCAAACTAATATTGTTCCAGAAAATTCCCAGACATTTATTTGACCACCTCCATTAGACAATTTTTATGTAACCCCTCTGTTTCAGAGCATATGTGACTATGCTACATAGATGTAGGATTATCCTACATCCTACATAGATGGAGGATTACCTCTGCCAGTTGATTTCAGGAAAGAGAAATGTGCTCAGGCATAGATGTAATCTAAATATTCTACAGACCTGCCTTGTCCAACCTTCTCTCTTCATTGCGGTCTTCCAGTCTCAGCTTCAAAGCTGTTTTTTTCTTTCCTTTTTGCTTGTCCTTTTGTCCTTCCTAACATACATATAGATTTAAATTTTATTGGCATGCTGTCTCCCAGCTTCTGTCCCTTCCTTTCGATGACCCTGTGAACTTACTGGTAGTGATATTGTGTGCAGTTCTTCTCTGCCTGAAACAAACTACTTCAGGGGAGCCTTCCTTTTGTTTGCCCTTGGGTACTATAATAATAAAAATAGAATAAAAATACAGGACTAGAATTTGAGTGATGCCTTAGCTGTCACTCTGCTGCAAGTAAGAAACTTGGTGAACAATTGTATTTTTTGGGGACTGTATTTAAGCTTACTCCTTGTTAAGAGAACAAATTAGAGGGAATGATAAGGCCAGATTCTGTGTTGGTTTTGTTAAATGATTCTAAATAGCTGTAAACATTTCTCTCTGTTTTGTCAGGATTGTGGTACTAGAATTGATCTTGGACATCACTTCAGTTCAAGGTTGAAGTTAAAAGGTCTTTTTGAGGCTTAGAAGAAGCAGGTGAGTACGGGTCAATCATCACAAATCAAAGAGGATTTTTTTTGCAACTTTCTTTTGTTCCGGAATTGCTGTTCTTGCCTACCAGTCCAAATTCCAATTTGGTCTCTGCTTTCCCTGATTCGCTGAGATGTATGACTGCTTGTGTTACGACTAGATAGCAGAGAATATCTGATTTATTTAGGATTTGCCTACATACTTTTTCAGTTTCTGCCATGAAAATAAGTGAAATCGTGGTTCTGTCACCAAGGTCTCTGGAACTCTGGAGTTAACTTACACTGTATAGTTTCATTACATCAGCTGTATTAGTAGTATGATAATTAAGCTAATTTGTTTTGAAAATTGTTTTAGACTGTATTTCTTGTGAAAAATAAAATTTTAAAAGGCAAATACACTGTAAAAATAGTGAAGAATCCCTGAGTTTGGATATTCCTAGTTGCTTGAAACTGGGATTATCTTTATTTCTCTGGTAAACCAGGAATTCCATGATGGCAAGGACCATGAGGTCAAACCTTGTTTCAGCTGCTTTGTGTGTTAGCAGGCTGATCCTGCCAGGGACACCAGACTGTCAGTGGGTATAGTGCCCCTGGGGCCTTGGTGTGCCTGCACTGCATACCTTGCTTTGCTCCAGACCTTCACAGCTATCTTCAGTGAATCATGGACAAGTGGCTGTCAGGTCTTTTTAACTTAGACAGATCTGGAAAAGATCCTGAAGGAATTAGTGTAAGATGAGAGCTTAGCAAGGCAGTCACATTTATTTTGGCTTTTTCATAATTGCTATTGCAACAAAAAATTAATTTGTATATTGAGTGTTGTAGTTGTTCGTATTCAGCATTTCCTACAGAGGTATAAATTTTTTTGAGAATATTCCCAGAACTTTTCAAAAATTTTAGGCAATAATTTAACATAGAAATTGCAAAATGTGGTCAATTGGACCTGATACTAAATTTTTAAGATACAGATTTCAACAGGGTACAAAAAACTCACCATAATAGGAACCAGGCCAGATGGCTTCTGCGTACAGCAGGAAGTAGAAACAAATATGTAAATACAAATAATATGCCATGTGTAGAAACTGCTGTGGTATTATGAGATATTCTGATATACCTGTGTACTCCATAATACTGGTATTGGTATTGATATAAATATTGGTATCTATCTTAATATATTGATGCTTCTGGAAGGAAAGAAAAAGAAGCTGTTCCAGAGGAATTAATGATGATGACAGTAATTAGTTCTGAAACTATATTTATAAGAAGTTTTTTAAAGTTTTACACTCTGGGAGGAAGTACAGCCCTTTTTAACCTAGTTCAAAGTAGTGTAAAAGAAGACTGTTCTGGTATGTATTTCACTGTGACTGTCTTCACTGGGTAGTAAGAAAGGAAAATTCCTTTATTCTGATTTAACTTCACATTTTTCCAATGAGTTTAGGCACTGGCTGGAAGGCTACAGTATGAATATAGTAAAGCCAGGAAAATAAGAAAGGTTAGGTGTAGCAGTGTTGTAAGTCAAAGGATATACATCACTATTCAGGGAAACTGTAGATCTTACTGGTATCATGTGCAAGCCTTTATATGACTATGTGTTGGTATGTGATAATATATTTATTTGCAAAACAGTGTTTTTTTCTTTCATTCTTCAATAGAAAAAACAGTAAGAAATATCAGATTCTTTGCTTTCTATGTAGCGATGGAAATATGGCTGGATTCTGTCACATATTTATTTGTACATGTCTGAATGGTGTAACTTGTATGTAGTTATGTTAGATAGTTTTTTGATAGTGTCAGTATTTCGGAAAACTGATAGAAACTGAAGTTTGATAGAAACTGTAGTAGTTGAAATCTGTTGAGTCAGCAAGAGTGTTTTTGTTTGGAAAGGATATTTTTTCTGGAAGTTTACTATGTTCTGACAAATAATGTCTAAAATGCAGTATAACTGACTTGTGCATCTCTAATATTTTGGCAGTATAATTTCATTGAATTCCAGTATGTCTAAAACTTAAAGCGTATGAAAGAAAGTAACTGCTATTCTGCTTCCTCCATTATTTTCTTCCATAACTTTAAGTTAAATATATTCTATAAAATGCTTTCTGTAAAGGAAGCCAAAATCTTTTTTGGCCTTTTTAGCATTGGTCTCTATTTCTTGCAGTATGTGAAAGTGGAGAAGGAATGTTTTTGCAGTCAATGAGGAAACAGTAGTAAATTCTGAATGCTAGTTCTTCAGTATGGTATTTAGAATTAATAGGTTCTTTTATGGCAGGATATGGTGTGTTTGCAATGATTGAAAACTGAGATTCAGTCATAAATATAGTGATAGCTATGCATAAAAATAAAATTACAATTAAGGATACATTTTTAATCAACAGAGAGAAAAAATCTGTTTGGTTTTTGTCCTCTCAATAGAACACAACTTTTTAGGAGTAAGTTTTAGAAAAACTGAGACAGAGCTCAGAGAAACGTGAAACCAGAGAAAAAAATGTTCTATTTTCTGACTGATAACTTAAATAGACAGTTTTGAAACTGTTAGCAATACATTTACATGTATGTTTTCTGAGTTACTTAGGCTTTGGAAAAAAAGCTAAATAAATTCTGGTATTAATGATTATTAAATTGATCTATCTCTTCTGTGTTGTCAGTTTGGAGAAGAGGAGACGTGCTCATTCCTGTTTCTTTCTGGTACTACAGGAAACAAAAAAAAACTTGAAACATCACAGCTCATGTACATGTATATGCATACATTTTGTATACTATTAAATGTTCAGTCTATATGCATATGTTTATTTTGTAGAAGGTTAACATAATTATACTGTTAGATTAGTACAGAAGAATATCTCATACAGGTATCTTGGATCTGAACTGAAGTTCTCTCAAGAGTTATGTAAGGACTCATTGCTAGTGACCATGTTGATGACCAACGTGTAAAAGATACGGTATTTTCCACCATCTGCATAATGGATTGGCATTAACTTTTCCCACAAAGAAGTTTAACCGTTTCATATACTTCCATAAGTGGATGAAAGGAGAATATACAGCATAATGCTGAAAGAAATAGATGGTATCTGGTTTGCAAGAAGTAATTAGATGGGGTTTGATGGGCTTTGTCTTTAATATGGTTTCTAACAGGAAGAATCTGAAACATAAACAGTACTTTATACTTTAATGGAGTTTTATTAGAGCAGAGACCCAATTTATTGTAGAATTTTGAATTATCTTTCCAGGGTGATTTTGAACAGCTATAAATTGGTGATTTGAGGGGAACCTGAAGTCAACTTCTGTCAAAAAGTAGTGCACATTGATGGAATTGAATTTGTGACCTGGAAATATGAGGCAGTAAATTTTCGCTATGATTATACATAATGTCAAACTATGGATTTAAACTGGTCAGCTTTTCAATTCAGCTAAACAATAAGTACAGTCTTAGCGGTCTGATTTGATGGGGAGAGCACTGTTGAAATAATCTGTTTTTTACAGCCCATATCAAATATGAACAGCATCAGTTATTACAAAGTTCGTGCTTTGGGAGGTATTCTTGTGGCCTCTAGGAGTGATGCTCCACATTTGTTGGAATTAGCCGTTAATGATATTGTCTTGAAAAATGATTTACTGCTTAAATACCCTGATTGTTTTGTGGTTTCTCACACAGAAATTTTTAAGGAAAAGCTAGTTGAAACCTGATGGGTTTTTTCAGCTGTATGAAATGAGGAGAAAATGGTGTGCATCTTAATAATTTTATGATTCCTTTTCCTATGTGACATGAATGAGAGAGGTGAGAACTCTTAATTTTTAACTGAACTGAATTCAGGCTTCTAAACGTGGCCTGCTTGAGAACAGAGGACCATTACTGTAGTTGTCATGTAAAATGAAGTTGGAGTCTGAATCTCCTTTTTAGCTGTCAGCTTTATTAAGGAGCTACTGGTGTGGTGAACTACGCACACACGTTATATAAGCGGTGTATGGCAGCATCTGGGGGGAATTTTCTCTCTCTTCCCTGTGCTTTATTAGGTCTTGCTCACTCATTCACTGGTGCCCTGTCTCACTGCAGCTTTCTGGCTGCAGCTCTCAGCACTGCAGCTCTAATGTAGATTGACGCCTTTGCCAGAGGACTGATTGAAACTTGTGTCTCATAGTTGCTAATGCTCACTCAACCATTTTATTGAAGATAAAGTAAATAAAATAGATTGCCATATGAGAATTCTCTGAAATCAAATGGAATAATTTGACAGGTTTAAGCCCATGAAAAAGCCCGAGCATTGAAACAGATGGGAATACTTTTTATGCACAATATACCAGGAAAAGGTGTCTACTGGCTTGCTGTTACACTGTTAATGGCTTTCACCAAATTTATAATTGTTGAAAATATAATTTCCATTGGTGTTTAAATTGTTACTTCTCTCAAAGAGAGGGATTATTTTTAATGTAAAAGTAATGGATATACTGATTTTATTTTCTCATTTCTTCTAATTCTTTAAGAGAGTGGTGATAGATAACCAGTCTCTTAAAATTTAATTAAAAAAATAATAGAGGTTAACTGCGGGTGAGTTTAGTATTTGAGAAAATAATTCTGTGAAATGCAAAATAGATTGCTACTTCTATAGGTTTTTAATAATCGTTAAGTGACATAATTTTGAATATTACAGATAAAGTTGCTGAAAAAAGCCCTAACATTTCTAAAAGTATACCAATACAATACACAGAAACTATGAGGTGCTGAAGTTATTGTGACAAACTGCTCAGAATAATGGTCAACAAGTCTCAAATATTCATCACAACATTTTTATTTTATAAAGGATTTCTGTGGATAAGCATTGTAATATGTCTCTGCTATTTTCAGAAATATGACTACATAATAATATGTGACTAAAGACACAGTAGATGACATACAACTCTTAATTTTTTTATCTGGATAAAAGTGAGTATTGGTCTTTTTAGTCACACTACTGGGCTCCTTCTTACTAGTTGGACCACTTCTTCAAGAAAGCAAGACACACCTGTATTTTAGCTTGGTATAATAAATTATGTCAAACTCAGAGTTAATAAAGGAAATAAATAGAAAAGAAGTTGAAAAATATCAACAATGTTGGCAGATGCAGCCTTGGTTTACCACTTGAAAACACAGTCATTTAAATATCCAATACTAATTTTTCTATTTTCTTTATGTTTAAACAAAATCTGCTATTTTTTGGGGTGGAGAGGAGAGTTATGTATCAATTTTATTTCATTTTTTAAAGTTAAGAAATTGATTGTAAAAGATTGTGCTATTTGTACTTTTTTATGGGATACTAGTGAGATTTCATTAATATTGGGTAAGAAATAAATTATGAATGAGCTATTAGAAAATGACCTGCAAGAGTGAGTTGACAGACTAGCAAAACATAGTAAGGATGGATTTCCAGGTTAAATGTTAGTCAGAATACACAGGTCGTTGTGCTGATATATGCAGTGGAAGGGATGGCATTGGTCAAAATGATATTTTCAATAAGACTGTGGATAAACCTAAGAAATGTGAATGATACTCTTCTTTTTTCCCATCCTGTATGTATTTTTAAGAGTGAAAATTACTCTGTTGTGCTTATAAGGCAGAGCACTGGCCCAGGTCTTTCTTCTCTTGTTGCCATGCTGGTGACTGTATGTGGCCAAACTCTTAATGCTCTCAAAGCAGTTCCAGACTTAAAATTTCAACATTTACCGTATGGTACTCTTTCTGTTCCTTCAGTACAATAAAAGGGTCATCAACAGCTTTCTCTTTCCTTGGGACAGAATAGAAGAAGACACAATTCTGCCAAAAATCCCTGTTTAAACCCTTTCATTTTCCATACCTGAAGTTCTTGGAAGGTCTTGTCATTCGGAGGGGACAGGTAAAATTAATTTAGTTGCTTTTAATTATATACATAGAATTGCTTTGGGTTTTTTTCTGTGATAGGAGGTCCAAGACAAAGAATCCCTGCTCACTTCTGTGTTATGTACCCTTTTCTCTCTCTCCCCTAGCTTTTTCTAGTTAAACTGTAAAGCCATTATGCCGTTAGCACAATCTTTGGGCAAAAATGCTGAGGCCTGTGAGCACTCTAGCATAGATTGATTTAGACAGAATAAAAGCTGGTTTTATCAAGAGAAAAGAAAGCCAGCGGTAGTTTACTTGGGATTTCTCTAAAACTTAAGAAAATCAAATGTGGTTTTCCATATTGCTCAGAACAACTTATTTGGGCTGTTTTTCTCAGCATGGTCTCTTATTTGACTGTATCTGAAGTAATTCTGATTTTCATGTTACTATTTCCTATGTTCTTCAGCAACACAGTAAAAAAATTATCTGTATTTTTGTCATGCTTTTGAAGTTGCCTTATCTAGAAATCACTCTATGATAAATGTTATGAACCAGCTATTTTAAATCCTTATTAAAAAAATAAATGAATACAGGCAATAAAGAAAGCAATTCAGTACAAGTAACTACATAAGGAAGAAATAGCATCACATGTAATTCCTGAAAATAAATGGGATCTTGAAAATGGAATAGATGTTTATTTGATTGCTTTGAGAGTTAGCCTCCCTAAAAAGCTGATTTTAAATGAGTTTTGTGTTTGTAAGTGGTGCTTGTTAACTGTCTTGGGGAGTGATTTCTTCTCTTCTCTGGAAAATGCATTATGGGAAGAAAGAGGTTTTTTTTTTTTTTTTTAATGTGGCTGCTGTCGTCTAGGAACTGGACAGAGATCACTGTCCCTCAGGAACTAGGCCTCAGAATTCTGAATGTAGTCTGTAAAACAGCTATTTAGTGGTAATTGTTGTCAGTCACAGCCTATAGAGTACAGGTTTTTACTGGTTATTTGGTGGGGAAAACTGTGCTTAACTGCCTTTTTTTTTGTTTTGTAAATTCAGATGTTCACAATTTAATTTTTGAAGAAACTTTTTTTTTTCCCCTGAGCTTGACTTGTCTAGGGAAGAAAAACAGGTTATGTTTTAGTTCATGGGGTGGTTCTGGTCCTACATCCAAACATAAGAATATAGATTTGACTACCTATATATAAATTCATTTAATTATGACAGATCCAGTGAAGGGTTTGCAAAAGAAAACCTACCGGGCACGTAATCAAAGGCTTCAAAGTTAAAACTGCTTGATATAGTTTGCACTGATATATGTCACTTCTCAAGAATAAGGTGTGGGACATGGTACCTCAGTATGTAAAATATAGAAATTTAATTCTAAAATCTATATCCTTTGGTTAAATATAGTTTTATAGGTAACAACACTAATGGGAAATGGACTGTAATTTTAACTCAATGCTTTTATAGTTGAGGGAGAAACTAAATTAAATATTGTTTTAGATCTGTCAAGATACCTATAGTTCCTGTCTGTAATTGAATTTGCAGCCTAATATCATTCTATGTTATTTGGGTGAAGCTGTTTACTAAACACTTCAAATGAGAGTGGATGGATAGTGTGCTACGACAAAGACACGTGACCTCATGTCGTAAATGTTTTGCAGCTAATTTGAAACTAATATTTATTATCTGCATGCTAGCATCAAGTGGCTGAATATTTAGCTTTCTTCTTTTCAAGATTAAAATTTTCTCACATGGCCATTTGTCATTTATTTTTATCTAGTTTTCTCTTCGCTCTAAGATACATTTTCATGATGTAATGCAAATCCAGTTCTCTTTTTTTATTACTTGGGAAACAATTAGAACTATATTATATACAAAATTTCTACTCGGTCCAGTCAAAGGCTTTTAGCTTTAGGTAGATGTATTTTTTCTCAAATTTGATGGTTGCTACTTGTTTAAAAAAAAGATAAATTCATGGTTTTTTAATCTTTGCATCATCATCCCTCACCTTCTTCTTAAATGGAATTTTACTTCTAAGATTCCTCCTTCTTAAAAACATATAAACAAGCAAAAAAAAAATCCAGAAACAGCAAACAAAACCCCAAGAAAAACCTCCAACCCAACAAAACAAACTTCTTTACTGAAATTTTGCCTCAGGCCAGTTTCTCTCTGCTAGTTAAGTGGACTAAATGAATGACAGCATTATTATTATTATTATTTTTTTTTTTAAATAAGGCTGAAATGTTGAACCGAATTACTGAACGAATGAAAAAATGTTTAAAGTTTTCTCTTATGACAATCATTTTGCATTTACTTTTTTGAGTAGTAGTATTTAAAGAATGTGGAACATAAACATTTCCATTTGTAAATTTGTCATCTTCACTGTAGAAGTATTAGACTCATCATTATTGATAATCCTTTCAATTAAAGCACATACTTATTTAATGAACAGGTACTTCAGTTCTAGATATCTTTTCCCTCTCTCCAAAATTCTTCATTGCCCCTCGACCAGAACTTGTGTTTGCATTCTTTCCTGTTTCTCTTCTTCAACCTGTCAAAAAGGAAACTAAATTAATGTGGGAAGGAGGCCCAGCTGATGCCATAGAAAATTCGTAACAGTTTAAACCATGCTACTTGGTCTGCATTAAAGTTACACATATGGCCATTTTGTATGGTCCCTTTGCCAGCTCTTGAGTGGCACCAGGCAGCTCTGGTGTTGGGAAGGTACAGACAGTAGGGAAAGGAAGGAGAGGGAAGGAGCAGCCTTAACTGCTGCAGCTGTTTGCTAAGTGAGCATATGTTGAAGCCTTTGAGCCTCCACAGAACATCTTTTCCCAGGTCAGTGCTTAATTCACACATGTAATATTCCCCTAAAATCTGATCTGAGCACCTGCTTATTTGCTTTTCTAAGGGAAATTGTTCTATTGTGTAAGTCCCACAGTTATTTACTTATCCTTAAAATATAATGGAATAGTCCAGTTCCTTACAGTGAAAGGACATTTTCCCCCTGATTTTTTGCATGTTGAGCTCTTAGAAGAATAAGTATTTGCTATTTCTCTGTTTCTAGAAAATTTTCTGAATACTGTACATTTGGACATTATTAGAAATGAGATCTGAAGAAGAATGATCATTTATTTTATTTTTGCAATTAGAATCAGAATTGCAATTAGAATCAGAAATAGTTTTCATTAAAGGTATTTTAAATTTATTTGATTTATTAGGCCTGAAAAAGCTATATATTGGATGGATTGAATGTATTTGATAGGACAAAGTGTTTTTAAGTTATTATGTTATGAACTTGTATGCCCTGTCCAATACTTATAAGATCCCAGAAGACAGAGCATGTGATTTAATTACCTCATTTTCATTTTGCAAACTTGACCTCTGTTCCCAGCCTTGAGATGAAGTACTGTGAGTGACTGGCAGTTGATATCATGAAGGTATCATCTCCTACTTCCTTCTCAGGTCCCATCGTAGTAGCCAGTCTGCTGCATGGATGTGGGACTTCCCAGTAAAACTCCTTTGGTGGCCAAATTCATCTCTTACATTACTTCTAGACACCCTGTTAAAATCCTCTTTCTTTCAACTTCTGCCCCAGAGACCTCTCTTTTCCAGGTTAGCTCTAGCTGTGCAGAAGGACCTGGAGCAACACTGGGATAGTGGCCTCAGCAGACTGGGGTTGGTTTTTGAGAGTGGCTAGTTTGTTCCTCTGTAAGACAGAGCTGTCTCTACACAGAGGCTGTTACTGGGTGTGTTTAGTTATTTCATGTATGGATTGTGAGCTTGTGCAGTTGTGTATTTGTGAGAGTTCACTGGATCTCTCCCAATTTGTTTTTGAGAAATATGTTCAATGTTTTCTTAAGTTAAAAAAGATTTCTTCATTTTCTAGGAAGGTAATTCAAAGGAAAATCCTAAAATACTCCTTAGTATTTGGGATGTGATTTGGGCTGTGAAGGCTGGTGATAGCTTGCATGAAGATAGAGGGATTTATTCTGTCTGACAATGAAGGCCTTGATTTATGGTAACCTGTAAGGCTGTGCTGAAGATGTGAGTGAATAGATACTGTTTTCTCTAGAAACCATGTTTGACAGAGGCATTAGCCATTGAGGCAAGTGATTTTCACTTGTTAGTCTGTAGTAAAAACCATCTTTGCTGTGCATCTTTTTGATCACCTTTGCAACTTAAAAAATTACAGGCAAACTACAAAATTGTTCATGAAATTACGGTTGTAGGTGTCTTCTTTATTAAATATTTTGCATTTATTTCTAGTGTCAGACATTTAAATTATTATCATATAATAATAGACAAAATGTCCAAATTAAGGTGTAAGTTGACAAACACTGTTAGCGTCTTCAAACTGTTGAAATGGACTTACTCGGTATCTAAAAAAGTGTCCGTTTCCTATAGCTTTATAGGAAGTTATCAAGGAGGTTTTTTTAATTTCTCAGTGCTTTGATATATTTTAGATTTGCTCTATGTGCTGTTCATTTCCCTTAATCCAATAACTTTGCTAGTTGTTTGCACTATACTGGTGAGTGGTTATTTCTCTGTAAGATTAAAAATGAAGATTATAATAGGACCATGGGATGAAAGAAATATTTCTCTTATGTATTCAAACTGCCTAATAGGAATGAAAAGCATGTTCAATAATTTGGTTTTGCATTTGTAATATAATAGTTGCTGTTAAATATAACTTCTGTGTTGCAAATACAAAAAAAATTAAAAACAACAAAAAAATAGGTTTGATCTCATTTGACCTTTCTGACGTTCAGTCAGTTAGAAGGTTTGTAAGATGTTTAATTACCAAATGGTATGATCATTATTCATCTCATCATTTGATATATAACGTCAAGTGAATTGCCTCCCTGGAGTGCACTGTGTTTCACAGATCAATAGATTTAGTAAGAGCTTGAAGGAGAGCTTTATACATTCATAGAAAAGAAGGAAAAATATATCCTCCTTGTAAAATGTCTTATGTAGTTATTCTCTGAGCTTTACAGACTTATTGTTTTATTTACGTCTCAGGAATACAAAATCCTGTAACACAGAGGCATTTATTATAATATTTTAAACCTCTTTATAAAAAAAATAAAAAATACTGCTATCCTACTATACATAAACTAGCTTTAAAAGTCAGTCCTGACCATCTTCATTTATTTATTTAATTGATTATACTTATTAAAACAGATTTTTGCTTTGACACACCAACACATATTATGACGAAAGGCCATCTAAATACAATAGACACTATTGCTTACACTATTCACATTTTTGGTTTCTGCATTTTTAAATAGGTGTGGTTAGTCTTAACTGATTTGGGTTGTTGTTTAATGTTTATGGGGTTTTGAGGGGTTTTTTTTCATTCATTGCATCAAGGATATTTATGCACGCTTCCAGAGAAAAGGATAAACCTTGTTCCTAATTGACTAATTTAATATCTATGAATTTTAAAAAAAAATTATGAGAATTTAAAATTAATTGTATAAAGGATAATTACATATAGGATGCTTCATGTTTACTTAGGCTTTTCTGAGTATATTATATTATTCTTGTCCAATACAGATGAGCAATCTTGGAGCATGTCTGTCTGGTTTCTCAACATTGATAGAAGGGCTTTTCAAATGTCTGAAAGAGCCTTCCATGAGTGCTCAAGCACTGGTATTTGTTGCTGTTTTTCTTCTGTAAGTTTTACATACTTGATTTGCTCTTTTGACTTACCAGCTTTCTGCTTAAAAACTAAAAAAACAAAACCATATTTCTTCTTTAACTTTTACTAACAAAGGTAAGCTTTCTACCTTAAATTTATGCCTTGTTGTTTGTCCTTGCATCAGTCAGGCACTGAGGAAACTGCATTTCAGCTAAGCAAATCTTCCCTGCTGCGGGACAGAAGCAACATTTACTTGAAAATTCTGCTCCCTTATTCATCTGTCACTTATAACCCATCATCTACTCAAAGATTAATTTGAATTGTGAACAATATCTAAGCTTCCTTAATCCCTTGCTCTTGTCCTTTTTCTTGAGTTGCTGTACTGTGACGGAAAGGCCATAATTCTGAAGCTTCTTATTCCTCAGGCCTACCTAAAGTAACTCCCATTGGGAGCCAATTGATGTTTTAGCAAGGAAATTTTTACCTGTTTCTGAGAACAACCTGGAAAAATTGTCAGGAGACATTCACACTCTTAGATGTTCACACTGTGGAATTCTTGTAAATGTAAAATCTAATTTGTCTGGGTTCTTTGCACCAGCATTGTTCAAGGTCAGATGAAATTATGTGAAATACAAAGCAAGATTTCTGAGATTTCATTCCTTTCTCTATATGTGCAACATTTTTCACCAGATCAGCAAACGAAGTAATAAAAAAATTCATTAACAATTAAGGTAACTTGTGATATATGCTTAGCATCTTTTAGAACTGTAGATATCGATAGTCGTCTCTTCCATGACATTCTTGTTAAAGCAGAATTCATTTGTTGCTGTTTGCATTTATTTGCCCATATATATTTACTGTTATCAGTAAATAGCTTAATGTGATATGTACTTTAAGTATGAAGTCCATTTTGGATGAAAAACAATAGATGTATTTAATTGTGGAATCATTTCTGTTGTAGTTTGGTAGGTGCTTTAGTTAGGGTAAGGAGCTCATTACTGACGAAGTACAGCAACACTCAAATACTGTTCAATTTCAGAGGATGTGATGGTCTGTGAATGCATCCAGAGGAGGGCAACAAAGCTGGTGAACAGGCTGGAGGAAATGTCCCATGAAGGGTGGCCAAGGACTTTGGGTTTCTCAAGTTTGGAGGAAAGGAGGCAGAGGGGTGACCTCATTGCTCTGTACAGCTTCCCAAGGAGGGGAAGGGGAGATGGAGCAGCTGATCACTTCTCCCTGGGATCCAGTGATAGGACTTGTGGGAATACTTCAAAGCTGCACCTGGGGTATCTGACTGGACATTTGGAAACATTTCTTTATGGGGAGGTTGGTCAAACACTGAAGCAGGCTTCCTGAAGTTGTGGTGCATATCCCAAGCCTGTCAGTGTTTACACTATACTTGATTACATTTCAACTTTCAGGCAGCCCTGAATTGGTCAGGCATCTGGATTAGAGGATAGTTGCAGGTTCCCTTCCAACTGAAAATAGCCTATGCTATGCTCTGCTCTGCTATCCTATAGAATCATAGGATCACTAAGGTGGGAAAAGACCTCACCCAGTCTATGCTATGCTATTCTAGACAGCTGTGGTAGCAGTCACAAATTGCTTGTTTTCATAGTATTTTTATGAGGAGTTTGCGGAGGTATGAGTAGGGAAATTGAGGTTGTTCTTTCCAGACAGTGTTCCTGAAAGTTTCTGCAGTGAAACATATGTGCTGACAAGGTTCATAAAGCATGACTTTTTTTGTCCTGAGATCCCATAGTGACAGGAAGGCAAAAGCAAGAGGAAAACGCAGGTGCACTTTAGTTTCTGGACCATCCTGTCCCACTCTAGATACTGGAGCTCAAAAAGGTCTCCTAGACCTTTGAGAAGGATATGAATATTCTGTTCTGTCCTATCTCCTTTGGACCTGTTATGAACTAAAAGAATCAATAAGGAATGCATTAATTAAGATCACCCTTTGGAGGATGTAGTATCCAGAAACATTTGCCAAATGTAAATATAAGTTTACTCTGTATTATGCCATTTTGAGCTAAAAAAGAGAGTTATGGAAACGACATGTGTTTATGTAGAAAATAATCTGGAGTATTACACTTTAATGTCTAATTTTAGTATCTGTTGGAAGCAACAAGTAATGGAGTTTGCAATATTAGATTTGCATAATTGGAGGTGAGGACAATGAAGGCCTCTTATAAAATTAATTTTTAACCCCGTTCCTTCACAATTAAAGGAGAAAAGAATCTTGAGAGCCCTAAAATTCCTTCAGAAATAAAGCTCAGGACAAATAGAGGAAAATCATCACAATTTATATCCAGAAACAAAAACTCCCATAAAAAGTGAGTTAGCTGAACCATCTTCATAAAAAAAAAAATTTGAAAACTCATGAAGTAAGAAGTCTTGGTTGTTTTCTCTCCATAACATTAATGTACATTCATTGACAGCCATAGTTTATGTGCACTGCAACAACAGATGTAGGTAAAGCTTCCAGTAAATTAACCTTGCAATTAAGTCTGATCAGTTTTGCTTTCGTGGAAGAAAAGGACTGTGGATCCATTGATCTCCAAATTGTATCCAAGTTGAATAGTTCGTTCATCCTTTGTTTTGCTCTTTGGTTAAAAACTGCTTTTGGAAACTCCATAGCCACAAAGCTGTGACTTTTGCTCTAAGATTTACTTTGTCACAACTGGAAAATATTGTCTTAAAAACACATGGTGTACAGGCATGGTGAAAATGTTATGTTTTGAGTTTTTCACTCCTTTTTCCACAAGTATTTTTATGCTGGTATTTAAGAGGAAATTTACTACAGAAATTTTAAGAAATTTGATCTATTTGTAATAATCTGTTAAAGTTCAAAGCATTTGTTTATTCTACTTAACTGGAATTGCAGTGTGATACCAGGATGGGATTAATTTAAAAGTAAGATTTCACATGGGTCCTCATAATATTCTTCCTTTCAAAAATCAAACCATCAAACAAAAAGCAACGTCCCCCCTCAAAACAAAACTCCAAAACAACCCAGAAATAAACACTCCTCCCCCTCCTCCCACCTAACCTATGAAAAAAACCCCAACAAACCCAGACTAAAACACCTGAAAGAACCCCACAAGATCAAACCTCAGAAAACCGAAAGCCACGGTCAGGATATTATGATCATAGAAATATGACTATGCGATGTTGTTCTTCTGTTGTTCTAAATTGCTTTGTACTTAGGATAACAGTCACAGTTTGTGTACATCTACTAGAGGTACCTTTAATCTCACTGTCTTTTGGAAAGCAGGGAGTGTGTAGTAACTATAGCACAATTCGACCGTGTAAATCCGTCTGTGCCAATGCGTGTGCTTGCCTCTGAAATGCATGTTACTGTGTTCTATAGGTGTCTGTACAACTGAATTAACTCACTGTTTAATACACTCCTATGTCATGAAGATGTATCCTGTAAAGCCCCAAGCAAGTTCTCTAATGCCTGGCATCCTTCATTCTCTTCATACCAGAGATATTATTTGAGAGTTTGTTATCTCCTTTTTCTGTTTATTGTGGTTACCTGAGTAGCCATGGAGCACTTCTTAAGAAAAATGTTGTCTGTCTTGTATTATCAGCAGCAGTGGCTGCAGGTAGCGGTGTACTCTGTATCTTAACCCACAGAAGGGGAGTGTGGTGCTATGAGTCAGCTTTCAACTTCCTTTGTACAGAAATTCCTTGCTTGTCCAACTGCAACAGAAAGCAGAAGAGACTCTCATATTATCAAAACCTTCTTGCCTCATATTATCAAAACCTTCTTGCCATGGCTACTCATTTGGGACTATCATGTGTGGGAACCCATCCACTAGGAAATGCAGATTTGTTGAAGTAATTTGTGGAATTAGATTTTCTCATTCATCAAATATCTTTTTGTTGTTGTTTGGGTTTTTTTGCCTCCTTTCTTCCTCACCCAACCTTTTTATTCAACCAAATGGAACAAACAAATAAAAGCTCAAAAATCCTGGTAATTTAAATAAATTGTACATGATGGATAAATTACAGAAATACTGAGATTACAGATTTTGTGATCCGTCTCAAAAAGAATCGCCACCTGAAATTTTCAGTTATTTGTATTTGATGCACTTATCTTCTGAGGTCCCAAATCTGGGGCTACACACTAATGCTCTGTTTCTATCCCAGTTCTTTGAAACAGTGTGTGTGGGGATTGCAGAGTATTTTTCTTTTAATGTGTAGTGTTTAATCAGTTCTTGTTATTAGTATTTTAGAACCTGATTTATTAAAATACCATTGTAAGGTACAGTGTCCCTTCAGGTAAGGTTTTTGTGTGTCACTCTCTTGTAACCGTTCAATATAAAACGTTAATTTTGTGTCTTGGAACAAGTATTTATTTACCAAAATGTAAATAATTTTTATTTGGAATGACATAAAATGGAGAAGATACTGTAAATAGTCAGATCTTGGAGACACCTTCCTGTAAATAAAATAATTTTTATTTAATAAGAGTTGGGTAGGGGTGTGAATAGATATAAAAAAAAATCCCTAAAATATTAATGTCAAATACTAAAAATACTTTTCCAAAAGTTATTGACTTTTTATTGGACTTGAGTATATGATAATTCTGTTAGGGTCTGGTTTCTCTATTTATCTTTAAATTACCTGGTTTCACTATAAACACAAGGTTTTTTCTTGATTTTCTTACAATTCTGTGCTCAACACTCAATATTGGAACTATTGTGTGGGCACTTGGGTGTCGTTCAACAGCAGTCACTCTCCCCTGTATAGTGATCTGGGATTTCTGCAGAGTCTCTGTCTGTGGGACAGGAGGTACACAGAGAGTTAATGATTGCATATTTATTTTGGTTCTCAGCCAGTGCTGAGTTTATCAGAGCTATGGCTAGATGGGTCACAGCACTTGGACTGGCTAGTTTCACACTAGCTCCAGTAATTATGTGGAAAATGTTGTTGCAACAGTGGCTGCAGTGTGCCTAAACCTCAGTCTAGGTGTTTTAAAGGGACATGAAAAGATGAGCTTAGTTAATGCTCTCAGAGTTCTCTCTCTCTTCCTGCCCTAGCAGAAGTGTAGCAGAAGTGTCTGCAGAGCAGATGCAGCTGGTTGTTTGATACTTCATAACTTATTTTAGCTGAGGTTGTTTTTGTTAAATTGATATAAAATCACAGAGTCATAGAACTGTTTGGAGTAGAAGGGACATTAAAAATCATCCAGTTCCAGCCTCCCTTCCATGGGCAGGGACACCTTCCACTAGACCAGGTTGCTTCAAGCCCCTTTCCTGCCTGGCCTTGAACACTTCCAGGGATGGGAAAAGGTTTATGTTTTATGGCCATCCAAAATTTTCAGTAATTTTCCTACTGTAAATCAGCCAGATTAACAATAGCTTTCTAGGGTGGACTGAGTAATCTCTATTTGATGTGGTAACAGGTTGGTCTTGATTAATAAGCAGGTAAAATAGTGTTGTAAGAAAAATGAATTCAAGTTTATAGTCTCTGTAAGAAGCTATTCGTGTAGGGAATGATGATTCCAGTGGTGGCAATTGGGTTAAGTCCTAATTATTGACAAATAAAACTTAAAAATAATGTTTTATGCTGCTAGGTAGTGATGCTGAGCTGGTAGATATAGTCTCCCAACTGTCTTGATCTTTCTGTGTTGGTTCTAATCCCAAGAAACAGGGCAAAAAGTAGGAGTGAGGGGAAAATGTACATGGAAATTAGTAATTCTGAAGTATAAAAAGAATCATATGTATATATAGCAGAGAAAGGTGAATAGCTATTAGCCCTCTAATAGAAAAGGTGTTGTTCAGGACAGGGACACAGTACAAGAGAGGTTTGGGAACCACAAAAGACAGGATGGAACTTGTTAATGGTGTCAGAATGGAAGGAAGAAAGACAATAGGCTGTAAGAGCTCTGGTGAATTGGTGTGTAATACATGTCTTCTGTCATTTGTGAATTAAGACAGGAAGCCATCTTATAAAGTCCTGTGAAGACCATAAGTAAAACCTATGCTGAAATTTGTGTTCTGTCACATTGTTAGTGATGTTGATGATTAGACTGACTTCATTCCTTTCCTTTTTATTTGAGAAAAAAAAAAGTATATAGTAATTAAAGTGTAACAGTTAAGGAACAGCATACAATGATGTCACAAATTATTAATTTTCTTCTGTGGGTTTATTATATATTATTCATAATAATAACATCTATAATAATATAACACAGACAAAACAAATGCAAGGCAACTATGGATTAGTGAGTTGTAATACCATTGAGGAGCTCCTTAGGAGGTCATAAGCATGAAAGCAAAGCTTGCCTACTTTGTGTAATTACTAGGACATCAAGGTGGAAATGTAGTCACAGAATTCAGCATTTTATTTGTTTTATTTTTGAACATATATGCCTATGTATTGAATTCCTATCTGCCTCAGGCAGATGTTGCATATTTATCTCAGTGTTTCAGCGATTTCATTTTTTTCTTACCTGTTATTTCTTTTTGATTCTGTCTCTGAAAACCTCCATTGTAAGTCCTCAAGATGGTACCAGGAATATGGAAGTGCAGTGTTGGCATGTTGTGATACATGAAATGCATGCATAGGTCATGTGATGGTGCTAGCTATGACTAGTATATGTTTAATGAAATTTTACAGCTTCTAATTGACAGCAGCTTCATCAGTGAGATGCAATATTGTTACATTAATTGGACATTTTGATGTGATCTCATTCCAAATTTTTATCTGTAACTGAGCATTTAAAAAAATATGAAGCTGTTTAAATTGAATGCTAGAGATTTCTTTAGTTGCTTTTTTTTTCCTTCCACCTCCTTTTTTTCTCCTGGTTTACATTTGTGAAATCTTTGGTTAAAACTGTGTTTACTTAAATACGTGTAGCAACTGTGAAATTTAATTCATGCTTTCACTATTTCTTTTTATTATTGTATTTTCTATCTTTTATAATGATGCTGTGCTGCTTCTCATACAATTTAATTCTACTACAGCATATTGGATATGAAACCATTCTCCTTAGTAAAGTGTAAACCATAATTTGTGTTCAGTTGCTTTAGAATTACATTAGCAAAGCTGTACATCCCTTTTCTGCTGCCATTGAGGATTGCGTAAATTTGTGTATTAGTAACTTTATACCTGGAGAAACCCATTCCTAACCAAATCAGGTGGATATGAATTTCATGTCTAGTACAACAGAATAAAAGAGAAAGTTAGGATACATAACTAACTTACACATCACATTAGTCCAGCATGAGTGATTTCCTCAGCAGTCTTCATATCAACAATTGCATGAAGTGGAGATGCAGCTTCTGCTGCTTGTTTACCAGAGGTACTGACTTAAGGGAGGGGAAAAAAAAAACCACTCCATGCTTGGGAATGTGTTGAATGTACTATATTATGTTATGGGACTCCCGATATGTGGAACAAGATGAACCAAATGAATGAAGGAGTTCTGGTCACCCCTGCAAGCCTGATGCTTGGGATGCTGTTAGCAGCGATGCTATGCGAGATATTTCAGGGTGGCAGCTCCTCCATGGCAGTGGTGGCCCAATCCTGATTTCATACTAAACATTAAAAGGAATGAAACAAAATGAAAATATTCTATTATATTATATTAGTTGTCCTGTAAAAAACCATGCCATTCTTTGGAAGCAGCCTTTCTTCCAATGAATAAATAAGAGCTGAGATAAGTAGTCAAAGCATGACTGAATCACTAAGAGGGGAGTTAACCACACCTAAGCTGATGACCACATTCTCATAACACTTGGAAGTATTGTGCTGTATTAATCCTTGATAAAATGCCTTCTGAAGTATTGCAGTTAAATTAATTTGGTCTATTGTGTTCTGTTGCTGAACCAATACCAGGCTATAGTTCGGAATCAAAGAAGCAAGCTCTTAGTTATGTTAAAAGCTATTTAAGCTTTTCAAGCAGAATTAACCAAAAGTTGCTAACAGCAGCTAATTACAGTATATTAAAATATGGTGTTTCCTTTTTCTTTAAGTATGCTATTTAATAATTCTAATTGTTTAATCTTATTTTTAGTATTTGGTGGGCATATTTTTTTAAAAATATTACTGGGCATATTTTTATCTGCTCTCCTTTCTTCTGTTACGACAGTCTATCAGCTTGAGAATTGTTACTGCTAGACATGAACACTGTACTCCTGTGTTTTCCTGGCTTGGCCTTCTCTGCAAAAAGTGCCCTGCTGTGGTATTGTCTATTTCCTAATCTAACATAGACTAGATTCGCTATTTTTATAGTGCTTTTGAAGGAAACAGAAATTTTTTAAGTTGATGCAGTCATACTGTCTGTCAGTCCCCCGCAATAATTCTTGAAGCTGTTGAACAACTTCATACAAATTTGATGGAGAACTAGAGGTTTCAAAGATACTAATATCCATGGAAATGAATGGACTATTTAACAAAAACGTGCAAAATAGTGCATATGCTGAGGAAAAAGGCTGCAGCATTAAGAATGTCCATGCTGTTATTCATAAAGTTTCTTTGCTTACAGAACTACCTAGTTTTTGTTGTTATTTTGCTTCCACCCATAATAATTTCTTTGTTCATTCATTCCATATCCAGGTGCTGTTATGGGTGTATAACTACTTGCCACATGTTACTTGAGACTTTTCTTTGAAAGTTGCTTCATGTGCAGTTTGGTAGTAATTCCCACTCCTTTAAATACAGTTCAGTTTGTGTTTTATAAAGAGTGACTGCTGTCTTTTTACTCTGACATTTAATCATTAAAATGTGAGTTTTTGGGGTTTTTTTCCACTTAGGAGAAATGAGAATTAGTAGGAAGATAATTGTGGACTATTTCTTTTCAGAGTTTTGACTTCCATTGGCCAGAGGAGTAAAATGTTTATGGAAGTAGGTTACGTCATGATGCTTCATTGAAGACTACATGCAACAGAGAATATGCATGGACTTTTAAGGAAGATTTTATTTATTTACATCCAACTACCATAATAGTAGATGTGTATGAGACCCTAGAATGGGACGAATTTGCAGTGAATGGAAATTTGTTCATATTTTTTATCATTTTATGGAACATGGTGAAAAGTTATTTGTGGCAGACATATGTTTCTTTGAAATGGGATTCTGCTTCCCTAAAAAGTTCCCCCAGTTCCTAAAGTGTGCATACCTTGGCCATATCCCTTTCAGTTTCAGCAACAAAGGGAACACAGGGCAGAGACAACAGTGTCTGACTAAGTAATACTAAATAACAGTATTTTAAAAACCAGTTAATTTTCAAATCTTAGTCCATCCAATGCAGTGATGAAACGTAGGTCCTGAGGAAACAAATACTCTGGTACATAATAACAAAGAATGGAGGAAGGGTCATGCAGAGAAGGTTGAAATAATGCCATGAACAGCTTTACTTCAGGCATGTTCTGTTTTTTAAATGCTTTGCTTTTGCAACTTCAGCATTCTTTTAATGTTGAAGATGAAACAAAAATTTGCTTTTTAAAAAGTAATCATAACAGCAATTCCTTTACACAGATTTACTGACTTCGTATTTATGGCAGTGTTGTGAAATTTAGGTCTGCTCCTCAGACTTCACTGCTTCATCCAGGTAGTTGCAGCATTTTGCTGTTGTTCATTGTGGCACATGAGGAACTACAAGAAAATGAGACAAACATTGCAGGTAGACCTATTAATTACTTGCTATGAATTATTTAAAATAGTTAAATATAATATATGTATGCATTACATGTCATTCAAAAAGACCCCTAAGCACTTTAAGCTATGTTTAAAAGAAAATTGGTTTTTTACACTCGCTTAAATGCACCCTCTGCTGGGGTAAAACACAACAGCTGTGAAGTGCAATGTGATCTGTAAGCACAAGTGTTCAGGAATTCTGTTTTATGGTTCATGTGAAATACTGCAAGCAGACAAAATCCATGTTACTCTTAAAGCAAAATTGGGAATTGATTTATTGTTGATACACAGGGGAAAATATCACCTGTATCATCTTGAGCCAGTACTAGTTCTTCTGTCTTAAAACCTGATGCTACTTGTTTGTCACAGGCTGGAGATGTAATTTCTGGTAATTTAATTTGTCTTTCAGAATTTCCATGTTTGTCAGCCTGTTTTATTTCTGTTAAATGAAGTTGAAAATAACATCAAGAAACTGCTCGAAGTTTTTTGTGTTGCTCCTTTGTTGAGCTGTAAATACTTGTTTGCTTTTCACAGAAACTGTATTTGCTGTGGTTGTTCCTACTTTAAATCAAACAATCAACAACTACTTAAACTTACCTTGAGCTTCTCCTTGCTACTGAGAGTTGTATTAACTTCCTAAGAGTCTTGCCTTAGGTGGCAGTGAGTGACTAAGTGTGGGGACCAGCATCAGAGGCTTCTTTGGAGACAGAGTGTATTGTGTGTGCTTTCCCATTGCATATTAGCAGCTCTCCAGAAACCCTGCTGGTAGCACAGAGGAATTAAAAAAAATGTGTTTTTTCCTCTTCCTGTTAAAAAGAGGAGTCCAAATAGAAGAGAGGCAGTTTTTTAAGAACTTAGATTAGGTTCACTGGGAAAAAAGTCTTAGGGTAAGTGTGGAAGCTCTGTTCCACCCCAAAATGAGTGACTTAGCAATTAAGCTCTTTTTGTTGGCTTTTTGTTTCAGATCTTTTGCTTTATTTCTGTCTTTTTTTCTCCTATCAGGTTTGTAGTAGTAGATACCATTCCAGAAACCAGTGCATCCCACTAAAGGCCATGTGTCACTTAATCATAATACTTTATCTGAAAGACCTGTGAAATAAAGAGACTTTACAAGCAAATAGAATTTTTACTATATATTCTCTAACCATAAGGGGATTACTTGACCTCCTGTGTCTTTTGCACACATCAAACTCTATACTTAAGCTGTCTTGAAGCTTGAGTTCATCCTCTAGGGATTTTCCTTTTGTCTGTCAGTCTACAGATAGAAAAATATGTCCAGTTATATTTAGCCATATGTTGACCATCTCTGTCTTTTGACTGTGAATATTATCAAATATAAAATATTTTCAGTTACACTGTGATAATGACAGTGTTTTGATATTTTATGATTAGTAGTTTATACAACTTTCTACTTGGCCTGTTAATAAAAATTTATTTAGGTATTCTTTGACCTCATTACGGTCATTACTGAATTAACACTGATTTTCCTCTTTGCAGAGCTTTAGAGTTCCCTGTAAAAGAATGTTTCATGGAGACTGATGTTTTGAGCTTCACTGTTCAGTGAGACATTTCCACGTCTCATACAGCCTGGTACACGTTGCTTTGTAACCTCTAACTGCAGATCTTCATGGGCATGTGCATGCTGTCTCCACTCAGGGCCTTGTTTCAGCTGTCTCTACACAAAAGAACATTTAGCTGTTCCCTCCTTTTAACTTGAGTGGCAACTGCTGAGTAAAGGGCTGTTTTCTAACCATGCCAGTGAGTGATGGCAGTCATTATTGCCTTATAATGTAACTCTCTTTATAAGACAACCTGTGGCTCTCAGGTGATGGAATATGGTGCTGCAGCTGTCTGGGGGTTTTCAGCTGTTTTTGAACCACCACATATGGCTTGTTTTTCTTTTCTGACAGTATATCTTATTTAATCTGACATTTTGTTTGGGTTGGAAAGTTAACATGAATAAAAATATTTCTATTTAAGAAAGCCTTGCACAGGAGCTAAATTTTTTTGCTGTTCAAAAATACCTTGACAAATACGGAGAACTCTTCTTTTTGGTTTCAGAATCTGTGAATGAAGGAGATGGTGTAACCGTATGCATAGAACCTAGTAAAAACGGTGCTTTCTAAAATTTTCAAAACCTTAAAGAATATCTAATAATTTTCTTGAGAAGTTCTACATTATATGCTTTGTCTAATTAATTTTCATCCATCCTAGTCCCACAGTTCTGTACTGGGGCAACTAAATCAGTAATTTTGAAATTACTTTCAGGTTTTGTGGCTTATTCAAAAAGGTGGGTGCTACATAATTAGACAAATATTAGCTTCTGGGTTAGCTATCTACAAGTTGTGATTCCCACACAACAATTTATCTGGAGGTCTCAGCCCTCATGAAAAAATTCCTTTTTTGTTTTTTTTAAATTTTGAAATTTTTTTGTCTTCTTAATTAGAAATGTGAGATGTCAGAACTTCCCCATAAAATATTTCGTATTCCTTCTGCTGTCTTGACCTTCTGTGTAAAGCACTGGATTTCTGCAATAGATAAATAAGAATACTGATAAGAAATGCAGTATTGTCTTTTTACCCAGAGAGTAATGCAGCCTCTCCTTTAGCTCACCATTGTAGAAATACTTTCACAGATGTTTGTGTAGAACACTCTCCTTCACTGATGTTCAGAGTATTCATCTGCAGCATAATTTGCCTCAGTCTTAAATGAGCACTTGTTTTGGCACCCCAGGAAATATTGGAAAACAAATAAAAAACAAAATCTTTTTCTGCTAGCTGCAGAAATGTTACTGGGGAGGGATCTGAAAAGGACCGAAGTTTTGACTCCCTCTTGCAGATTTCTCAAATATCTCAGCTGATCAACCAGCAAATGCCTCACTAGATTATGATTGCCTTCACTTATTGCTTAATGTAGTTAGAGTGCTATGATTTTATCTGATTTACAGTCTTGTTTCTGGACAGCAGAGTGAGTTTCCTGACAGTCTTTTGTAAGGTCATATTGTTAATATTCATCATCTAGTTCATAATCAGCATAATAAAACTATATAGTAAGTGTTGATGTAGGTTTATGTGTTTCATCACGACAGGAAACTGTTTCTGATTTTTAGAGGAGGACTAAGTCTAAACCCTAACCATAGAAAAAGAGAAGTTTTTATTACACTTGAGGATGATAATTAACAGCAAGAACTAAAAAGATTTAAAAAGACCTATCCTAGGTATGGAATGCCTTGCTACAGATTGTCTTTACCATGCAATGAGTTCCATGTATCACTTGTGCTGGTAACATTCCAGTCAAATTAGTATTCTATCCAGCCTGTAAAGTGGAAATGTCAGGTGGGGAGCCAGGCTGGTTATTGCTGGCACTAATGAAAACATCAAGCCATTGAAGAAGTAACAATAGCAGTAACAATAGCTCTCACTTTTTCTTTTTAGTCTGTTCCTCAAAAACTTGCTTGCTGTGTTGCAAACATAAAAATTTTGCTTCCCTGTACTAAATGTACAATTCAGTACTTACACAGTGGGCCATTGGCCTGCCTTCAACCTGCTAAATGCAATTTGGTTTTTTCCAGACAATATATAAAATGTTACCTGTAAGTAGCACACATTAAATTTAAGTAAGAACATAACATTATTTCTCCCTATTATTTTCTTACTGCAGTATTTTTCTTGTATGTGATGTTTCCACTCCTGTATGCTGCTCTCTGAAGGTTCTGTGGGTGGAGGGATTTGCTTTGTTACCTTTTAGCAAAAGCAGTTACGTTCACCAGCTGTAATGCTGACCCTTCAGTGGAGTTCTGGATATATGAAACTTTAAAAAGTTTCATATATCCAGAATATAAAAACTCCTCGTGTTTGTTTCAGACTCAAAACACACTTCAACGTAACTTGTGTAGGTGGCTTGCATGCATATATGGTGAGGTTTTGAGTCATATAAAGAAATCTAAACATTTTTAAATAGCTGTACTTACGAATAAACCCATAAATAGTAATACTTCTCCTGTGGAACTGTAAGCAGTTAAATTTAGAAAGGATTTTTAATCTTGGAGGATTCAATTATTGTTTCTATAAATTCTGAAACACCATAAGAAGTACCTAGCATCTGTCCTTGCTGTTGAAAGTTACAATTTCTGTGGGTTTTTCATCAACTTTCACCCGTGCGTTAATGAATTCACTGTAAGGGTTTAATTTTCTTTTAAAAAGTGCATTTGAAAAACCCCACTACTGTAAAGTGTTTAGATTTGGCAGCTGTGAGTTGTACAGTAAAGTGGGATTTCAGATTTAATAGATTACTTGGGTTTCTAGATTCCAAGCAGTTGTCAAATGGCTGTCTTGATCTCTGGAAAACGGAAGAGATAAGTGAAATATGTGTCTTTAGTATCAAGTCTGGATTTTCTAGTTTATTCTGACCACTAGGGAGAAAAATGCTTTTATTTCAATATAAAATGGATACAGAAGAAAAAAATAACTGTGTGTCTGATTTCATTAAAAATACCTTGTGTAGTAAATACAATACGAGTAGGATTTGGCTTTGATATTGTACGCCTGTGACGATTTCACATATTAGGGTTTTTTTCTGAGAAGCCTGCCCAGTACTAATTAAAACCAGGGAATTTAACTTCTGCACGCTTTTGTAAAAATGAAGCTGTTCGGATTAATATCTTGACTGTAAACTGAAAGGAATTTCGTAAGACTGTGTCAGATAATTTGTAAAGTTCTAATAGAAGGAGCTAAGTAACATTTGTTCTGATCATAAGCTTTTTTTTCCTTTGCAGATTTAGAAGGTGTATTTAATATTTGATGCAGAAAAACACCTAAAATTATCTAGTTACAGCATAACATATAATAAATTATGCTGCCATTGCGTGCTTTTCTAGGAACCCTTATTTGTAACAGATTCACTCCTTGGAAATAAAAGAAGTGAAGTAGCCTGAATAGTATCACATGATGGCACTGTTTCCATTTCCACCTCCAATATTATGAAATAAAGCTATAATAAACTGGTATTAAAATGGTATGTAATTCCAAGATACTTTGTATAATTTATGTAAAAGAAAAATCTAACCACTCTGGTTATTAATATAGGTATTAAAATGGATGCATAGTTTTCTTAGAAAAGTGTTTTTTAAAACTCTGAATATTTATAATATTCTTTATTTTGATTGTAGAACAAGAATTCTCAACAATATATAATGTTTATGAATGCTGAACTGTACAGATTCATTTAGCATTGTGTTAGGAAAAAAAACCCTGTTAATTGTTGTATAAATGGGATGTTTTATTTTTTGTTTTGATTTTATTGTGGAAAGAAAGCTAATGGCTGGCCTTTTTGTATTTAATATAAAGCCTTTTTGTGGTAAATTAGATCATTAATACAGACACATTTTTAGAAAATGCAAATTAGCTTTCCATGAGCAGAAAAGAGCTTAAAGTGTAGTAAGGTCAGAGGCAGGATCAGACATATTTGTAAAATGAATTATATTCAAGTAGGAATATGAGGGAAAATATGAATGTAAAAAAAGTCTGTGATTTATGGTATATAGATGGTAGATGTCATATTATTTAATTTTAAAATATTCTGACTCAATATCATAAATGTTCATGTTTTTAGTAATATAAATTAATAATAACTTCTAAATTAATATTTTCTATTTGTAGAATCATCAATATTAAATTTTAGGAAGAGAAAACACATTGCTGATTAAAAATAAAAGGTAGTGGCTGTGATTCTACTGTGCTGCAGATTATTTTAGAGTAAGATAAATACCCAGTCCCACCATACTCTCATATGAAATTAGACTATTCTGTACATTTCTCTGTTGTGGGGATTGTTGCTAAAACAAAACAAAATAAAAACTCTGCAAGAGGAAGTAAGAAAAATACTCAGTGGTGATGCAGAGCTAATAGCTGGGGTTTGGATATATGCCAGATGGGTGCTTGCACTCCAGGAATGTCCTCTGCCAGTATAAACTTCTGTTCTGAGCAGTGTGAGGCTTTTCTGTGTCTTTTTTTGATGTGAAATGAGGGGCAAGCGAAAATATGTGTTAAAAAAAAAAAGACACCTGTCATGTAAAATTTCACTTCTATTTAGTGAATTATCAAATTAGCTAAATAGAAGAGGGCATAATATATTCTTCTGAACTTCATCAGTAAACTTGATTTAATAATAAGAAAAAATTGTTTCAGTACACCTTAAAAAGAATGTATTTATATACAGTATGTCATAACATTAAATCACTAAAGAAAATTGCTTCTGTTTTTAAAGTCAGTGGTAGAAACTCACTGTACCAATCTATTAAAATGTTTTTAAATAATTTAATTAGTATAATTTTTTTGCTTTAGTCAATAAACAATACTTGCATAATTTCAGTTTGACATTTTAATGTTTTTTCTAGATATTTTGGTTAGAAGTACTGCTTTACAGAAGTGTTTCAGTGTTACACTACCTCTCCTCTCTCTCAGTATCTAATAGTCCACTCCCTTGTATTGTGTTAGAGAGAAAAATTAAAATTGGTATTTTGAATTTTTTTTGCAAAGTTTTTAAAAGATCTAGTGATGTAGCTGGACTCACATAATAAATTGCAATAGATAAGGAAAAGCATTCATTACTCACAGCTGTCTATTCATTTATATGTCCCATTTGTTCATGTACGAGGTGAAGAATTCCAGAATACAGTAAGTGAACACTGCTCAGTGTATTTCACCATTCAAATTATGTGCAATTTCACAATGCCAGTGTTACTTCTCAGGACAAATTTCATACAATCGTAATTCTGTGATTATTCATCCAGTTTAATTAATTCAATTAAGTAAGTCTGCTGTCAGGTGTCCTTTTAATAATTGAATCAACATGCAGATACATAATAAGCATAAAAGCATTTCTGTGGCTGCAGTAAATTTAGATCCAAAAGAATCTGCTATTCCACTACATTTGATATAGATTATTCTATAATATTTCAGTAATGGGTTGCACAAAGGCTGCCTTTTAATTCTTTGCTTTCTCAAATGTCTTTATATATAATGGTTTAAAACAGAAGGTGTTCAAAAGAGGGTGACCTTTTTCCATTACCATAGTTCCTGTCATTAATGCATTATAATTTTCTTTAGAAGTCTGGAAAAAATGTGTATATATGCACTCTGTAGCAGGTATGAATCAAAGTGTGTTAGTGAAAGTTAAGAATTGTGTGTTATTACTAAAAAAGGAGGGGGAAAAAATACAAGAAAAATGCGAGGAAGTAATTTTATTGTTATTTTTACTGTGAAAGTTTAAACAAACCTTACACTTTATACAAAGCAGTTACAGACTTGAGAGTTTTGGCATTTGTAATCTGAATGAACAGCAGTTGACCTGCTCAGATACTAAAAATAATATGCCCCTTAACTACATTTAAAGCCAGTAGAATGTTGTATTAGTCTGGATTGTGTATAAAGGCCAATAATATATCTCCATCCTCTGCAATGTATTACCATAGATGTTATTTTAATAACATATATATTAAAAAAACATGGTAAATTATTTACTTGGTGTACTCTCAATGGTGCTTGATGTCATAATTATTGTAAATATTAATTGCTGTGCTAAAAATGTAAGCAGGATGACTTTGTATGAGATGAAAAATGAAAATAGTCTGTGTACGGGTAAATAGATAATCATACAAAAGTAATTGGGGTTTTAAAACCCCAATCTATTCTGCCAGCATGAGCTCGTTTGCATGTTAATCACAAGAGTGATTTCCTACTTCACAAGGAAGTCCACACTCTTTCATAACCACTTTTAATTGCATTTAAAATGTTGCAGGGTTGGGATATTAGAAATGGAGGCGTATCAGTGTCAAATTAATAAAAAAAATGTTTCTGAAAATCTTTATGGGCTACAGATTATAATATTATGGGGTTTTTTTTGTTAGAAAATACAAAATGTGTTTTAGGATATATTTTAAGGGAGGCATGTTAAATGATAAAAGCAAATTAATTTGTACATGTGCTGTTTCTTTAGAAATTTGATAAATGCAAACCTCTTATTAGCTGGAAAGTATAGAATACATTTTTATTAGTAAATTGCGTTGTACATTGACCAGTACTTTAATTAATTTCTCATTAGTCAATAAAATTATCAACAGTTAGAAATGTGGTTTTATAATAAAGCATAAGGCAGTGTGACATTAGAAAGCTGTATGCAAAATTCCTTTCTGTTATATACCATTTTACTTGTACTTATATTCAGAGAAATCCAGTTAATGATTTTAATAGAAAATAATTTTACTGCTTTCATATATAGATTTTTACTAGTTATTTGAAATCATATGCTAAGCATAATAGAAACCAAAAAAGCAATTACAGATCAGAATTCATATAATTTATGTATGCTGCATGCTGTCACTTGAGATTGATCCTAGAATAAATTGTGACTAAAAAAATGTATGTACTTGTTATTATTTATGGTTAACTCTGCCTTAGAAATAGAGATAGGAATAAAAACAGTAGAAAGCTATTTAAGAGTTCTTTTTTCCCTTTATGTTTGGAGTGGTGCAGTAATAAATGGACAAGATTTTAAATGATTTTGTGGTATTCATATAAGATTCAACAGAGCTTCCTCTGTAATCTGTAAAAGGCCAATGTCAAAGTAAAGACAAAATGACTTGTTCTCTGAAGACAGGAACGAAGAAATGTAGCTCTCTAATAAAATAGTGTTAAGTTCACAATGGTTACATTGTGATCAGTCTCAAAGATACAAAAACTAATTTTTAGTCAAGCTGTTAAAAATTATATATTTAAGAAGATGAAAAGTTTGAGGATTAAAGAAAAATCACTCACAATTTTAAAGAGGGTATATTTGCTTTCATCACCAGGTGTTCTTTCTAATATAAATTACCAAGATGATGTTTCCATAACATAGCTTGGGGTGCTCTGGAGATTAAAACTACCAAAACAGACCTATTAAATTTTTCATAGGGAGGGTCCACCAGGGATAATAAGCCAATATTCCTTGTCCCATATTCCAGATGTTTTATGTAATTCTGCATCTTGCTAAACCTAAATTGTAGCTTTTCCAGAAAAAATGTACTATGGAGACCAAGATGAAAGGCAAGAACTGTTGAAATGTTAATTTTACTATCTGCTGTTGAGGTCTGTTACCTTTTTTGTATTTTTTTCTTACTCCCAGTAGCTCAGTTCTGTTTTATGAATGTTGTGGTATTTCAGTTGTTTGAAGTTTTGAAACTTGGAGCGTGACTTTGACTTGGCAAAACACAATGCCACATGGTGTGTGACACGCTGATGGATAGTCTTTGATCCATATGATTCACAATCTTTCTACTTTTAACTTGATTCAGGATGAGAAAAATAAAATTTAGCAGTAAAAAAGTTTTAGCAATAATCTTTGTAACATAAACCCAGAAAAATTATAAAGAAAATAGTTCTATTTAGTAATTATCACCTAATAATGTAATAAACAAAAATGTATTTTGTTGTTTTTTTCATATAGACTGTGGACATTTAAAAACAATATTGGGATTATTGCACAGCTATGGCATATTTCTGCATTGATCTGAAACAGTTAATGTTTTAAAATAAAGCACTGCTGCACTTCACAGACCAGTTGGCAAATGTGATGAAATAAATACCCTAGGCCACTCTTGTGATCCCCACTCCTCTGTCTCCTGTTGTACTCCAGTGATAGCTGACCAGCAGGAAAGTTCATGGACTGATTCCTGCTATAGTTTGGAACAGACATGGATGTGGTCTAGGTGAACTGATGTCTGATTGGTTTTTTTGATCCAGCATGAGGTACAGGTGGTAGATGGGGATTTTTATACACGAGGAAAGAGCCAGTGCATTGGGAAGGACAAGCCTCTTGCCTCCCATTCAGGTGGGCTGTTCTGGGAACAGCAGGAGACACCTGGCTGCTGACTGGCCCATAGGTTTTTTCCACTGATTGATTTTTTTCAACATAGTTGTTCAGATGCATTGTTCTGTGATAAATGTTTCTCGCTGCATAACTTCTTATATTAAAGGAGTTTTCTAAAACTGTGACTTTTATACTTTATAATTTATTACACTTCAATTTCTGAAAGTAGGACTTGTGTAGAGGCTTGTGGTATTAAAGGCTAATGCCCTGATATAAATATTTAATGAATGCTTACAATTTTGTAACATTTGATGTTCCTGATCCTTAGCAATTCAGTTCTTTTCAGTTTTCTCTTTTTCTAAATTTTTTAAATTTTTAAATGTTTTTTAATTTGTTGAATTTCCCTTCAGCTTTTTCTAGAAGATTGGAAAATAACTAAGCAGATCACACCATATAGCAGGGAAATACAGAAAGTTACAGGAGAGAGATTATTTGCTAAAACTTTAGAATTTTTTTCAGTTAACCTGACTTAATTTAACTTGCTTTCCTTTGGAAAACAAAGGTTTTATAAAAAAAAATCACAATATTTTCATCTGTTCAACTTGAAAGTTCCTATTCCAGTTCATTTGACTTCCAACCTTTTTAGAAAAAAATGTAGGGAGAGTTGTAATTGTCCTCCTGAGTCTAAACTAAGAAACCAGGTAACCTCAGTCTCTGTTCCATATGTTTTTGGGAGAGAAATCTGGGGAAATTTATTTCTGACCTATTTCTACATCATAAAGAAAGAAAGAAGTGAAAAGCATAAACTCTGTTATGTAGGTGTTTTTCACCTGTGGGGAGAAAAAAAGTGAGAAAACGAACAATCTGTTCCTGAAGATATTTCCTTCTTTGCCACATATGGCTACAGTGCCTTAAGATGTACTCTACATAATGTACATGAGACTGTTTGGAGAACTGCATCAGTTCTAATATAAACACCAAACCTTTCTAAACCTCTCATTTTGGCCATGATTTTAAACCAAGTGTATTTAACAAGTCTTTGTAAAAACAGGTTTTTTTTAAGGTGACTTCAGTAATCTAATTGTTTTTGTGTTTGTGTAACTTTAGAACAAAAAAGTCTTCCTGTGAAAAATAGAGGGACTTCAATTTTTTTTTCTTGTCACTAGTTGGCAAGCTATTAAATCTCTGAAAATGAAATATATTCAATTTTATTCTTGCTCTTACATGCAAAATTAAGATTGCTGTTCTTTTACACATTCAAGATTTTTTCTTTGTATTTTATTTTCTTCTTTTGCAATAGTTGAAGTATTAGGGCTGAAAAGTGGGGCAAAATGATCCTTTTATCTTTTAAACATGTACAGTCAGTGATTGTAACCATTTTCCCTAATCTGTTTCCATAGTTTGTTTCTACTTTTTTCCTAGAGGCAGTATGGTGTGATTGTTCTGCCACAGTTCGTATTAGTTATTACGAAATTTGCAGTTTCCAGATCAAGTCCTTTAATGTCTACTATTAATAAAAGCAGCAGAGTTCCCCAGTTTGAGCAGAAGTTTTATAAGTGTGTGGCAAAATAATGGAGAGCATTTGAGTTGGATGGCTTATAGTTGATGATTTTCAATTAGGACCAATGCCTGAAAAGAATCCCTCCAAACATGTTATGCCTACACTTGATACTAGTATCTTTTCCACTTGGTTTTAAAGTAGATCTGTGCTATTCACTGTGGTGAAAACTTCAGAATCTAAATTTGCTGACTGTATTTCATTTAAGAAGGAAAATATTTCAGAATTCTTGCATTCCTTACAAAAACCCAAACTCTTGGACTTTCAGTAAAGATGTATATGGGAGAATAGCATAGTGTGAGGAATAAACCTGTAAACATGCTTTGGGTATTTGGAGTGACCTGTGTCTGTTTAGGGATAGGACAGTCCATGGTTGAGCAGCCTGACACTGCATGTCCTGCATGGAGCTCATGGCCCAGCTCTCCTTGAGCCAGGGCCTGTTTTCCAGCCCTGAAAGAAAGTGGCACAGTGTGTTCTGTCCTTATCTCTCCACTCTGTTTCCCTTCCTGTGCTGCACTGACTGCCCAAACACAGAGGCCTCCACTGGTACCGTGTGCTGGGCCAGTCCCTGCTTTGTGCAGGCTCTGCCTAAGCATTGCCTGGGATGCTGCTTGGTGCCACTGGCCAGGGTTAAAAGGTAATGGGCAGTTGCAGTAGGATGCTTGAGCCAGTGCTGCTTTATAATAAAACTCCAGCTTTTGAATCAGATTTCCAATCCTGTAGCTGAGAACGAGTCAAACAAGGAGTCCTCAGCAGCCATGGTTTTATATGTAAAGAACTGTCATATGCAGAGCCAGTAGAATGTTTGGAAAAATCGAATTGTCTTATTGGAATGGGGTATTTTCATATTCTTCCAAGCTTTTTGCATAGTTTTCCTGTTCCATGCAAGATAGATGCAGTTATCAGTGCTCCTTGTACTGTTGCTACTAAAGAAGAATTTTAGTAGATGTATTACTGGCTATTGGTTCTTACCAAAAGTTAGAATAGTCACTCACTGCCAACTGCTTTTCTGTTGTTTACTTTATATTGAACATTTCTGGTCAGACCTTGAGCTTGTATATTCCCTGATAGTTTGTGTGAAAAGCCAGTCTTTTGCTGTCCTGCTTTTTACTGTGTCTTTCTTCTGGTCATTGGTTTACTGTTCACTTGGCACGCTGTGGTCATTGGAATAGAAATTCAAGTAGCAGCTTCAATTATCATGGGTTCTCTTGCACCATGTGCTGTAGAAAAGCAAAAAAAAAATAATGTCTTCCCTAAAGATTTACGGTCCTTTGGAACTCCAGCTCATGGCTTTGCAATATGCCAGGGCTCCTGCTAAGTATGAGTGGTATCTTAACAAACATGTTTGCAGGCACAGGAGATCTCCTTTTCACGTGATGGCACATGCTGGTACACTTCTGTGTGTTTATGTGCTGCTGTTTAGGTTTGTCTACCATGTCATAATATTTTGTCCCTTTTCGTATCCAATTTACTATCCAGGAGCACACTTAGGGATGTTATTGTGAGGGTTATTCCTTCCCATTGAATCTGAGATTTTAATTTTTTCATCTAGCTGAAAATTTTTATAATGTGCTGCTAAACTGATGTTTTAAATCTTCTTTAAGGTCTTTCTATAAAACGGTAATTTCCATGTTTACATTGTCAGTTTCAGCATTTTTTCAGTTTATTACAAATGGCCTATTTTGGTGTTGGTATTCACATTAACCTCGAGAACTTTAAGAATCTATTACTTTAGAATACTGTAAGACAAGACTACTGCTAACAGAATGTGGGTATATCAGTAAAATTATTTTCCATCTTCTGCTTTCTATCACGTATCATTAGTCTGTTTGTTCATATCTAGTCATGTTCTGAGTAATGTGTCATAATATACATACAATTTCACACTAGTTAAAGATCCTACAAAGGTAATATTGCTGTATAGTAGGAACATAATCATATACTTAATTTTTCTACATTTTTCAAGTTCAATCATTCCTTTAACAGTCTGGTTTTGTTTATGAAATAGAGAATATGAAAGGTTGTCCGGGATTTTTTTACTCTTGGAATATAAACTTGTGCATAAGGCATAGCATTTTGTGATGCGATTTTATTCTGCTACCCAGAAGATATTGTGTAAGTGAAGATACCTTGTGAATACAACACCAGTTTCAGTGAAGTATTCCTGGAAGATTTTTAGTTTTCTTATCTGGTTTTCGGATCTTCATTTTCATTTTCCAATATTTTTTTTTCCTTACTCAGAAGAGATCATTGCTACAAAATTTTACTGTCCTACTTCGTCTTTTATTATGTATGCTTAACTTTTCAGAGTAAAATTTTGCAAAGTAAATATGATACTTATAGAGGGTAATGTAACAGGCTGCATCTCCTCCTGTGCTTTATAACATAGAAGGGTTCAGTTCAGTCAGTAACTGTATTGTCTGATCAGATGTCAAATTCCTGGTGACCAGATACCCACAATGGCTTTAACATCTGTATAGACAGTAGCTGGGGCAAGGTGTGTTCCCAGAGCCACCATAAAATAGTTGTGTCTTTGTCTTTAAAGAGAACAGTGACTGTACAATGGAGCCACTTTTGGAATGGGATTGGAGGAGGCTGTAATACACAATTCCATTTTGTACACAAGGACAGCTATTTTATTCCAACTAAAGCCATTGCTTACAGATTTTCTTCTGGCTGGGAGATTGGGTTAAGATAGTCTACTGGTAATTAGGGTGACTAGTGAAGATTTACAGTGCTGCTCTATCTGTAGATATTTTGTAAATCATTTCAGTGCTGAAGAAGGGAGTGCTTTTTCTCATCTGAGCGTCTCTAGGCTCAATCTGCAGTCATTGGATGTTCTGTGGTAGTGAAGAACTTTCTGTTTATCACATGTTTTTAACATTCCTTTTCAGGGTCTGAATAGAGGAATACACTGTGAGTTCAATATATAAGAAATGTTTTCAGGTTAGCTGAATTGTCTTTTAAACTATTCCAATTTATGGTCAACATTAGAACTGGTCACGGTGTTCTGCAATGGTTATGTTACCTTGGGATTTAAAAAAGCATAACCTTCCTTTTCTCATTCTTTATGTTGTCAAGGGTCTGTGCCCATTTGACTAGTGTGCCATGGGACTTAACTATGCATCATAACTCCATGTCTATAATTTTTCTGAGGCACTATGTTTCATCCTCTGAGTATGGACTTTTCCCTTTGTAGCTAGAAGTGCAGCTTTACACATGTGGTGGTATGAAAAGTATTCCTTATAATTCCTTTTAAATGTTTAAGTAAAACATTTTCAGAGATTCAGATAATTTCATCCTAGTAGCTGGCTCTCCTCATTATCATTTACTGTGTTGTCAGAAAACGTCATCAGTAATGAATTTGCAATTTCTTGAAGGTCATTGATAAAAGAATGGAACAGTATGGGACCAGTAACCTATCACAGCAGATCGCTCTTACAAATGCCCTTAATATAATTCCCTGTTTGCAATTACATTCTGAGACTTACTGATTTGTCTGTTTCTAATCCATTCTAATCCATAACATATTTTTGATGTTAATTTTGTATCATTCTTGCTTTGAAGTCCTGGAGTGGTGCTCAGCAAGCTAAGATGCAGAAAGTATTTTTCACTGAAGTCAAGTGGGATGGTTTGCTTAAAACCAGGTATAAGTAAAAGGTGGCCGTAGATTAGAGGCCTGAATATTTTGTTTGAACACACAGTGATGAATTTTTATTAATACAAGCAAAGTTACCGTAAAAATTCCTAACTTCTATATTTAAGAAGCATAATACTGTGTTGCTATATAATACAAAAAACATGGAGACAGTCTGTATTTAGAGAAATTTTTTTCTGATTTTCCTTTATATAATTTTCTAAATTAAGAGGAAAATTTTTTCTAGCTTGAAGCTACTTGTAGAATAATTTGATTTGAGAAGACCTGTTATTTGAAAAATTTAAATAAACTTGGCATATTTATAATGCAATGTCAAAAATCAGTCTGTGAAGGCATTGTGCTCACAGTGTGCAATACAATTTTTCATGAGGAACTTGGAGTAAGAGGTATTGGAAAACCACTTTATGTCTGTCATCAAAGTTCACAGTCAAGTCCAGTTTCTGTGGTTTTCTTTTTTTATTAGTTTTATTGCTATTAATATTATTTCATAATATTTACTTATTAATATATTAAGATATAATATAAGATTAATAGTTCAGGAGTTGGACTCCATGATCCTTATTGGTCTCTTCCAACTTGATATATTTCATGATTCTCTGGCTTTATAATAGAGTTGAATTTAGGGGTTTTTTTGGTGGTTTGATGGTGGCGTTTTTTGGTTGGTCGGTTGGGTTTTTGGTGGGGTCTGGGTTTAATTGGATTTTATTTTTTAACAGATAGTTTGTTACTATGGAAACTTGTGCCAAAATACATGACTGGAAAATGTGCAGAATTTTTTGTCTTGGTATATGTGGTATTTATTACTCCTGGTAGGGTTTTGCATTAGTACTGATACAGGATTAATAAGAAAGCTGCTCTATTCTTAGCTCATATTTAATTCTCTGTATTGAGCTATGGTGCTATGGATTATTTCAACTCCGTGTAGTGTTTCAAGTGTAAGCTAGAGTTTATTGCCAGGTGGCAGGAATGAGGCATATAAACATTTTATAGACAACAGATGCAGATAAATGGAGGAATCTATCTTGTGCACAGTATACTTGTTTGGCTAAGAGATACAGCCCTTAATAATTCCTCTATGCTGACTGATATTGGACAATTAAAAGCATATAAATTACTACAAGAGTAATTACTGCAAAGAGAGAATGATCATAACTTTCTATGCATAAAAGCTTCTTCTCAAAAGTGTTGCAGTGAATTTTTTTCTTCTACATTGTAGAAGAAAAGCATTGAAGAATGATGAGTAGCAGGAAAAAAAACCTCTCAGGTCTCCTGGTCTCCAATTACTAAATTACAGCTAGTCCTTTTTATTTATCTTTATTTTAAAGGGTTATCCCAATTGCATGAGATTTTCAGAATGCTGTTGTGTTAGAAGCTAAATAAATATGTAGTGGAAATGCAAGTACAGTTGGCCATTTGTTAAGATAGAAGCTATAATCTATTTTGCTTGGATATACTTTCCACCAGGATAAAACAAGCCCGCTATAGTCCTTAGATTTACAAAGTAGTTGTGCAGAGCCTGGTACTTAGCTCAGTTGCAGCTATCATATTCAGACCACTAAAGTCCACAAAGTTGTATCATGTGTGTATGTGTATGTGTGAGAAGAGAATCAAGTCCTTAATGTACTTTGGCTGTATTGTCTGGTGTTTATTCCTGCCACTGAGGCTTTTCTTAGTTAAAGAAAGCTTTTAGATTGAGGCAAACAGGTGGGTATCATTTGAGAAAGATAGAAGTGAAATAATTTATTCTGATAAATTTTACTGAAATAAAATGTCATTATATACATTACAAAATTGTGGTCATTCTTTAAATGAGTAGTACTGGTAATAGAGTTTAAAAATTCTATATACATTTGCTGTGTAAGTGGGCTTAATATATTTTTGCAACTAGAGTGCCGCACTGTTTGTTTTTTTTTTTTAGATTTCTGTAAAAACAAATTAAAGTGAAATTCAATAAACCTCAGCCCTGAAATTATTTTTAAACAAAGTTTTGCTGGTGACAGCTTATTTTCTTAAGTAAACAGATTCCATATGTGGTATTAAGTAAATAATTTTGTGATTTGATAGTGGTGTATTAGGGTGAGACATCCTGTAATGTAGCTATGTCTGAAGTTATTTACTGTTTTTCCTCTGCCAAATTGTGATTGTTTAGTCTGCTAACACTTGTACTGAAGTTTTTTCTGGGTAGTGGTTAGCAGTTGTTTTCAAAGCAAATGTTAAATCTAAGAAGACATTCCTTTAGAAAAAATCCTGTTCTGGCAGAGGAACTTGATTTGTGTTCTTGTTCAGTGTTTCTTTACTGTTTTTAGTATGGCTGTTGAAATCTATACCTTATATGATCTCATTGTACTGCCTGCATTTCATTAATGAGTGACTCTGTTTAGGGCTTGGGGAGTGAAATATTTTTCATATGACACTACCCAATATGAATGCAGTGCACCAGCTGCAAAAACCACGGACCATCTGATTTTGTGGTTTTTGAGGGTGTAAAAAGTTCAATTGCTTATACTACAGCTTATATCTGTATATTATACCATATGGAAACGGAACTACTGTAGACATGGAAGGAAAAAGAGAAAACCAAGTTCTTTAGCCATGGTTCAAATTAAGATAAAAAATACGTAGCTTGCAGTGTGGAGGATTACTGTTACTATGCAGCATTAAAATATTTTTGCATAATAGAATAACGTGAATTAAAATTTTGCCACAAAATAGTATTTTTAAAGAAAGATGACAGATGTGTAAACGGCTTCATCAGGATGATGTCATTGATATTTAAATGCATTTACTTTTCTCTGCTGATATTCTTTGTTTCATTTCCTTGTCTAGAAGAGAGAAAGCAGTCTGTTAGAGCCTGGGTGGGCATTATCCTGATTATCCAGAGTGTAAGCTAACAATACTTCAAGAAATTCTATTTCAGCCATAACTTGGGAAGTTTTAAACTAGTTTTGAATTTAAAACGTCCAAACATAACAATCATTCAAGGTGTCAGTATTTTGGGGTTCTTCTTCAGTTAGAATCAGAGTATAAGAAACTACCTATGAATCTGTGGAGTAATATGTTAGACACATTTGCAAATTGTTTAAAGTTGCTCTTTTAAATGGCCAAGTAAAAGAAATCAAATGAAGTTCGAAGGGGTTTACCAGTCTTAAAAGTCTTGGAAAAATTTTCTGGGTATTTTTTAATATAGTGAAGTTCATACTCAGTAGAACAGATTGCAAAATAAATTCTTTGTTTTTGCATAAAGCCATAACAAGCATAAACACCAGTATTCTGGTTAGGAGTTGATCAGGTGGTAGTGAATATATAACTATTTCATGTTACAGATGAGATTTGCATAGTTGTTACTTTCAGAGTAACCAGAGGTGTGTGTCTTTTCTGTGATAGATCTGCCTGAGATCAGAAGGGGCAAAGTTAAGAGGCATTTGAGTATTTCTGATGAAAAAGAACCAATCTGTGTTCATACACACCCAATGTCTGAGCAATTGTGAGATGCATTTTGGACTCTTCTCTGAAAGCAAAGAGAAGCCAGCGCTCTCAGCAAACTGCGACCTGCTGATGACAAGCACACAGCCTTCCCCAACTGCTGCTGCTGGGTTCATTCAGTCAAGTAACACAGCAAATGTCATGATTTATATCTTGAACCAGAGAATACTAAATAAAAGTTCCAAATAGCAAAAATAATAGCAACCAGCACATAACCAAGTCCTAGTATGAGTTTTATTTGAACAGATTGGTTCAAAAGCTGAAGAGTTTTGTAAAATATCATTCCTTTCTGTGAATAAAGCGTAAACACAAAGTAGTGCTTAATTTGTTGTACACTATGTTCACTGTGACTTGTCCTTCCAGCTCTACATATAGGTTCTGCCATCACAGAGAAAGTGCTTTTTGTTGACAATAAGCCTCAATGACAGATTTCTCTGAATCACTGTTGAATGCCACTTAAATGCTAGTGATGTAGCAGCTATTCAGTGTGGTTATAAAAATCATGACTGAGAATTGATTCCACCCATAATGAGGATCAGATGTAAGAGTACCTATGTAAGTTTTATAGCAATACATTTTGCCAATAGAGAAAGGAAAAAAAACCCAGAAAATAAAGTTTTTAGCTCTTTCAGTGAAGTGTAAATTTTTTTTTAATATTTAAATAATTTCATGAAATTGCAAGTTGTTCACCTCAAGATTTTGTATTTGGCTTTGGTTTTTTTTTGTATTTTGAGGGCTTTTAAAACATACACGTTTTATTCTTTTTATCTAATTTTTGAGCTCTGAACCTTTCAGGTTTTATGCTTTTAATTTGTACCCATGAGAACTGGAAGGTTATATATATTTAAAAAAAAGGTAATTGTTGTAAAATTTCTAGATCCCAATGGTTGAAGCTTTAGGAGAAAACACCAAACATTATGAGATTTCCAGAAAAGCTCTAAATATCATCACCAAAGTTATGCTATGAAAGGTAAAATCAGTTTATAGACACGAATGGGTGAAAGGGTCTGGCTATTGAAATTGATTTGAGCCTTTTGCCACTGAGATCACTGAAGGCTGAATTTTATTCTCTTAATCCTTTCCCTGTCATATCCAGGGTTAACCTGCTTGTCCCATGTCTCTGAATCCTCATCTCTAAATGGGAATGCTTCCTCTATCTGGTCAATGGTGAGTCAGTTTAGAGGAGAGAGAGAGGCTGGGCTAATCCTCAAAGAGGCAGCAGAGTTGTTATAAAATTAAAATCATTCTTCCTTGTCACAGAAGCTAAGGAGGTTTAAGTTCATTGATCAGGACTCAAAGCCATCAAAGTTTGTGAGATGTAGAAGGCGAAAACAAGGTGTTTGTAATAAAAGTGTAATTACAAATGGTACTAAAAATGACAAATTATTCTTACCTTGCTGAAATCCTGGTTCGACCCTATTGGGATCTTTGCAGTTACTTAAATCTCTGCTACTACTCCAACATAATTTTTGCCCCAGACTGGATCTTCACAGAGTCAAAAAACATTCTGAACTTTTGTGTGCTAAGAGATTTGGTAAAATACAGCATTTTGAATTTACCTAGCCTGTAGGAGTAACATGCAAAACTAAAATGTTTAGATAAATACGTTTGTAAAAGAGATATGATACCCCAGCAAATAATTTATGCAGAGGTTTTGAATTTTAATAAGTAAGTAATTTTAAAGTTTTCCATATCATCATATTCATTAAAAGTTGTGTAATTGAATTATGAATAGTACTTTGGGATTTTGCATTTTTTAAATAAAATTTTCATTTACTATGCTTATTTTTTAGATGATAAGTGTATTAATTATGTCTGTTCTCTTATTTTGATCTGTTTTCTGACGTTCGATAATACGAGATTTGCTTTTTGGATTGCAGTTTTAACATGTTGGTTTTGATCAACTTTCATTTATAACCCAAGACCTAAATCCTTGATGATTATTGGTCATCCATGCTGTAGGTAGTGTTGGGATAGCTTTTTACATCAACACACATCACCTTTTGTCTGCTTCTGTTGAGTACTGTTCACTATTTTGTTGTCCCGTACTTCACCCTTACTAAATCCTGTGATTTCTGATACTGAGTCCTATCTCAAATTCATAAACAACTTAATTTAACCTAATTCTTATCGTCTTAAATTTTCTTATCTTCCATTTTTTATCCCAATGTTTCTGTGTGCCATTATCTTCTCTTTTGTCCTGTGGAGGACCAGTTTCTCTGTGCATTAGTAAAGGTTGCTGTTTAGTGCTTTCTGAAAGTATCATTTGGTGGTACAACTGATGATTCAACAGGCATTTAATTTAGACTGAGCTGGGATGCTCTGTTGTGTCCCCTAATTTGCATTGAATAGAGGCTTCCTTGTCTGTAACTGATCCTTCATATCTATTTACCCTTCCTGAATAGGGGCAGTGTCATGCAGATAGGTAAATATAATTGTGTTTGTTATGATCTGTCTTACACTTTATTTATTATTTAGGAACTGTAATGTGGTGGAGTATTCTTAAATAGGATAAAAGACTTGAAAATATTTATTTAATGTAACTTATCTGAGCATAAGTAGTCTTCCCTTTTTTTTAGGATGTAACCACAATCTTTTCTAGATTTCCACATTTGCATTAGTTTCCCGTTTAGAAGACCTAACTTGTCCGATAATNTTAAATGGAGTTAGAGCTTGTTTCACACAAAATTCTTAGCAGTCATGGATGACGTAAAATTTCGTAATGTTCTAGTTGAACTGCAATCAGTTATTTTGCTGACATAATTCAAATAAATATTGAATTTGAACTCAATTAGAAACATTTTCTTGGAATATCAAATGTCTTGTTTGTTTTCTTTCACAATCCTGAAAAAGATAACTTAATTGGTACACCCCATATTAAAGGGTAAATAGGATTTATTCCCTGACTAAACTCGGAAACACTGATAATTTTAACCAGGTTTGTCTGTCTAGAAATTACATCTTTGCCAAATAGCATGACTGAATAGCAAACCTCCTTCTCTCTTTCTCTCTGTTCCCTTTTGCAACACTTAATTGGTGTTTGAACTCTGTTAAGTTCATACAAAACTATTTTGATTTATCCTTTCTATTTAGACAGATAAGGATAGGGAAAAATACTATATTATATGCCTGTTTAACATGAAAACGACAGTTAAAGAAATGAACAAGTAATACGTTCATAAAAAATATTTAAATAACAAAAGACTCATGAAGAATAAGATACCAGTGATGCCCTGAGAGGCTACCTGGAGCAGAGGCTAGACAGTGTTAAAGGAATAAAGCAGGTATTTATTAAAAGGCCTTCAAAGGATACACCTTGGGCAGTACGAGAGCCTGGCCATGGCTACACCCAAGATGGACGATGGATCAGGAGTTTTCACACTTTTATAAGTTTTGGTCCATTTACATACTGGGGTTAATTGTCTAATTACAGCTTCAGGTTATGAAGTCCCATCCTCCCAGATTGCTCTCCTCAATTCGCTGCTGTTTATGCTTTTTGGGCCTGAAGCTGCAACGGTGTCCTTGGTTCTCGCGCTGGAAAAGGATTGTTTTGTCCAACTAAACTGTGAGGAGAACTTGCTAACACTTTATATGAAGTTCACAGTTACATACTGATGCAATACAGAATCTGGAAGATATGAAAGCTAAAACTTAAGGCATCGCCAGGTCAAATATCCAAATCCATTGCAGAAACAGGTATCACAAACTGCCTTTGCAAAACCCAACTGCAGATGCCTGTAGTGTAGACCTCAAGATACGAGAACATAATTTAGATACTCATTATAGCCAACGGAAAAAAACAGACATTTATAAAGGAGTGCTTATCTCAAATTCGATAGAGATTTCTAAACTACTTTTGGTGTTTCTGGATATATAAGAGTTTATAGCTCTTTGAGCTAGATTATGATATAGCTGCCTACATTATATCTGGACTCATAATTGTCACCCCCTAAAGCACAGAGAATGAAATTACTTTGTTTTAAGGGGATTTTTTTTTTGTTAATCACTTTTCATTTTGTAACTTTCTTGCACATACATGGCATTTTGTTTGTATAGGCTGATTTGATTAACTTGTTGCATAGTTCATCTACACAAAACATTACACTTACATCATTACTTTAAAATGAACATATATGTGCTCAAATACTTTAGTGTTAGATCTTTACTTCTCTGTTAGAGTTATGTTTCATAGCCAATTAAAAATCAAAATGGAAAAGTGTACATATATTCAAAGTGGCACATAGGTGGGGTACATTAATTGAGCTAATTTGTGTCTGAAATACTAGGTTAATCGTATTTGTTATGCTTGTAATGCTTGTAAATCAAAATGATTGCTTAATTGTAAATTACATATTGATTAAAGCTCATGTGTGGTTTCAAAGGATGACTATATTTAATTAGCATAGTATACACCATTCTACTGAGAAGGTGTTCATTTCTTTGAAACTTTGCAATTAGTTTTTCCAACAGATGCTTACAGCATGCTTAGAAGTTCATGAGTGATTTTTTTGAAAATGCTTTATATATTCTTTTACTGTTTTTCTTTCAAATGTTTTCACAAGTTATTTACAAAATTATAAAAACTGGTACTTTCTAGTTCCAGTGTGTGAAAATAAATACAAGCCTTCATGAACATATACTATTGTAGAATCAGCTAGAAGTTACAATTATGACAGCTTTGAAACACAAATGGTCTACTTTCAGGTTGACAGGAAGAAAGTCTATATTGCCACTCTTCTTTTAAAAATGAAATTCAAAATCACTGTTAAATGCAAATTCCTTTTTTAATGGCATGCTGGTGACTTACATTGGAAATAGGTTTGGTTTTCAAAGTGTACATTCATCTTAAACAATGCTAGATTACATAACTGTGAAGTCTGAATGCTGTATTCTTTTTTCATTGTGGTTAAAGAAAATCAAAAGGGTTTTGATAAAACAAATTTTGTCTTTTCACAAAGGCATAAGTTTTACTGATGGCAATTTAAGCCTGATTGAAGAATAGATAAAGAAGACACATCCACCTCACCCCATTTTTGCATGGAAAGTTTTTACTTAAAAGCCAAAAATACAATAGCAATGTTGCTGATAAATAATCTAAGCGCGACTATCAGTCCATAAAATGTATCATCTACAGAAACTAAATTCTGAGCCAAATTCAGTCCTCTAATTTAGGAATGAAATCTCTGATGGTATGTAATTTCAGATAATTATTATCATGTTCAAAGTGAGTGCGAGTATTTTTCTCAGATTATGTATTAGGAATTCCATTGATTTAATACTGTGGTGTTCTTAATTAAAAATTTATGTAATGATACAATACTAACCACAGAACTTAATCAGGGAAAATCCGTAACAATATTATCCAAATTAGAATATGTCAGTAGTAGAGACTTAATGGAGGCATTGTGATTGTGGTGTGCCAGGGAGTGTGAAAGAATGTGGTTTGTGATTGTGCTGGAATAAACAGACTTGGGAACACAGGATCATGGAAGACATTGCTTGAGAGCAGTCAATATGATAACAATCATAGACTAAAATATACATAGTTCTTTTGTCAATGAAATTAAAAAGTTCTTGATGACATTACTTATAGCTGGTCAAGATAACATCTAGCTTTGTGTTTGAGTTTTAGCCACTCTTAGATTTTGTCTTCCAGTTTCAGAAACATTTGCAGTTACAATTTTTGTTTTATCACTACAACAGGACATAACCTCTGGTAGGACCTGTAGGGTGGGTCAGGGATCAGTGACAAGTGGCAATGTGAACTTCTTAATGGAGTGATAATATTAAAGTTAGTATTACAATATTTCTGCATATTGTCTGGATATTTATTGAGATGTTAGTAAATTAACATTCTGAGTCACGTCTTTAAAATGGTACTGCCCCAATACACTTACAAGTGTTGTATTTTTGTTAAAAGAAAGCAATTTTTTTAAAATAAATCATGATCAAATTGAGTTTAACTTCATAACTTATCTTTAACCATGCCGTATTTATCCTTCAATTGCTTTTCTAGAAGCGATGTTGCTTTTAAAAAATCAAACCTTTTTATAGGACTTATAAGTGTCCCTTTTTTTGACCTTTACTTTGATAATTGAAAAGAAAATTGGAAAAGCATTAGAAATGCACAGAACATAAATTAGAATTATTTTTCAAAAAACCTCTCATCTTTATTAGATATGTAAAAAAATATTACAAATCAGTCACAAAAATTACTTGCTTGTAAAACTGGTATTTAATGAACAGTATTATATCTTATTGAGTGATTGGTTTAAAATCTGCATCTTGCAATATTTTGGAAAAAGTAGATCTCCTCTAGTCACACCATTCTCAGCTTTTCTGCTTAGCGTATTGGTGTGAACCAGCTGAGTTAGTAAGGATCTGAACTGGTACAAAATTAAATGGGGAAAGTATTTTGCCTTTCCTGAAAGGTTCCTAGCTTGAAAACTGGAATAGGACTTCAGTGAAATTTCTTCTAATTTTATATTTGGCAATTTCCAATGGATTGCTGGTTTGATTTTTTTTTTTTGGTAAAAGTTTACTGTTAGTACTGCTTTTGTTACATTTATGTAAATGTAACAAAATAAATTTCATAGTGAGTCCATGCTTAAAAATAGACTATTTTAATTCCAATGAAATTTTGAACCTATTTGAAATGCCTCCTATTTAAATTTTAAATAAGAGTTTATTAAAATACATTATTGTTGCTGTTGTCATTGTTAGATTTTTAATCAGTGTGGATTTTATTCTTATTTATATACTAATAAGTGTATACATAGTTAACAGGTAGTTATAAATAAACATGCATTTTATTTTTGAAAGCTCTAGATTTAATTTCTGAATGGTTTCTCTAAGTGCTAACACTTTTTTTTAAGAAACATTTTGTTCATAAAAAGAGATTTTAAAAACTCTAGAGGTCTGTAGGGAAGTATTTTTATTCTCATATGGAATTTGTGTGGGCATCCCATAGTGAACATAATATAAGCAGTGAGAAATCCATTCTTTCCAGAGAAAAAGAAAAGAGTGTTCATGACTATTTAACATGCATTCCAAAATAATTGCAGGTGCCAAGTTCATTTGGCATTATTCAGCTTCTCTTCAAACTAGTGTAACAGTTGTTTTAAAAGTCACAAGTATTAATTTGTAAATGTGGAAGGGTTTAACAAGTTTTCTTACATAGCTCTATCAGTATCTGTCTATCCACAGTAAGGGGAACTTTGGTTCTAATTTGTCTGGACGGTGTATTTCTGGATGACCTAGAAAGCTTGTAGGTTTTTAATACCAGTGTACTCAGAGTTGAATTCAAACATGCATATTAACCTTTCAAATACACTCTGAAGTTTTAACAACACATGAAAACAAGTCAAGAAAATGCAAGTGAGGCAGGACCTATGCACGTACTTGATACTATTTATCCTATAGATAAATACCAAGTCTTAGAGAATTCTCTCTGGAAGATCCAAGGAATACCACAGCACTTCCCAAATGCATGTTTTTAGAGAGTTTCTGTCCCTTAACAGAACTTCACGTATTAAGTGCTGTAAACACTTACCTGCCTCACCAACCCAACAACAATGGTAGAAGATTTTACTCACCGTTTTGGGGGTTTGTGTCTTCACTTATGACCTTTCATCACCCAAAAGTGAAACCTTTCTTAATGCCCTGGAAGCCCCCAGAACCCATGTCCTGTATCTGCAAAGTTATTTTCTTCCCAAACCTGGCAGAATAAGATATCCTTCAGTGTTTGAGTTCTTCCTCTCTGAATCCTTACATGAAGCAGCAGAAGTAGCATGGTAATTTTGCGCAGTGTAATACAAACATGAGGTGAAATGGTTAAGAGATGAAAAGACTTCCTAAAGAAATGGATTTTAAAAAGGATTTTTAAAAGGAATTTGAAGTACAGGTTTGGCTTGGATAAGATAAGAAAAAGGAAGGCTTACTCAGTGAGCATATGAGTGAGGAATGTGTTTATGCGTATTCATTTTAAAATCTGGCTATCTTAATCAGTAACTGCCACAAATCTATTAATTGCTTTTTGTTAATGCTGAGGATAATTCAGTTTGTGGGAAGTAGGACTAAATTGACAAATTACATCACAGTTGTATAATAGTGTTAAATCGAGTCTAAACCAAGACTTTTTGTGTGTGTGATCATGTTGAGGTATTTGGAATCAAATAAGCCTTTGTACCAACTACTGAACCAGATAATCTCCATCAGGAAAAAGAATAAGTTATTTTTAGATTGATGTCCTAACCAATATGTCAATATGACACCCAGGCTGAATTTATGCTTAATAACTATTATTAGCTGTTCCCTCTATCCCATAGTCACTACGTGGGTACTCAGCAGTAAAGAGCATGTCTATGTGCAAGTCTTCAGAGCACATGGTGCCTCTTGACCAGCTGGGACTTAGCAAAGGTAGAAGAGAGGACAATTCTCTTACAAAAATGTGATAGGATAGGAAAATAGAAGGAATTAGGGAAGAGGGGCATAACTTAAAGTAATTGCAACAAAAAGGGAGAAGAACATTTTGCAGGAGAAAATTTCTCTTTGCTCTTTCTGGAGATAATTGAGCTTTGCTAGTTTTGCTGCCCACAGAAAAACCTGGTTGTTTCATCACAAAAGGTCTAGCACTTTCTGTATGCTGTATCGCTATTAGAAAGTCAGTCACATACATAACAAATGTAGTTTTCCTTTTTTCTTCTCAGATGCATCTGTCTATTTCTATGGATATATATCCCTGTATATTCGTAACCTGTATTGCCTTTCTGAGCCTCTGTAATTCAGCTCTCCAGCCAGTGTCCTTATGGCACAGCTGGGCTGTAATAAATGGGGCAGTCCAATCCTCTTAAGGCTTCTTGCTCTAAACTACTTTGCTGAAGTAAAAACCCCTGCATTCTTAAGCGTAGTGAAAATAGGAATGCAATTTAGATTCGACTACTGTCAAACTTCCCATTTGTAGATTCACTCTCAGCACTGCCTCTCGTGGAGAAAACCAGAAAATAAGGGGTTATTAAATAGCTATAAACTTGTCCTTTTGTTTATGTTATTGACTTCTTCCAGTCCTTGAGAACTTCTGGCACATGTTTGTTAAAGCCAGATTTTGCTTTTCTCTCTTGTTTTTGGTGGGTTGCTGTGTGAAAAGATGGGTAATCCAGTCCTCCTAACTTACTTGGGCTTATCACATAGTGTGGGTAGATCTCAGAAACTCCTGAAAGACTTTGTGACCTCCTGGATACTATAACTTCCACTTGAAATGTGAGATCTCTTTTAGAAAGATATGAAAGATATAAAGATTGGAAAATGTAGGTAATCTTCCATATCTATCAACAGTTGGTACTAATAGGTTATTTATTGTCATTATTTAGAAATAAAGAAATATGACTTTTACATGAGTAGTCAAGTAATAGCTTTCTACCAGTGGATTCCTAAATGCTTTTTTCAGCTAAATTAAACAGCTTTCTACTCTAAAGTATCTTGTGCTTTATAGATTCTTACAGCTGGTTAGCAAGTTATCTCTTAACCCTTTGTTATATAAATGAACTGGATTATAGTTTTAATATATCAGTTTGAGAGGTACATTTTAGCTGTGTGAGGCTCAGATGAGTTATACTGAGAAAAATGGGCCCATCTGTTTGATTGATATTTCCCATTGTATCAAGGCTGAGGTCATCTGAAAAAATTAATCTTTGATTTACAATGGAAGTAATAAATTTGGGACAATAAAAGATCTTCAGAGAACCTACATTGTCTGACAATTTTCCACTTAGAGTTTTCAAGATCTGTGTATTTAAACAGTTTTAATCCATGTAATGTAGAGTATTGATTTTGTATGGTGCTTGAAAATGTCATGCAAGATTAAATCTTATAGCAATCTAAGTGTACTATGACAATGCAAGTTAATGTTATTAGCCAAAATTCTTGTAGCATAAAAGATGGTATCAAGTTTAGTTGACAAGACTTACAAGTGAATGAATTACACTACCATTTCTTAATTATTTACTCCTCAACCTTTCTAGAATTTATACTTGCTTCATGTCAGCCAACATGTAGTTTCTCAGGTTTGATCTTCATAAACATGAATGCAACATCAGGATTTTGCAATTCTCTTCATCTTGTAGAGTATCCCTAGATTTGTTAAAACTCAGAATTAGTTTTTCAGTGAATTCCTTTTGCTTTAATTGCTCTCCATTGGCTTTTACACTTTTGGGGTATAAATGATCTCTCTGGATTTTAGTAAAATGTCTTCCTTTCTCCCAAAATTAGATCTGCTAAATGCTTATTCTCTCTCAATTACTTTTAAAGAATTGGTTGTTATTTTCTTAAGCCCTAAGGGTTGTGGATTTTTATTAACACCTTTTAGGTTCTCTTACTTATATGCCTTTTTGTGGCATGTTGATCCTGGGTGGACACCCAGTGCCCACCACGTTATCACTCCCCTCATCAGTTGTACAGGGCAGAGAAAAAGATAATGAGAGAGACTCAAGGTTTGGGATAAGGGCAGGGAGAGATCACTCACCAATTACCATCATGTACAAAACAGGCAAATTCAATTTATTTTCAATCAAAATTAGAGTAAGATAGTGAAAAAAACCCCAACAACCTAAATCTTAAAACACTGTCCCTCCACCCCCATGTCTTTCTGGGTTTAACTGTACTTCCAAATCCTCCACCTCCTTCGTACCAGCACCACAGGGGGATGAGGAGTGGGGGCTGCAGTTGTTTGTCACACCTTGTCTCTGCTGCTCCTTCCTCCTCAGAGAGAGGACTCTTCATGCTCTTCCTCTGCTCCACTGTGAGATCCATCCCATGGGAGACAGTCCTCCATGAACTTCTCTCATGTTCAGTCCTTCCCATGGGCTGAAGTTCCCCATGATCTGCTCCAGCGTGGGTCTCTTCTGTGGGCTGCAGCCACTCAGGAACACACTGCTTCAGCATGGGTCCCCATGGGGTCACAAGGCCTGCCAGAAAACCTGCTCCAGCCTGGGCTCCTCTGTCTGTGGGGCCACAGGTCCTGCCAGGAGCCTGCTCCAGTATGGGCTTCCCATGGGGTCACAGCACTCTTCAAGCATCCACCTGCTCTGCCATGGGGTCCTCCATGGGCTGCAGGTGGATCTCTGTTTTGACTCCTTTAGCACCTCCTCCCCCTCCTTCTTCACTGACCTGGGTGTCTGCACAATTGTTCCTCTCCTATGTTCTCACTCCTGTCTCTGGCTGCCATTGCTTCGTGCAGCAACTTTCCCTTTCTTGAATACCTTCTCCTAGAGGCGCTGCCACAGCTGGTGATGGGCTGGGCCTTGGCCAGCAGCAGATCTGTCCCAGGGCCAGCTGTTTTGGCTCCGTTAGGTGTAGGGGCAGCTTCTGGCATTTTCTCCCAGAAGCCACACCTGTAGCCCCTCTGCTACCAAAACCTTGCCATACAGATCCAGTACACTTTTCTGCTAAAAACTTTCACTTTAGGGGTCTGGCTGGTGTATGGCTGAGACTGCACTTGTAGCATTACCAACAGACCTTAGTTTTCTGCTTAGAAATCAAATATGAAGTGTCCACACTATGTTAATGAACACATCCAGCTTTTACATGCTATCTTTTTTGATCTGAAGCCTACAGATATTTCCCTAAAAATATGGGGGTGAGGGCTCCTGAGATTAAGTGAAGCAGTGGCAGAAAAAGCTCTGATTTAACCAAAATTCTGTTGACAACATCTCAGGTTTTGTTAGTAAACGCTATGTTTTGGGAATGTAGTTATACTTTCAGATGGTTTTTAACTGCCATGGCACAGTAATACCAAAAGGATTACACTCTCTTATTCTCTGTGTTTACTGGGTAAGGAATTTACGGCCTTCAGACATGGATGTGTCATTAGTATAAGGGATGTCACTGTAAGTGTTGAGTTTTGAACTGATTTATTGCCAGTCTCCTTAGCTTGGCTATGCTGTAATTCTTCTAGAGGTGGAGCAAATTATGCCTGATTGCTTCATAAGATGAGTGTCCAGCAGTGAAGAAATCACTTGTGGTCCAGATTTGCACTGTCTGGATGCTGCTCCACCTCTTTGACCCAAGACACTTTTTTTCCTCTACTATTTCATGATAATTTTTGATGGGTGTTCTTTTATTCGTCAAAGGCAGTCCAGGATGTTGAGTACCATTTATTTAAAATCTGGCAAATATAGAAGAAAGAGAGTCTCATTTTACTGAAAATAAAGTTCTTTCTTTGAAGTAGCAGAATACTGTATTTAAGTATTCAGGGTTGCATTTTTTTCAGCTCAGATTTCTGTGTTTTATTTATTAGCAAATTGTTTAAATTCAAGTGATTTAAAATTGGATGAATAGTCCTCTAAGGTATAATGGTGACTGTATCATTCCAATGAAAAGGCAAGAAAATCTCTAAACATGTAACAATTTATCTGATGAACTTAAAAGGTATTGCCTTACTTAACATGCTTACTGCAAGTGACTGCTTACGTTTTAGATCTCATATAATCATTTCCATAATTTTCCACTTGAGAGTAAGGCAAATAATACTTAGTAAGCACTTATTAGACTGAAAATGGTGAGTTGAATTTATTTTATTATACAGATGACAGTTTCAGAGATATGAAATATTAGAAAAAAAACTTAATGACTGATACAAAAGGACAATGCTGTTCTGAAACATGTACCAGCACAGAACTTGCTTTTTATTATTTTAGTATTTAAAAATTAAGAATGATATTGTGACATACTGCCTTTAAATGATACTCCAGAGTACCTACAGAACACTGTGTTCAATATATTTTTCCATAAAGCAGAAGTCTGCCTTGATTTTTCTGCCTAATTAATTTGTGTATATCAAAATGTTATCTTCTGAGTAGGGAAATTAGAAGTATACAATTGATTCCTGTTAGAATATAAATGTTCTTTGAAACATCCTCAAGTTTTTCATTCTATTACCAAATGTATTACATAAATGTTTAAAACTAACCCTCTGTGTTGAAGATGAGTCCTGAGAGCCATGGAAGATTGAATTCTTCGGGGCTTGTTGGAAATTAAACCTCTGTAATTTTAATTGTGTAAACTTCTACATTAAAATCACTTCTGTTTCAAGAAGGTGAATCTCTTTAGTCTTTCTTAATGACTGTTTGAGATTATGAGGGTCTGACAGTACATTTTACTAAGAGTTTTAGTGTTGCAATCTAATTTTTGCAGAGTACAGCAAGTTCAACTAGTTTAATAAGGATTTTGGAAAGTGATTATTTTTTAGAAGTTCTGTTTGAGAACAGTGTGTTTATAGCCATACAAAATGCTACATGTGCACAGCATTTTTGACTGCATGATATATCTATAGTCAATTTTTTTCTCCCATTAATGTCCTCTCTTAGTGAGCTAAGTGATCAGACACTGATTATGATACTCATTCCTACTTTAAAATCTTCTCTAAGCACAAACTATGTGTTTCTAATCAAAAAGATATTTCATTAGTTTTAGAATTTTTAAATTATTCTTTTAGAAGTGGGAGCACTGACAGTGTAATAATTTTAAAATCTAATTGCTTTCACCTGTTAAAATAAGTCAAATAAATAGCGGTGGAAAATGTGTGTGCCTAAGAATGGAAAATTGTTGCACATATACCCTGAAGTATAGGACTTTCCTTTTTCTTTTTTTTCCTGTCTGAGGGAAGTGCTGTCTGTTTTGTACAGCTATGTCCCCTCAAAAGTCTGTGTGGCTTTTGAAAGCCAACGATTCTGCAACGTACAATATTTCAGGCGAGCAGCTACTGCCGAGTAATGAGGCATGGGAGCAGCTGGTATTGGTTTATTTAGAAGCTTTGTGTCTGATTCTATTAGCCTACCTACAGATATAACTGCTCTTACCACTGGGATCTAAACATGGAACAAGTAATTAATAATTTTAAAATAGTTAAATGATCATTTTTTGCATTTTGTTTGAAGTATATTGTGTGAGGCTAATCAATGGTGAAGTAAATTGTGAGTATGCTACTAAAAACTAAGGCAATTCTTAACTAAGCAAAAGAACAGGAACTTTTCTAGAAAGAAAAGATGAATGTTTGTCACTGAACCCTAGTGAATCTAAACAAAGAAAAAGATTACCTAATAGTCTTGCAATGCATTTGAAGTACAGTCTGCTATTTGTTTGGGGAGTTGAATGGAAAATATATGTCTTAAAATATTTCAACAGCAGAAGTGGTGTTTTCCAGTGTATAGATCTTAACATTACTAAATTACTGTATCTTTTCTCCCTATTTAAGACTCGTTATTATACTGTAGGGCAAAATAATTGAAGCTTTTTTTACTTGCCTGTGATGCATTTTAGAGCTAATTTGTACTAATGATGAATTGCCTTGTAGGGAATTTTATGCTGGTTTATTATTATTTATATATTTTCTGCCCAGTTTGTATTAGTTAAGTGAATAATCACACTATCATTAAAACTTATTTCACATTTTAATTAAAAAGACTTAGTGACAGAGAGCTGACTTATAGAGACAGTCAAATTTCACAAAAAAATTACCCCATGCACAAAATAAGTAATTAAAAATGAGTGTTGAAAATACTATACTTTCCTTATGCTAAAAAGAAAGTATATTTTTGGTAAGCCAATTGCATAATGGTCCTCTTTAGGTTATGAGTACTTTTTTGTTGCCACAAGTGGACACTGAATGGATACAACAGAGTTGACCTAGAATTTTTTAGACATTAGCATAACATGAAAGTGATACTTTTCCTAAAGCTGTAAGGCACTATAACTGGTGCTGTTTATTTTTTAAATTACTATTTCCGTACTCTGTAATCTAAAAATTACTTTAAAAAAAGTTGTACTTATGGTTCATATAAACTCTGATGAATTGCATGTACCAATTAATGAAATATTATATGATAATTATAATAATAATAAATATAGAGCTTAAGATTTAAATATATTTCAAATATCTGTACATATTAATAGATATTACTTTTTAAGACTATTTCTTCAGTATTCCTAATTTTTAAGATACATTACTTAACGTAACTAGTTTTAATGTGAAAATGGATCAGTTTATAAAGGAAAATCTATGGCATGGTTGCATATGAAAACAGTAGGTTTGAAGGGGGAGATAATCCTTACTGTTCTCTGTCCACAACCCTTTGAGTTTAGCATCATAAACTATTTCAAATATCTAATATGTGAAATTAGGAGTATTTTTGCTTATTTTTGGTAAAAAGTAACAAAATGCCTTTTCCAACTTGATTAAGCAGGGCAGTTACATGTACTTTAATTTAGTTTACAGTCAGAGTATAATAGAACCTCCAGTACACAGAAAATCAGTGATTGTCAACACTTTCTGTTCAAGTAGTAATTTCTGCTCAGTAGAGTAATTGCACAGAATTTTTTTTCAGCTTACTGTACTCAACCAGCACTTCCAGAGCTTAAATTTCTCTGTATGATGTGTTGCTTGTGGTCTTAGTGACCTCTAGTTTAAAGTCCTCAGCCCTAAGTGTGGTCATCCAGTGTTGATTGGTTTTGGCCTCATTCCACTGTAGGTGGTTTCAATAAATTCTCTCAGGCTTTATGACAAAAATCGTTCATAAAGTAATTGGGAGATTTCCTCAGAGCACTCTACATCAAAGGATGCTTAATTGTCCCAGCCATGCAAGAAGAAAAACAAGATGTGAAGTGCTCAGTTTAATTAGGGCACAACTTTATTAACTCAACTGGGAGCACTACCCGGCAATAAATGCAGGTCATTGTTCTTTCTTGATCACTCGTGGTTTTGGAGGACTGCTGTTTGCTGTCTTTTGCCAGCTCCAGTGATAGGACCTCGTGGTTCTTCCCTTGTATGAGGCCTAAGTTAGGGAATATGTGAAATAGGGATTTGTCCCTTTGATATCACACATAGAGAGTCACACAGCTTTCCCTTGCCTGCCCAGTGACTTTCTTGTAACTCCTTATTTAAGACAAATATTCAGGGAAAAAAACCTATTCAGAAAAAAATCAACTAATACTATTTTGAAAAGGATATTCATGCAGTAAAAGAAAGAAATGAAATGTCATTTTAAGAGCATGAAGATGGGCATCAAAAATGCTCCCATGTGTCTGTGCTGTTTTTCCCAGTAAATCTTAAAAGCAGTACTTTTCTGCTGGTTCCTTAAGACATTCTTTAAGCAATTTAAGTGATTTTATACATGACAGATGTTGCTAAGCCCCAGTGCAAGCCAAGGCTGCACTTTGCAACACATAGAGCAATGCAGTGTATGAGCTGAGTTTCTCCAGACTGAGGTGAGAGATATGAGGGACTTATACAGGAGAATGAGATGACTGATACTTCTGGGAAGAAAGCAACTTTGGAACACTCAAGTGATACAAAGGGCCTGTATGGGACTTGAGTTTTCAACTTCTCAGGTTGGCTCAAACTGTATTTCTTATCAGGTTTGACTACCTCCTTAAAGAGGAAATAATTTGTCTACAATTAGTTACGCTCTTCTACCATGAAAAAACAAATTTTACCTGTTCTTATAAAGGATACAAAAAATAAATGCAATACTTTCTGAAGATATTCCTGATCCCTTTAAGAAGACAAAGTGCACCCTCTGATGTGGTACAGTTGTGCCCTTAGCGTGCAAGGAACTTTCCTCATTCTACTTTTAATAAACAATCAAAATTTCATAGGAAACATTTTCTATAAACCCACAGTTTCTAATTAAAAGTTTGTTTTGTGGAATGAACTCCAGGTGGTATAATTAGTGAAATATATTTTAATAATAAATCTTCCTTGTCCTATTTTTTCTTAATAACAAAAGATGTCCTATGCATTTGAGATGCTCCCTATGGGTTGTATATAAGAGCTTGGTTAATTAGCTAATCAACTTACCCACCTTACCTTTTTAAATGTGTCCTGTTTCACAGGTGTAATCTCAAATTTTATTTGGGATAGAGGAGATAAATAAAGCATTTAGAGCTGACCCTAGCCTGCACAGAAGAGAAGATTTTGAGCTGTCCTTTGAATGTCAGTTTCTTAAGGGGCACATCAGTCATGGTTCTCAGCCTCTGGTCAGACTGCTCCACCTTCAAGCTATCCCTGTGTCTTGTACATGGCACCATTCCAAAGCAGAATAGCCTAGATGCTGTAGCATGACTAAAATATTGTTATCTCTCAGTGTTTCTAAAAAATACCCCCACTTTCAGGCTCTTAAGACTCCCCTTTCCTACACTTGTGATTTATTTGGGTTTCTCTTCTTGTTTTTTAAAGTTGCAGGTGAATACATGGGTTTTACAGATCTGATTTTCTGTATTTTCCTTTGCTTTATTTTGGCTCTATAGTTCCAATAGTTTTGAATATTTTATTCTAGTATGTGGTGAGCAGTGACCAAACTTACAACATGTTTTCCTTTTTACGTTCTGTCTAAAAAGATTTTTAGTGTCTGTTCTGGGTGTTTGACTTTGGATAATATTTCTTTCAAGGAAGGTAACTAGAAACCAAACATTTGGATTCAGTCTTGGATTTACCAAAGTTACTCCAAACATTGATAAGTGAGGGATTATTCTAGAAGTTTAGGTTCTCAAAACACCTTCCAAAATGAAACAAATGGTAATTTCTGCAAAGATACATCTGTGAGTAAGTGTGGTCACTGTTGGTGAGTGTAGTCATATGAAAGAGATGGTAATTACGTGACCCTATCAGCCTTCTCAGTTTTCTTCTCCCTCTCTTCCTTATTCCCCAGTATCCTTCTCCAAATCCCTCCTGTAGACAGTAGGTTTCTCTGAACACCCGAGCTGTGCAATGCTGACCAACATGATTGCATTTCTGCCTGTTTTTCCCACGGTGCAGTCCTATTGACTGCATTCTTCTGAGATCCTAAACCATATATTTAAATCTAAGATTTCTGGTATCTTTGTCATCTGCTAAGAAAAAGAACAAAATCAATTGTAAAATCAGTTTGATCACCACCTTGAGTTTCTAGATGCTTTTGAATTTTATTAGGTAAGTAATCTCTAAGAATTCAGCAATATGTGTATAGCTTACAAGGTATTTGTGGCTACCTTTACTCAAATCCTTATCATTGATTCATTGGATTCAATGCAATTACAAAAGGTAGTTTTTTGTATTTTATTTTGTGCTAATCTACTGTGAATAAGGGATATACATTGCTCTGTGTTCCAGAGCAGTACCTTTTTTTCTTGAGGCTTTATTTCTCCTCCAGATATGCACTAGCCTTATTTCTTCTGACTGGGAAAAGAGCTTCTGTCCCTATAAAAACTGTTGACATGAATAGAGTTACGGCTATTCCTGTCACGTCTGGTATTCCCAATTTACCATATGCTTCACTGGTTTATGAAGAATTGTACCAGCTGCTTTGGTAAAGGAAAAAGAAAATATATATGTATATATGAGGATGTACATAGCATGTCTGCTTTCCAAAGTAGCTGAAAGATGACAGTGGATTTAGGATTGCTCTATACAGTAAGTTGCATAATCATGAAAAATATCTGAATAGGTGAATGTTCTTTTTGCAGAATATCTATGAAAAATAAAGACAAATCTTCACAAATTTGTGAAAAAGTGAGAAGACTAATAAATTACTATGTCAAGAAGAAAGAAGAAACTAAATTCCTTGCTGTTTAGGAAAACTGACATCAGGCAGAAGAGTAATGAGGATTATGAATGTACAGTCATCAGTGTGTATGGTGTGCTGTAAAAATGTTTTCTTTTTATTGATATTATTAGGAGTTGGTGGTAGTCACTCCATGGTAGATGTCAGAATGGTTCATGTGTTTTTTAATTTTGCATTGATTGAATAGATTTAGAACCTCTGGCAGAACAAGCTCTGGAGTGCTGAGGGAAGCCAACCATGGTGACAGATGTGAAAGCATGGAAGGAAACCAGAGGATTTGAATGGTGTGGGAAAAGACAGTTATTGGAGATGTACAAGGAGAATTTTTACTGTCTGATACACTGTACAGAGAGCATCACTGTATTGGGGGACTAATACATCATTCCCAGTATATGGTTCCTATGCATATACTTTTTGGGGTCTCTTGCAAATATGCTGTTTTCTCTTCTGTTTCCCTTTTCCTGAAGTCCAGATGAGGAACTAGTGTCCTCCCTTACTTTTCCATGGATTGGCCAAGAGTGCAGCAGTTTGTAAGGTCCCTGCCCATGAATCCTGTCAGTCTTTGTTCCAGAGGAACAAACACCAGCAGCAATAGTAGCTGCTCCAACAGCATCTCTGAACCAGTGGTGATTTTCCTTCCCTTCCTCTGTTTTGTAATATCAGTAAAACTGCTTTTCCTGGTCTGGATAAAGGTAAGATGCTTTCCCTCTTATTTCCCCTTTCTATAATTTTCTTTTCTGATGCAAGTAGAGCTATAGAAGATAAGTAAAAAATGTTACCTCACAGGTTTTCCTTAGGGTGAGGGATGTTATAATTCAGGCAGAGACCTCTGTCTTTCTGCAGTCCTGCATCAACCCTGGTGAGCCCCTTGCAGTTGACAAACACTTCTTGAAGTATCAAAGACACACATTACCCACAATAGAGAAGTTTTAGGAAAAAATGGGTGTCCAAGAAAAACCGTGTTACATAGGAAAATCTCTGCAACAGGGCTCTGCCAGTATATAACATTGCTCAAAAACCACGACAGTACTGAATATCTGATTATCTTCAGTCTTTGCCACTTCTGGCTCAAGTTTTCAAGATGAAACTCAAATTCATTGAAATGCATTTCAGATATTCATTGTAACTTTTTCAATTTTAACAGGAGGTAAAAAATTAATATTTTTTTGCTAATAAGCCCTTAGTATTAATTTAGCTTTCTAATTCTGGCAGCTGGATTTTAATATGTTTATATAAATTTTGGTATTCTAAGGTATAGACACCAGTCCTGTTTCAAAAAAAAAAAAAATTAAAAATTCCACATTCATGTTATCAGTCTGATGGCTGTGTGGCACAGCAATTGTGGCAGAGCCTCTATTTGGTACATTAACAATGCCTCTATCTACTTTTTTATTAAAATTGGAGCGACTTAAGATGGTGGAAGCTCTGTCACATTTGGAATGGCTTAGAAGGCCTAGAAGATATTTATTGTTGACTGACAGGCAAAATGATGATATTGATCTTCTCTTACAAAACTGGACTAATAAAGTAACATCCAAATCTAAGTTCCCCTTTCATAAAAAATATGTTTAACTCTATGAAAATCAGGGATGCATATTTAAATAGGGGAGACAAGAAAAACTACCTACAGGTTTTTACATGAGAAAAAATTGAGATCAACTTCATTGTTTTAGGTATAAGTGATCTGGATAGTAAATTCTTGGAATATAATTATATTAACTCCTGGTAAAAAAAAATCAAGGGCATGTTACTTTTCTACAAAAAAGGTTCATTGAAGCAGCTTCCATATGTGGTCCTTTCAGACATACATAGAGCAGTTCCTTTGTATTTTCATTGCATACCATTTTTAATTCTTGTTTAGTCCTGTTGTCCAGCTGACAACCCTGAATACATCTTGAATAAGGTTCAGAGCTCAGACTGAAGCCCAGTCATAGGTGTCTGCACTTGCAGTAGGTGGCAAAGTTTTGATTTGTAATAAATGGACCTCCCACTTAAATGGGAGACAACTGGACAGTGATTCTGCTTGTCCTTAGATAGCTGCAAGAGTGGGATTTATTTGCCTAAACAAACGTTTCTAGTGTTACTAGAGATGCCTTTAGATACCTGAGATATCCACAGAGGGTTATCAGATCTAATGGATCTCTTTGTCCTCCTGAGCTGGCAGCTAAAAATTGGGCATGATATCCTAGGTCAGCTAAAATAACAACAGTTAAAATTTAGGCAAATAAGAACCTTTGTGAATACGTTAATTTCTCTCTGGGCTCCATGGCCCGTACAGATTGTAGAAGCACAAATTCTTCTTGATTGAAATAAAGTAATAGAAACTGAACATACATGTTAGGACCTAAATTTAAATATTTTAATATGAAGCTAAATCCTACTTTTGTACTTCTCTTTGAAAATATAGTCCAAATCATAAAGAAAATTTTTTTTTCCCCTGGTATATAAGAGTATTTTAAATCTAAATAACTTATTTTAGAACTGTCAAAACATGTTAGAGGCATTTCTCCATGATGCAAAACTAAGTTTAACCTAAGAAAAATAGATCAAAAAATGCAATTTGGGCATCAATTTTTATTGTGATAAAGGGAAGAAATGTTAAGGAACAGTGTCTTTTTTTTGTTCTCGTAATGGAAAGTGGCACAATCTCAGACTGAATTTTTAGGCAATTGCTGAGAAATACTAAGTTTTAAAGACAATCTCTGGACTCTGCTTACCTTTGGTAGGGTCAAATACCACTTTCTGGTGAAGTTCTTTAAAAGCAGCACAAAGGAAGCTTCTATATCACCTCATCTAGACTTTTTCTTAGATAGGTTCCTGACCTTTCTCTCCCATCTAAAGGAATTGAGGCGATCATGTGTGTTCTTAATCTCAATGGCCATCTTCAATACATTGCCATATACAGTAGGAAAAAGGAGATGTTTCCTGTTCCTTTTTAGATTTTGTAAGGTTTTATTTGCCTCTTCCCCTTATAAAAAATGTGGACTGTAAGCAATTTATTTCAGAATCTGTGTAGAAAGCCAATAAATAATGGTAAGGAGAGTGAGAGAAAACATGAGTATGACTCAGTGTTGTTAAGGCAGCTGAAATATGGCAATTTTTTTTTAAATAATGCTTTATTATACTCTTTTAATATATACCCTCTTTAGATTTTAGCATTGCACAGGAATAATTTTGGAGTTGTGATAGAAATTCATTTTTCTGGAATGGTGGTTTTTCACTTTTGTCAATGTAATTTTTAAAGAAGGCAGGTTCTGCTATTCCCTGTTTGCAAATTATGAAACATGACTTCATCTATTCAGAATTACATGCTAGCCACATAATTCCTCCAATATTTGGAAAGCACCTAGCACACTGTGATTGCATTCAGGTGTAAATAGTTTTCTAATTTATAATCTCAATCTCAGATTGGCAAAATATTCTGAATGGGAAGGGACCCACAAGGATAGAGTCCAGCTCTTAAGTAAATGGCCTATACAGGGATTGAGCCCACAACCTTGGTGTTACCCACACCATGTTCTGTTGACATTGTATGGAATCTTTGATGCTATGTAGGGGTTGTTCCACAGTCAGTAGCAGTACTTAGTATACTTGCCATACTTAGTATACTTCGGTACTCCCACCCAAAATAAGGAATTCCAGTTCACAAAGTCATAGGTAGTTCAATCACTAATTTATCTATTAAAGGAATATATTCTGGAGACATATCTAAGAATTGTGACCACTAATACAGGTATTGGATTAATTTGTAAATAAGTTAATAGCAGAAGCTTATAAATTATTTCAAAAGAAGAAAGCACTGTCTGTGAAACTGTGTTAGCAAAGAAGACTTTTATCAATATAATTGGTATTAATTTGGTCAAAAAATAAGACATGTCTCTTTTAATCAACTGGATACCACATGGTCATTCAAGATGGGCCAGATGACATTCAGATTGCCTTCTCTGACATACATGTTAAGATGTTAGATTCAGGCTTACTCAGCTAGACCTGTTCTGTGTTAGTTTTTGCTTCTTCACAATTTTAAATAAGACAATAAGTAATGTTTTCAGTGAAGATGATAGATTTTAGGCTGAAAGGGACTGAAAGGAATAGAAACTCCAGAATAAATTACTCAGATGGGAAGGAAGAGGGAGATAAGAAGAAAGAGACAAGAGAACTAGAAGTAAAAGAATCACTGATTATTGTGTTCTTCAAAATTAAGTCAAAGGGGTTTTGTCATAGTGAAGAAGTAACTGGATAAAAGATGAGGCTAATGGAAAAGCAGAGTGAGAAAACTGGACAAAGAGGGAGAATGACATTAAAGGGAATGCAGGCAGTGTAAGAGAAAAGAAAATGAATTCTAGGATCAACAAACAATTTTATACGTATAAATAAAACTCTAAATAGGAGGTAAGACAGAGGTAATGAGGTAAAGTAATAGAAATACTAAAGATTAACCTGAGATAAAATTTCTCATTTGTGTACTATAGACTGCACACGATCTGACAAGTATCTGGTTTAGAACTGTGCAACTTGGAGGGCTCCAAAGGGCAGCCATTGCTCTCATGACTCAGTTAAAGTAGTTGGAACTTCTTGGGCAGGCAGGTGGTTTTCCATATTCTTTTCCAGGGTAGCAGGTAATCCCCCCCAGTCTTAATAGAAGTGCATTTATTCTTGCATCTCCAAGCACTTCTCAGCTTTTGACAAAGTAATAGTTACAATATTTGATCATTTTTTGATGGCTTTTAAGTAGCATCAACTAGATCAATGGTTATGAGAAATTTTTCCTATCTCTACATTCTATTATAGACAACAGTTAGAGCTTGAATGTCATGGAATATTTAGCTAAGGGGTCTAATTAAAATCTTGTATAAATATTTGTGCAATGTAATGCAGTGGCATGTGTCAGTATTCTAACAATAACTGTAAATCAAGCACACAGGATTTTTTTGAGAATAACCTTTCTTCAGAATACTTATATCAGATGTAGCTAGCCTTACCTTCCATGGATCAGTTCAGGGTATACTGGGACTTTTTTCTGATGCATACTGGTGGTATTCAGACTAGGAGAAATATCTCTGAGGAAGCTCTTCACTGCTGAGTTTCACACAAACAAGAGATGCTCGGGTTTATTCACTTGAGTTAACCCAGTGCAGGTGAATAAAAAAATTGTACCTGCACCACCATGTCCTTGTTAGCTCTGGTTGTATTGTTAAGGCATGGGAAGCATAACTCAGTGTTCTTTATGCTACAGTGAGCTTAGTTGATCACAGTGGACTGTAGGAGACCTTTATGTGCTTCTGAGCATACACAAGACTGTTCCTTGGTCGATGCTGTCAGGTTGGTTGCAAGGGCCAAGAGATTTGCCTGGCTCTTTCACAGGAAGTGAGCGATCCATTTTCTGAAAGATATTTATTTACTTTATATCATTCCCATCCTTAATATGTCTTGTATTTTTATAGCAACTTTTCTAGAGCAAAAATATTTCTCATGTTTTAGTCCATCACTATATATATGGAGTTTTCATACACAGTTATTCTACAACTGCTACTGTGCCTTTTATCAGTTGTTCAGATTTCTTGCAGATGGGTGATGCTCTCTGGAATCTTGCCAGTTACAGCTGTGGCATACTAAAAGCAATATAGTGTTTCTACTAAGGCTGACACAGCACCCGTCACTCAGCACCTTTATATAGTGATATTTTGTAAAACAGCTTTGTTTTTGAACATAAGGTTTAAAGGTGATGGCACTTATCTAGATGGAGGCATGGGTTCATCCCCTTGGAGGTGGCTATCTGAAGGGTCTACTGTCAGTCAGTGACCAAAGAGAACAAATATGTCAGCACCTCTTACTCTGGGGTCATATTTGTTTGCATTCCTGCCATACTTAGAGCATTTGGAGTGTTTCAAAGCCATGAGAATAATCATGCAGTCCCTCAGTGAGGTAGAGAGCCATTACCCAAGTCTTGTGGGTTAACATTTAAATCTGTGAGATTAATGGGTTGTGCTTGGGCACCATGACAGCTAATCATCTCTGAAAATCAAATCCAAATTTCTTTTCTGTCAGTGACCAACATCATGGCTTTTGTGTCCCAATGCAATGTTGCATCCTCAGGCTGAACATTTGCCTGGGAAAGTGAGGGGTTTTTGGGAGGGACGTTAAGGAACAGAGACACTTACTTTGCCTGAGAAAGACCCAGAGGGAGAGAGTTACTTGCTACCTGTACACCCCCAAATATATTTTTGCTCATTTCTCCTCTTTCTTTCACTTAATCCCTCTCTGAAATTGCTAAGATACCAGCTAGAAATACCTAACACAATCTAGAAGCATTTTATGTACTAGAAAATACACCCCAAATACCAAAGAGGTGGCTGATCTTACAGCTGAGTCTTTCAAACAGGTCGTGCAGCCTACAAGGATCGCTTTTCAGGACTGCTGTTTTTGCAGTTAAAACTTCTCTGTTAGGAAAAGTTTTCTTGCTCAATAAAGTAAGCAGGTTTCTTTGATTTCTTCTGTTTTTTTTTTTTGTTTGTTTGTTTGTTTTGTTTTGTTTTAATTTCATTTAAGAGCAGAAAGAAAATTTGTTGGAAGTGTGAGAAACAGATTGTAAATACGTGAAATATATATTTTATTACTGTGTTACAGGTGCTTGTGCAGGAGGAAAAAAACCCCAAGAAACAGAATGGAAATATTTTTATTCTTAATGATAAAAGTAATCACCTTCAAACAAAATTAATATAGAATAGAGAGTATAGAATGTACTTTGAGAAAGATCTGAAGCCACATTTTTATTTACAACCTTTGTTCCTTTTCCTTCAACTTTGTTGATTTCTTCAAATAGCATATTTTCCCTTAAATGCTTTGCAGTGTATTTGCAAAAGTTATTAGTCAGGTAATACCGTATAATTGTTTAGTACCTTTAATGTCATACTAAAATCATAATACTCAAGTATTGTATATTTCAAATGGTGAGAAAGAAAACTGTGCAACTCTTCTGAGCTTAGGAAAACAGGATTCTTATAAACAAATTATTAGAGGAATTAAGTTCCCTATCTGAATAATTTTGTTCTGAAGTAGAGCTTTACTTCAAAAGTATGACAGGGATGACATTTTCCTTACTAGAGAAGGAAAAAATGCATGTTCTAAAACTGTTTCCCCCATCTTTTCTTATGCAGAGGTTTTATCTGCTGTTTAATGGGTAAACTTACTGTGAAGTATAGTTGCTTGTTTAACTTTACCCCTATTCAAGTCTTTGATTTTGGCAGGTTAGTTAATTCAAATAAAATTTGTGAAGTTAAGCACTTTCAAGAAAAGGCATAGGAGAACCTAATTTAACCTAGAGTGTCTCTTTATTCTTCTGTTATTCATTTGAAGTGCCCTATCAGCTTGAACTGGCCAACTTCAGTCATTTTTACCCTTTTATTTTTTTCTCTAATGTAAACTGAAATTCCCTGCTGTTCGTGGTATTTTAGTGTTTAGCATCATTTAATGAGCAGGTATCATTAAACTTAAAAGGTCCTTTTCTGTATATATCTGATTAGTTAGTGAAAGAACCAAAGAATTCCTCTAATTTATCTTTGCTTCCTTGTTATATTTTGATGTTGGCCCATTTTACGTTTCAGTGCCTTTTTATGAAATATGAAATTGTAATTTTGGTGTGAAAGTAGGACAGAAAGTGGAAAAAATCTTTGGCACTGCTAAGATGTTTAAAGTAGTATATCTTGTTTACCAGTTAACTAAGAGAATGGGGTTGATTTTAAACTTTTACTCACATAAACATGTGTGTTTCTACACATAGAAATATATATAAAATCGATAAATTTTCTGATGTAAGTATTCATTATCTGTACTTCGTCAATATATTTATTAACATCTGTCAGTAACCTTTGCAGCTGAGTACACATAAATCATAAAATCCTTCCTTCCTTGTGCATCCAAAAATCCTATTGAACTCAGTAGTGAATTTTAATTTTTTGCAAATACAAGATCAGGGTCCAATTAGTTGATACAACCTCTGTGAAATGGAAAAACTGAAAATGATCAGTTCTGAAGACTGTACATGTTTGTATATTTAGGCTTGGTCGTTTTCAAAAAAGCAGTAAGAAAAGGTTATTTGGTTTATAAAATACATTTTTCCAGTATTTTACACTTGAAATACTTCATGAGAAGAAAGTCCAATTTAAGATTAGACTGTCATAACTGAAGGCTTATGTGCTCTTCCTTTGAACAACGGTTTGCTGGACCAGGACCATTGTTTATTCTACCAGTTTGTTCTCTTAAGATCTTAAAGGTGTAAATGATTTAATCAATACTGAAATGAATCATTTCCGTTACTGAGATATTTGCCTAAGGTAATTCATCATTTGATATAGATATTGCTGTGTTTTAAACAGTGACAGCTATGGTAATTGATTAATGCAATCCAATATACCACTCCAGTTTCCATTTCCCATTTTTGATGTGCTAAAAAATATTCCAGCATTTTGATTTTCTTCTTATTTTCTTTTATGAAATAAAATCTGGGAGATAGAAACACTGCGTGAAGAAAAAATAATGAGGGTTGAATGGAAGTAAAGGTCAGATATTATGTAGAAAGTTGCAGATGGCACTGTATGTCATTAACATTGCTAACGTCTAAAAAGATGTAACAGTGCTGCCTACTGGTAAGATGTAGTAGTATTAAGGCATTAAAGTCAATGTAGGGAAATTGTGTGTGTGTGTGCCATATCCTTTATTGTAGCGACTGCGTTCTCTAGTTTTTTAAGCCCTGGCAAGTATTGACAAGATCCATGGTTTTACATCAGGATTAATAATACATTCTTACATGCCTCACTTGAATGGAAACTGGATGCGCAAAATAAGAAGCCTAATTATTTTTCATCAATACCTGTAAAATTCTGTCTTAGCATAATTGTATGCATTCCAAAATTTTTGTAGTAAAATTACTTATATTTCTAAAACTGTTATTGTTAATAATGGTGTCCTGCTTAGAAATAAGTTGCCAAATGAAAAAAACAGTCTTTCATGTTACTTGTAAAGATTTGCCTTGTAAAATGCAAAAAGGCTACCTTTTTAATAGTAGTAAATAAGAATACATAGCAGGTGCAGATCTTCTTATGCAAGAAAATAAAACCACTTTTTAAAAAACTCCATGGTTTTACTTACAAAGATGGAAAAACTGGAACAATGGATCATGGAGATTAAAATTTTAAACTTTGTTGTCTTAAACTATTGAATTTGTAATTATGTGCTATTTTCAAAAGTAAGGAGCTGTTTCAACCCTTTGAAAATAAGAACCTTTTGTTGCAATATCTAGAGGAATTGTCAACTTGCCACTAGGTGTGTGGTTTCAAAACAGGGATTGACATCCACACTATAGTAAAATTGGGACATAAAACTGGTGGCAAAACTCAGACCTTCAATATCCATGTCTTGAGATGTCATTAATTACAAATGCAAGCCGATTATTTGCTTACATTAGTGTAAAAAGCACTTATTTTTTCTCTAGGAAAAAAACCCACAATTATTTCAGAGTTAAAAAATTGATGCTTTTTTTTTTTTTTGAACAGTGTTCCTGTTTGAAAACAGTCACAAAAGCAAAAGACAGGGGCCGGAGAAACAGTCTGGTATCCCTATGGTAAACTGATTTACTCCAGCAGTGAGGAGCTGGAAATACTGAGGAGTTTCCATATCATATGTAGTCATTCATATGCATGGCTCCTTCTTCCCTGGTGTAGGGCCACTTTCTTGTGTTGAAATACCTTCCCTGGGAGTCGCAGCCTGTAAGCCAGGGCTGCCTGCAGGAGCTCAGTATCAGTTACGGAGATGATTCAGGGAGCTAATGATACTTGTTGCTAATTATCTTGTGCCACCTTGTCCTTGATTATCTTCAAAAAAAGGAAGAGATGCTACGAGGAACTAATTCTGATATCATCTACCAGGCTTTCACTTGAGGCATCTGTTGAGATAATAGAACTAGTTCCAGGAAAGATGCTCTTTCTACTTATTAAAATCGTTCTTAAAATAAATTGTTTGGTTCTTGCTAATTAATGATGATAGTTTATTTAAAACATGTAAATCAGAGATGTATATGGCTGATAGTGATGCACAACTTTCTAGAGAGCAGCAGAAATGTAGGTATTTTGTAACTTCATACTTATCAGTGAAATGTGAACACATAATTTTTAGAACAGGATGCTTGATCAAATATTAGTAACCTTCAAGAGGCAATTTTTACAAAAAAAGAGTCATTACATACCATGCACAATACCAGTCCTGGTTCACTTAGACATGTTTCATGCATCTCATGCCTGACTAGCAAAAATACTGCTGTATGCCCTCTGATGCATATTCTATCTCAAATACAGTTTTTAAGTGTAAATATCACTCAGAGGCCATACTTTTCTTAAAACAATAATGTCACCACTACTAAGAAAATGGAGTTTAATAGCACTCCCATCTCAAATTTTTGACTCCTACTGAGAGCAAAAGAATGTATGTGAAAAACCTTTTTCACTCCAACCACTTCTCCACCTTTCTCCTTTCAGTGAGATTCCAGCCCTGATGGATAACATTTGTTAAATGCAGTCATTAAAACTTTAGGATCACGTTTATGTTTGACTAGCTTTGGTCTTTTATTTCTTATAATTTCATCTGACTGCTAAATTTAAGCAATTGAGCCCCATAACAAAAATAATTCAGTACATCATAATATATTGACTGAGAAAACACTGAGAAATAAATACTGTATAACATTATTATCCATGTATCCTAAGCAGGCATGATATGAAAACTGCATTTGCATTGTTGTAGTCATTTTTGCATTGTTCTTGCAGAATGAATACAGCAAGAAAAATGTCATTGTAGATTATGTAATAAAATGTCTGAAACTGTAATGCAGCCATGTAAAAATGCAGTTTACTGTGATGTGCTGTAGCATAGTGCACAGCAAGTAGATAAATTACTGTTAAAATAGATTTAAAATCCATTCCAATATATGCTTAGCTGACAGAGGGATATTCTCTTCCATCATGCCTTAAAAATCCAAAGTGGAAGGTCTGAAGAGCTGTCAGTCTAATTTGTTTTCTATCATGAGTATTGAGATAAAGTAAGTTTGACTCAAAAAAACTTTAAAACATCTCTTTTGCTTAAACTGCATTCAGGGATGTTCAAGAAAGAGGTTTCTACCTGCTCTTCTTACGGAAGTAGCTGAGATATCGCAAGTCAGAAGAGGGTAGAGAACTGCAAACTACTTTTTGAACTTCTTATCCTTATCTCAGTGCTATTTTCTTAAATGATTATCTCTTTCACTTGGGTGCTTACTTGGCTGGTTTGTGGGTGTGAATATTTCTTGTATCTTCCAATGCAATGGTAAGCCCATGATCTGGATAAACATCAACTTCTGTGAAGGTTTGTGGCCGTAGCAGGATAATGGATCAAGCAGGTATGTTGAAGGATCAAGCGATGGTCAGTAGTAGTGACGGTCAGTAAGTAGATGAAGCTTATCAAAAGAGTGGGAAATCACTTGCAGATTAGAAAGAGCACCCTTTTGAGGAAGTAGAGAGCTTCAGGATGGTTTAGAACACAAGAATTACTCAAGAACATTGGAAAATATTAAGGAAGGAAATATGTGCAAGTGTATTTTATTTTGCTGTCAGCTATGTTTTCTAGTGTTAGGTGGATTTTTTGAGTGAAGTAACAAAAGCTCATCACTAGGATGAGGCTTGGTATCACCAGGATGCCCCTGCAAAGTGATTTTTATGCTACCTCTGGACTATTAATAAGATGTATCCAGGATCATCCCCATATGCAGAGTCCCTGTATAGAACAGCTGATGTCTATGGTATAAATTGCCCGAGTTTTCAAAGCAATTTGTGGCAAGATCCACCTGCTTATTTGGAATGGTTCCTGCAATGTTCTCACTTCTGAACTGTGCCCGCAAATTGTCTTGGAGAGTGCTAGCTGGCATGAGTGAAAAGCATTTCAAGAGCAATTTTAACAGTATAAAATGTAGGTGTTCATATTCTAGTGCTCAGGAGTGTTTCTGGGAAGTATTTGATTTACTAGTACAGATCAAGCTGCCAAGTCCCTGGAAGTGCCAGCAAATGGTGACTTTGGGATTATGAATGGATCCTTACTAACCCCAGAGGAGTTGAGAAATTAGATAGAGCTAAGCGTGATGAGCATTCAGATGAAGGACATCACCCTGGGCTTTCAGCTGTTACTACACTTCATCAAGCTTCAAAAAGAAAGAATTCCTGTTGTCAAACTCCTGTTTCACTTGTGAGGCATCTGAGGTGTTGAGAACTGTGCAGTGCATATTTTTTAATCTCTCCTGGAGATGTTCCATTTTTCATGAGTAATTAAGAGCAGGAACTCCAAGACAAATGGGATGTATTTGTAATGAAAATTCCTAGATGTTACTGTGGGGTAGGTGGGGTGTTTCTTATGATCTCCTGTTTTAAAAAAGAAAACCAAAAACCCAAACATTATTTAAAATAAACCTTGTTTTAAACCCACAGCAAAGCAATAATTTCTTAACACTGCAAAATGTTTGAAGAATTGCAAAAGAACTCCTTTATCTGTTATGTGCAATATATCTTTCCTTTATGAATTGATAAGAAAGAGAAGAATCACTGCAACATTTTCACCTATATGTTATAAGTTTTAAATAAGTAGTATTTGACGTATCAGTTAAGGGTAAGAATGTATGTCAAATGCCCTCAGTACAGCATTGTGAGAAACTTGGGTGGACTATTTGCAGTGTGGCTGGTGGGAATAGTTGGAAGGTTTTAGTTGCACCCATGCTTTGAATACCCAGCTGAATGAGATCATGCCAGGGTAGTAGATACTACATGAGCCACCAGGAGCTATGTAGTTACTTAGATATTCCATAACACTTTTACTTGCCATGTCAAACATGGCATTTTGCAGGACTGCACATCGCTTGTTCTAGGGCTTGCAGCTTCTTCACCACTTCTCCCTCTTTTTGCTGCACTTTTGAAGAAAAGTACCCATGCAACTGTGCTTCATGGTCAATGCACTGTTCTCCTTAGCTTCTAGGCATAATCGCTGTGAGCTTTGCAGCTCTGAAGGGTCCTGTGTGCAGTTTGTGAATCACTAAGTGCCTCCAGTGTGTGGAGCTATCACAGTGGTGCCTCTCAGCATATGCAGTAGCAGAACTTCTGGCACTTAGGTGACATCTTTTCATCCAGGGAGGCAAAGCTTTGGATTGCTTTCAGAGACTTAGAGGTTTCAGTGCCACCTGGTATTTTAGGCACTTAATTGCTGGTTTGCAACTTGTCTGTGGGAACCGAGACTGTCTTTCAAAGATGCTTTCAATGTGTTTGTGTTGTACAATAGAAAGTGCTGTAGTACATACTCATTCTGCCTGAGCTAGTAGTGATCCACACGAGTACTTCTGCGTAGCACAGCTGCACGTCCGTGCAGAGACGCTCATTTTGGTATTAATGCTGAAAAGCCCTGCTGAGTTTCTGAGCTCCATTCTGCAGCCTGCTTGAATGCTGATGGTTTGTGTTATATTTAACTGCAGAGTGTAGTCAAGCCTTTAGACTTCCAAGTGTGACACTGTGGATTCTGAGGAGCTTCAGTGTTCAAAAAATTTGTCATCTCTTCTGTCAAATAAATACAATTATTTTCTTGATAAAATTACTAATTTGTTGAGAAAAATGAGAAAAAAAAATAAACCAGCCATTTTGTTATAACTTTTGGCAAAGTATTTAATGAATACTAACCTCAAATAAATTAGAATCTAAAGCTGGTTAGAAGGACTGTAAATAATAATATGGTAAGATAACAACTGGTGAATTCTGTATCCTTCTGACACCTCTGCTCTTATTTAATTAATTATCCAGAGTACTCCTAAACAACATGTTAATGCAGTCCAAGGAACATACTAATTGGTTAGAGGTGTCAACACTAACAGCACTAAAAGAGTAAGAAAACCTTTCAGCACATGATAACTATCTGTACAGGGATGAGAAAATCAAGATTCTGTCACCATTAAATTAATCTTAGAAAATGCATATATAATCACATTTGCCATATATTTTATTTTATATTTTAATCATGTATAAAGGTATCTGAGTACTTATAAAGATCATAGTAGAGAGACCAGTCACACAACCAAAGAATTAGACTATTTTTTCCTCAAAGTAAGTTAATACACTTGAGAGAGGGTAAATTGAAATGCAGGAACCCAGACAAAAGAGACATTGGGGTGAGGAAATGACAGCGAGGCACATTGCACTAGGTCTTAGGCCACCTTGTTTTTATTCCTGTCTCTGCTGCTAGCCTGCTACATGACCTTGATCCAATCAGTTCCTTATTTTATGCCTCAGTTTTTTCATCTGTTAAAAAATGGGGATAATGATACTGACTTGCTGATGAAAAATGCTTTTTAAAATGTGGGTGCCATTATAAGCAGGATATCAGATCACCAGGTCGGTAGTTAATGGTTCATGAATTTGTAACTATAATGTAAAACTATGTAATTTGTAACTATGATTTACTACATTTAAATCTCAGCCTTGGTTAACCAAAACAAACATGAAGGGCTTCAGTTTCAAAAGAGATTTTTTGGGGGGTTCAAATGACTTAGCATATATGAATAGTATGAATATTAGATTTTGAGATGAGGTGGATGTTTTTTAAACCATGTGTAAAGCTGTTTGGAGCAGATGCTCCAAAGTGTTCTGATAGATATAGTGTAAGAATGAGAATAAGTTACCAGAACAGTGTTACCCAAGTTGATACAAAGCTACCCCAGTTAGCTGTGAATTATGTGATTTGCATGTCTTGTTGCAGCCCTGTGCAGACTACCCAATGCAGTTTTAGCATAGACTACTGCACAAAGTTTGTCTTGGCTAATATGAAAGACATGATTGCTGTATGGAAGTTGGAGCAGTGGTAAGATGAGCACAGGCAGGAGGCCTGGCATGTCCTTAATTCAGCAGAGCTGCTGTGCTTGCTGAATGAGTGTGAGAGCTGGTCTGTGCATGCACAGGGAAGTTCTGCAAACACTAGTATCCATCCTTTGGCTTGGGTGATGTCTACAGTTCTTCAGGATATCCATTATCAATCCTGGCTATTGGATCATGGGTTTGTGGTGGAATTGAGGTAGAAAGGGCTCTCTGGAAATGATAGATCACTGTGTCCCACTCAAAGCACAGTTCACTGAGAAGAAGATGATAAGGGTTGATTCTGATAGATGATAAGTAGTTGATTCTGAGGGTGGAGATCTGTTGCAATGTCACTTCACTGTGAATGTTCTTTTCCTCTCATCTAATCAAATATTGTTGTGTTTCAACTTGTGTCCCTTGCCTTTTTCTTGTCACTGTGCACCTCAGGTTCCACCTCCCACACCTTACCTTTGAGGGTCCTTGAAGACAATAAAGGCATCCTTACATAGCCTTCCCTTCTGAAGGCTGAATAAACCTACTCTTCTCAAACTCTCCCTGTTCATCATGCCCCTTCTCCCCTAGCACCATGATGGTATTCTGGTGGACTCCTCAGAGTCTGTTGGTGTCTTGTGCAGAAAGAAGCCTGTAGCACAGTCATGTTCAACTGTGTGTCTGGACTGCACAGACCTTCAGAACCATCTGAAAAGATGTTCTGTATCTTGGTGGCTCCTCACCTCCAGTAGGGGGTTCTTACTTCCCAGCTGCAGTACTTTGCACTTGCTTTTGGTGAGATTCCACATGAAGTTCATCTCATTCTTCTGATCTATTGAGCTATCTCTGAATAGCATCCCCATTGTGTTTCCACGTCCCCTCCACACTGCCCAGTTTAGGACCATCCATACATCTACTTGGGTGCACTCCATTCTAATGTCCAGGCTGTTGACCAAGATTCTGGACAGTACTGGTCCCAGTGTTGATCACTAGGAAGCATCACCAGTATCTGGCTGCAGCTGGTTTTCCTATAGCTCATCTCAACAAACGGAAAAAGGCTGGAACAAGCAGGTCTCAGCTGCGTGTGGGCTGATGAGCAGAACAGAGCTTCCATAGTGAATCTGCGGTACAGTTTCTGACCCCAGAGAGAGCTCTTCTGCATATCAGAGATGATGGATCTCTCCACAGTATGATACAGTCTTACCTCCAAGAGGCAGCAGTACAAAAATAAGGCATTTATATAAAAATGTTAGCTTGCATAGACCTCAAAGATAGAAGAATAGGGAAAGAGTGTAATATGATATGTAAACAGAGGAAATTACGGAACAAAAATTGCCTGAATGTCAATTAGAAATGATTACTGAGAAGAACACACAACGGTGTGTTCTGCAAAAACTGAGTGTTGTATAGTCAAAATCTTTTTCCTCACATTTGCTGAGAAATAGATGAGATGAATCTTTCTATATCATTGTGTTTTCTAATAATTTTATATGTTTGGTACTTCTGATGTCTGTGGCTGTTAAATAAGTTCTTTGCTGCATTGTTACATTCTGGTTTTTTGGGCTTCATACTGAAGTCTCAGCCAGAATAGACTGGGGGTGAAATACAATGAAATGTGGGATCAGAGGTGAGCTGCTAAACACAGATATGGATTTCAATTATCATTATTATATATCTTTGTTTATGAAGTGTATTTTCTGGCTTTTATATTCTTATCACAGTGTAATCTGAGTAGCTTTTGTCAAGATTATATGTAATTTTTAAATCCTAATTTTTTCTCCCTAATGTGCAAAGGGAAAAGAAAAATGCTATTAGTCTGAAAAATGAGGTTTCTTTTTAATGACTGGACTTGAAACGCAAAGGAAATCCACATTTCTGCCCTAATCCTGTAAGAAATCCCATTTGGTAGTGGCTCTAGCGAAACTTGTAGGTGATTTAGCTCCTGAGTATGCTGATCTGATGCTACTCGGGATAGAAATCTCTGTTTGTGAGTTTAATACTGCATGCATTCCAGGTACTCTATACCACTAAATCAGTGTAAGTCTGGTGTAGTAGCATAATCTGCTTTACTAGTTAAAGTAAAAAGTTAACCTTTTACATGTATTTCCCTGCTGTTCTGTCTTGATGGCACTCTTTTCTCCTAATGCTCTCCTTATATACTAGCTCTTGTATTTAGTTATCGTTATTAAGTTCCCTTCAAATTAACACAAAATTAGCTAAACCCACTTAGAAGCAAAGTGTCTGGCACTCTCTTTCACTGCAATGGAGTGCACCTGTTTACACTAGGCCACAATTTTCTCCAAATGTCTGATTTAAAGAAAAACATAAATGATAATTTCAACTACTCTTATGCCAAATCCTGTCAAAACATTTTTGCTTCTGCACATCATCATTATTCCTTTATGACTGCATGGCCGTGGGAAAAGCTTTTCTTAGTTAATTACAGACATAAAGCCTGCAGAGGGAGCTCAAACCCTTGTTTATGTGGGCCTCACTAAAATAGTATTTTTTTCTATAGACAGTGGAGAAACTTGTTATTTAAATATATCAGAAATTTATCCTTCAATGTGTAAGGCTTTCTTATGTGGAATCTATCTATTTTGGAGATATACATGAGAGTAAAAGCCTTTCCAAAGTGACTGGAAAGAGTGCAGATTTCTGGGACTTGGTAGGTGGCACTGTTTGAAATATCCAGAGCTGTAGCAGCCAGACCTCCAGGACTTTCTTTTCAGTCCTCATTCTAGATGGAAAATAGCTTCATTAGGTCACTGTTCTGTCAGGTCAGAGCCAAAATAGTGCAGAACACCAGATCGAACTCTGTGAGTTGGAGCTCAGAACAAGAATGTGGAGCTGAAGTAAATGAGGCCAGGCATAGATAAACTGAGGAGGCTGTTGCAGTGGTTCTTTAAGGAAGGACAGAGAATGCCTTATTTTGGGTAGGAGCAGATGACAAAACTTGTGGTTGAAGGAGATTTTTAAGAAAAACGCAAGTTACTTTGCTGGCTGTGATACAGTTCATTGTGAATGTCCGGACAGGAGAAAGGTACATAATTACCATTAGAACGAACCAGTAACATTGCAATCCACTGTTTGAAAAAGTAAAAAGAAAAAGCCCGACGTGTAAATCTAGCAAACAGATGAATCAAAGGGGTGGCGATGTTGGGAAGGATGATGCTATGCTCCTTAATTCTCCCCTTGGCAGGTGCAGGCAAGGGCTGGGATTGGCCAGCACCATGCCCCTGTGCTGCCCCAGGGCATTTCCAGTCGCAGAAAGCCCCTGCCCTGCAGTTGTGAAGTATATTGAACCTTCAATCCCTTTTCTTGGAGATTAATTGAGAAAGGACTACGTTGTTTTCTATCCCAGCATACATTCTGGTTTTGGAAGCGACAGGAGTGTCTGTGTAGCTAGAGTCTGGGAACCTGCCCAACTTGGCTGCTGTGAAGGCAAAACATGTCTGCAAGTTTGTTCTGTTTTGAGAGTCCTTTAATATGATTAGGGATGGATAAAATCATTTTAGTGATACCAAAACCTATTTTGTGAAAATAGGTTTTCCCTATGGTTGCTTGTTGTACCACTGGCAGTGGGCTCTGGAACATGCCCAGAACAGCCTGAAAGAAAGATTGGTGTTGATCACTGGCTGCTAATTGCAAAGGTCTGTTACCAACAATGGAAAACTGGGGTTTTTTGGTTTGGTTTTTTTTTTTTGGTGTTTCTGGTGAAATTGTAAATATTACTATTACCAGAGTCAATGAGGCAGATGGTATATCAGTTCATACTGAAATACTAAACTGTGTTCTCAGTGGAAGGGTTTCACCAATCACTCCAGCTTCTTTCATATCTTGTGTATACATGTTCTGGTTGTGGCCAGGACAGGGTTAATTTTTTACAGTAGCTGGCTGGGGTGCGGTCAAGGCAAGGAGGTTATTCTGTACCACCTCACGTCATTGCTAGGGGTAGGAGAAAGGAACTGTCTTCTGGGTCCTGTGAAGATGGCAGATGGAGTGGTCCAGTATTGTTTATTGCCAGGAGTTTCCCATGTAAATCCTTTCTTTTCTTATACCTTTTATTATTAATTTGTTGCTGTTAGTTTTCTTATCTAATTGCTGTTTCCAGTAAATTGTTCTTATCTCAACACATGCTCATTGCCTTTTTTGCCTCCAGCTGGAGAACAGGGCAGGGAAATGGCTCATGGTTTTAGCGGGAGTACCAAATGGAAAATACCATTCCTAAATCACAAAAATATGATAGAGGTTTTTTGAATTCTGTCTTTGTGATGGTATAGATGGTCTGTCTTTCTGTAAAATGTAAATAGTATCTTTTGATATGAGGCGTTTTTTGTGTTGGTTTTGGGTTGTTTTTTTTTCCATGTACTATTCATGTCTTCTTTACTTTGCTAGAACAAATCTTGAAAATCTCAAGTGCTCTTTTACTTGGAGAAAATGGGTTGGTATACTAACAGGTTTTTTGTGAATGGAATACTGTTGATAAATGGTTATTTCAAGAAGAACCAGTTGACTAATCAGTGGGTTGTAAATAGTGAATTGAAACTTGTTTTTCTTCTTTGTTGTATGTTTAGATCTACAGCCATCATAAGTTCCTACTGGTGCACCCACACTGATCTCTACTATTGGGAGGAAATCTGAAGCAGGGCTTTAGATACTTCTTTCCCTCCAACTTGTTCTAGTTTATTTTATTGCCAAAACCTCTCAGAGGTTTGCAAACACCCTAGATCAAGAACATATTTGTAGTTTATTGCAAACAGAGTCTTTTAGGAATATATTTGCCCAGTTCACTGTTTCTAATCTAGTATCCTTGGTCACATGCTGTAAAGTAAAAACTCTTATTAACCAGTTGGTGCCTGACCATCTATGTGTTGTAGTTTAATGGCAACTTACTGTTTGCAGCAAAACATGATCCATTTTGGA
>VXAX01002800.1:15268-29659 GCA_013399835.1 Leptocoma aspasia
TCCTCCCCCGCGGGAGGAGCGGCGCGATGGCGGCGGCGGCGGCGGGGCGGCGGCGCTGAGGATGATATCGCGATACGCGCGGAAACCGGTGCAGGCGTGAGTGGCTGCCGGTACCCCGGTCCCCAGCACGGCCCCGAGCCCCATCGCGGTCCCGGTCGCGATACCCCCGGCCCCGCTCCCGGGCCTGCCGCCCGCGCTCCCCCCAGCATCAAACAGGGCCCCGTGACGGCCCGGTCACCCCGTGTCCCCGACGGGAGATGGTTCCCGGGAGTCCTGAGCGCCAGTCCCGGCCAGACACTGGTGTGACAGAACGCGACTCAATCCCTGTAACTGGCTTTTTTCCCCTGACCCAAGAGTTGGGTCAGTTCTGACTTACTTGGCTCGTTTACTCTTGTTCTATGTAATTTAATTCAATTTAATTGATCTACAGGGATAATGGCATTGTCTCTGCTTTTAGGGAGCTGTAGCCCAATTTGCAACATCTTAAGTTTAAGTTTAACTGGTTTTGAAGCCAAGACCTTTAACTCTATATTTATCCTAGAGTTAGTTTTGACACCTCAAGCCTAGAGCTTTGGTGAAAATAATTAGCTTTGTAATAGTAATAAATGTGTGCACAGCCCTTGAGAAGCAGGAAATAAAACCCTGTAAAACTTACTGGGAGCTCTGTAAATGTTTATTCTTGTAAGTTATGCTTACTTCTGTTTTTTCAGACAAAGACTGAAAAACCAGTCTTTTTTCAGTCTGGTTTTTCTGTTTTTTCAGACAAGGACTCCCAAAACATGCCTTGAAGCATCACCCGCCGCCAGAGCCACAGGCTCAGGTGTGCTCAGCCACACCCACGGCTGAAAACCTCGGCCAGACCTCCAGGTACTTGTCATGACATACCTGATACAGCTAGGCTTTGTTTACTCACACACTCGATTTGTCATTGTTTATTGTGGGCTGTTTTGCTTTCTTTTTTTTATTTTTTTTGGCTCGACGTGGGCGATTCAGGGAGTCGGGAATCCGTAAGGGGTCGGATGATCATGAGGATCCACGGACTGCCAGCCAGGGCTGTGCTGACACCTCCACAGAAGACAGCTCAGTCTTCTCTTGGGGCTATGACGTGAGTAGAACATAATCATCCAAGCCAAATCTAGCACAGAAAGACACTTGAAATACCACTGCAACGACATGTCAGAACATAAATGACTGGATCTGTCAAAAAATCATGATAGTGATTATAGAAAGAACATCTTTTTTTACTGCTTTCCATCTTTCAGTTCAAAACGCATTAGGCTCATACTATTCTGTTAATATTCTGCATTTCCACCAAAAATTTTGGAAATGCAAATCATTTAGTGCATGAGTGTATCCATAAATGCTGTTCTTGTGGAATCTCAGCCATGGCTGGAGTTTCAGATACTTGGTGTGAGTTTATCAAACTTCTGCATCGTTGCAGATGTTTCTCAAAATATAGTAAGCTCCTAAAACATTATTTTCATTTAGAAATGTTTCATTTATTCTCCTTCCACCAAAGTCAAGTGTGCTGTTGCCTTCTGGGAGGTGAGATGGAGCTGTTTAGATCTAAATGACCCCAGAACTGACCCCATTTTCTATCTACATGTAACAAAGGACCTGACCACCCCTCAATTCAGTGTTTCCCACCAGTCTGCATTGCTTTTTGTGTTGCTGTTGTTTGTGGACACTGGAAGCAACAAATCCTCCATTGCATTAAAATATCACTGAATTTTATCCTTCCTGTTCTGATTTCTTTAAGTCTTGTAGCTTAATATAATAATATGGATATTTCAATATGTTTTAATAGTTTTTTCTGCTGTGTCAATGTAAGCTTTTTATGTGGCTGCCATGCATCTTAAGACCAGGCTGCATGATCTCTGGGAGAAAATTATTTAAAGTTAAAATCTTTTTCTGCAATCCTGCTAAGCTTTAAACAAATAATTGTGGTTTTCAATTATGTTTAAAAAGATCAATTTAAAAATGCCTGCAAATGCTGTTCACCAAGTATTTTCTTTCCTCTCTAGGAATTTGACAAAGCTGCCACACAACAAGTTCAGCAGATGTTCAGACAAATTGATGAGCTTCTGTATGAGCAGAAAGAGAACGTTCATGTTGAGGGACTGAGGGAAGAATGCCACCAGTGGTCCTCCAGCTTTCCTCACCTCAGGTATTTATTAGTGGACTGATGCTGGCACCTTCACAACAAGGCTAGGGATGCACACAGTTGCTTTTAAAACAGGGGGCAGGGTGGGTTTATGCAATTATGCAGTAGACAGAGGTAAAAGATCACTCTGGTGATGTGCCTGCCTGTCACTAGCAAACATCCTCTTACCTCACATGTGGTTCCTTGACAGAGGTTTGTTGCTATCTGGGACTGACTTGGCCTTAACAGAGCAGAGTTCTCTGAGAAAACTCAAAGTGTCACCAGGAAAACTGCACAGCTTCCCAGGAGAACTTTTGGGATTTGCTGCTGTTCTTACACCCTTCAGTAATGCTACTGCCAATGTTTTCTGCTGTATTTATCCTTTGCTTTTGCCGTGGCAGGGTGGTGGGGAAGCAGGTGGTGACCCCCACAGATGAAGGGTACGGGTGGTACTCCAGCTCCCCCTCGGGCAGCTTGGCTCCCTCAGATGTAAGTTCACCACAGGAAAAGGATTCTGATGAGTAAGTACCAGCAGTGAGCCTGGATCATGCCAAGGTGGGAAGGCAGGTTTGTTCTCTGCTTCTTAAAGTGTGCAGCCTTCCTTTTAGGCTGAGTTTTGAACACAACACACTCCTTTTTTTTTTCCTTTTTAACTGAATTTAGTACACTTAGAATAGCAAGAACATGTAGCTGTGCTTTTGCTGACTACAGTGAACTGGCCAGTAAAAGGAAATATCTTTGCTGCTGCTGATTTCTGAAGAATATGTGTGTACTGTAGCTGATTTTATTATTAATCACCTGTTGAATTTGCCTAGGCCTCAAAAGTTACAAAGCACTATGTTAGTGCTCCTTGTGTTATTTAATGTTTTAGAATGCTTTCTAATCAGTTCTGGATATTTTTTTCCCTGAAGTTTCAAGTTCCTTAGCAAGAATTAAAAGGTATCCAAACCAAAAGTTCTTACTGTAATGAATAATTTTTGGCCTCTTAAATTGCTTCTTGCCCTTAGTGACCATGCTTGTCTCTCAGTTATTTGAGGTGGAATAACGACTTATCTTTATTTCTGCTTTCTGAAAACTGTCACCTGTTCAGATTTAGTGTTTTGGGCAAGAAGGTGCCTCTTTTTGTTGCTCCTGCTCACAAAAAGACCAACTCTTCCAAGCCTCCGACCTTGTGTTCCTCAGAGAGCGATGAAGGGGAAGAGGAAGTCATTCTCTCCGAAGGCATAGTGGAGGAATACTTGGCATTTGACCACAGAGATGTGTAGGTATTGAATATTAAAAGTACTGTCCTGAGGTTCCTGCAGTTAAGATACACATACTTGATGGATTTATTTATCTTTCCTCTAGAGAGTTTTCAAAGCCCTGAGGTTGCCCGGGCACTGGGAATTTTCCCAACCTACTTCCTCGGACCGTTTCTTTCACTAAATTATGTATAGGAATTTTTTGATAATTTTTCACGCTGTCCATTTTTTGTGCTTGGTTTGAATAATTAATTCCATCATAAGTAAGAGCCTGTGTATTTAAAAATAAGTGTTTAAACACCATTTATTTTTTATACTATGTCAAATTCACTGCTGTTAGTTAAACAGTAGGGTTTAACACTAACAGCAGTTTTTTAAACAGCAGTGTGCTGCTGCTGTTTTGTACTGGCATTTTGGGTGGAGCTGTACCTTTCTAGATTTATTTCAGTGGTACTTTTAAGAACTAGAGTGGATTTTATGCTTGTCAAGACACTATTACCACTATTTTTATCTTTTTACCCCTTTACATTGTTCAGCCCTACAGTATAAACCTATGGCCTGGGTAAGGACTCTGGAGGGTGCTGTCAGTTCCTGACTACTTAATTGGTTTTAATAATTAAAGCCCTGATCTGCATGGACCATTAAATTAAAATTGTTATGTGTCTTGGTTTTATCAGGCTAGAGAGACATTGCTGCAGCAAAAAATATCACTCTCTTGTCTTCAGGAGTCTGTCCCGTCATTAGACATGGAGCCTAACAGAAGAAATATCACTGTAATGATTAATTCTGATTTTTTTTTTTTACGTGAGTTTGATCTCATGGGTAAATTATTATTCATGAAGTATGATTTATAATCATTGTGTATAGGGAGACCAGGGTGGGTCAGTCATTTCTCACTGAGGTCAGTGGGAAAAGTAAAAGTAAATATAGGACACAATGTGTTTCTGGTGCAGGTAATACTTACATTTTTACAGGGAGGAGGAGTTGCACGAGAGGAACATGGGACTCTCCTCTGGCAGACGGAAATTGGGGTTTCCTCCTGTCTCTCCCTATTCCTGCATGAAGGATTCCGTGCTCACGTTTGTGTTTGATGATGTGTGGAGTGAAGTCCTGGTCTGCATGGAAGAATTGATCTGCAGGCACTGGGAAGGTTCAGCCTCTGGTAAGCATCACAGTTAAGGTGAGGGCTCAAAAGGGGATTTCAGCTAATTTTGCAAAGATGCCGTGGGAGAGCAATGTATTTGGGAATGATCTCTTCAGTGGGAATGAAAAGGTTATTTTGCTAACAGTGTGAAACATGTCCTCAAAAAACTTAGCAGTGCTTATCATCCAAGGGGACTCTAAAAAATTTTCATTCATAGCACTGTCCATGACTAGCAATGCCAATATTGACAGGAATTCTCTGTTGCTTTGCACAGATGATGAGAAAAATATCATAACAGTGGAAACGCTCCGAGCAGATGCCAGAAGCCCTCTGCGGTTGGATCCCCTGCCAGCATTGTTACCTCGGGTGCCACACACAAAGATGCCCTCGGTGACATCAAATCTGGTAAGGACTTTTGGCCAGCTGTTTTGTGTGGGGATGAATCACAGTGCTACCTCAGCAAACAGACTGGTTGTGTTTAAGTAAATAACTGGTTTGGACTTTGTGTGAATGCTGGCTGTCCTTTCTGACACTTTAGTCCTGTTGTTACTCAGCTGGGAGTTTTAATTCCTACTTTTCTCCTTTAAACAGTATTTTATGTGTGTGTGATGCTGTTGATTCAGGGGGTAGTTCTTTCCACAATTTAATGTTTCAATTAAATGGTGAGATTGAGGAATGTGTGTGTGTGTCCCCCATTCTCACATTAATAGTTAATTCATCCAGCAAGAAGGGAGAAATTTCTGCAGTTCTAAACCAGTTTTTTTTTTCTCAGACACTGAATTTAACTGTATGATCTGCTTTAGATGATCTGCTTCTAGAGTGCTGAGCACCAAAGTGTTACCTGTTCATTCCATTTTAATTCAGCTCTTTCCTTCTTATTTCTTTTTATTTTTTTCTCCTTTATTTCTTCCCCCTGCCTGTCCTTTGTGTCCCCTTACTGTGTGTATAGTGCCCAAAACCCAGAGGTGGCCGCAAAAGCAAAAAGAGGAGAAAAACACCTCAAGTATGTATGGGATTAAAGCTCTGCTATTTTCTACTTGCTCTTGTTACGGTGGGTGGAATATGATGTTTTTTTCCAGATCAGTCTGTATCTCAGTAAAGGACTTTGCAGATCTGTTCTTGACATAAAATGTCAAGAACATTTTATATATACGCTGAAAATTATTTTCGTAAATCTTCTGATTATAGTCATTGTTGGAAGATCAGCAAATGAGCTGCTCAGTTGGAAAATATAAAGTATTAGGACATTTTCTAAGCACTATCATTCCAAAACATTAAATGCTAAGATCCCCTAGCTGGGGAAGTAATATAACTGAGTATATATCTGGATGTCAAGGAAGAAATTAGTGGCTTTTCTCAAGTGACATACAAAGTCTGTAAATACGTGTGTGTGTCTCTGCCAAACACTAATTTACTTACTTATTTCATTTTCATTTCAGGTAAGTCTCTCTCAAGGGTCAAGTAGTGGTTCTCAGCGTAACCTGAATGGCTTGATGGTGATCCATGGGATCCAGTTACACCAAAGGAACCTGCCTGTAGTGGAGAAAACACTGTAAGAACTACAGATCACCTGTAGTAAATAAAGTAGAGCACTCTCACAGTGAGAGGGATTCAACCCAAAACCTTGTAAGATAAATTCCTCCGGCAGAGAAAGCAATTAGTTGTTAGTTATTTTCCTACTTGGTTATTTATTTGTCCTCTGTGAAAATTGATCTAGTTACATTAAAAGTCAACACATATAATTTCTGCCCACGTATTTTATGAGTAAAGTCATCTGTAGGTGACACTGTGGTAACAGCAGTTGTCATGCTGACCATCTCTCTTCTGGTCTTGTAATTTTTTTTTTTGTTGTTGTTGTTAGGGACCTGGAGGACAAACGGCCAGGTTCAAGTTCCCTCCTCTCTACCTGGACGTGGCCCAACCGTCCCCTGGAGCTCAGCACCTCGTCCCTGTCCCGCTGCACGAGGAGGAGGAACCCCCCCCCACGGACCCTGCATCCCATCGGGACCCCGCGCTCCGGGGACGACGTCTGCAGGCGCCTGTAGGTCCCCAAAACAGCCTCTCCCTGCAGGGTGCCAGGGTCAGAGAGCATCCCATGGGTCACTGGAGTGAGGAGAGGAACTGCCCCTTAAAGCACAACTCCCCTGAGAAAGCTGGGCTGTTAAAGCTGACGCTGTGCATCACACACAGTCCCATGTTCAGTTCCCATGTTAGTTTTGCACACAAGCAATAGACCTCAGTCTGTCCTCTGCAAGCAAAGTGAATGCCACCATCTCTTCCCTGACATGGCTGTCTTTTTCTGCAGCCTATTTTCAAGATAAATTTAAAACTTCTTGGAGTTCATACTGGATGTTACTATCCTAGCCCAGACTGGACTATAAAGATGTTCAAATAGGTTATGTGACTGACCAAAGGGCTTAGTGAGACCTCAGTCACATCTAGAATATCTCATTTTCATTTTGCACAATGAATCACTTAATGGAGTAATTTACAGGGACCACAGGGCATCAGGAAAAAATGGAGGATTTGATAGACCTGTTGATTCCACATGTTCTAAATTGATGTAGCTTTAGCTTTGCTATTTACCTATAATTTCATCCAGTCTGTTGTTTTCTTGTCACATACTGTTGAGAGACTTACTCCTTGTCCCTTCAGAACTGATGCTTGTCCTTCCAGTATTTTATGTTTCTGTTCCCTTTCCTCAGGCTTCAGTCAATCTAAGAAATACTGACATCTCTGCTTTATTAAAATGTATTTTTAAATGTAAGTAGAGAGCACTGGGAAAGTCTTTTTTAAAGTGCAGATGATGGTTTGAAGCTTTTCCAAGATACTCTTACAGAACAGTCAGCTCCAGAAGGTCAAAGAAACTGACAATATTACAGCTTTCCACCTGCCAAACATATTAACTGTGTGTTTTTTCTGTTCTTACTGGTGCATTCCAGCCTGACTGCACAGGAGCAGCTGACCTCACCCTCCCCACTGCTGCTAAACAGAAATCACCCCCTGCCACCCATTGCCACCAGCACCATGGCAGAGCGTGGGAGCACCACAGGACCCCACAGGCAAACGGTAACAGGCACAGGAATCTCATTTTATTACTGAATAATCTAAAGTTGTTATCACTGCTGGTCAAATTACCCAGCCCAAGAGTTCCAATTTATTTGTTGTTTTGTGACAGAAGGTCAAATAGATGCACGAAAAATGTTGTATCAGTTTTGAGTAACAGCATCACCCACGCTGGCAAGCTTAGTTCTCACTAATGCTAATTGAATGCTTCCCTCCTCATAACTAGGTATAAAGTTATTCACTTGAAAAATTAGCTTTAATTCCTGGGTTAATTATTTTCAATGAGCTGCTGCACTAAGAAAAAGCCATAACTGTGTTATTTCTCCTTGCAGAAGCCTCGAGGGAACTCAAGCCGTGCTCACAGTGTCACGACACAAGAAGACACTCACCAGCAGCTCCAGGAGCAGCTGTTCTTACCTGATCCCTTCTCCAGGCCTAACACAACCAGCACATCCTCGGTAAAGCATGGCTAATTACACCAGATCATCCTTAATTAGGAAATTAAGGATGATCTATCCACCTGGAAAGGGTGGTTTGACAATTAACATCAATCAATGTCCAGTCTGTTTCAGTATCAAATACTCTCAGTTTAATTTACTGAAACTCCTGCTCTACTGATACATTCTTGTATCTAACAATGTATTTTTATATAAGCTTTGAAAGCTGTAATTTCAGCACAGCTTTTAAATAGCTGCTTGATTGGTTTCTGTGTATAATTTCAACATCGTGGACTCAGCAGTTACAAAATCTGCTTTGGAACAGCACAATATCCTCAAATGGAAAGACTGCCTCTAACTGGCCCAGTCATCGTTCTAAATAAGTGTTAGAAAAGTGTATTTTATACTTCTAAAGTTGATTTGACCTCTCTTTAAAACTTTCCTTAGACCTTCACAACATCTAACTCATTACCAAATACACGTGTTTAAGTAGTTTGTAGTTGTATTATAATCTTGCTGATTTTTTTCATGCAAACAGAAATAACTTGAACTGTTTTTCCAGCCCCATTCCCAGCGCCGCCGTTCCTGCACTGTTACTGATTATAGTAATCAGTCCTGGACAAGGAGAGGATCCACAAGTTCAGGTATGCTCATCAGTCACAGGGTGTAGTAATATCAAACAAAGGAGGCTTTTGGGACAGGGATGCATTTCCTACATTTCCATTGGAGAGGTTTTTCAAAGTTCCATCCATGTCTTTAATTTGTCATTATACAGACGTTATCCTTGCTATGCCCTACTCTACTCCAGAGTATAGTTAGGTGCATTTTGTTGGGTTTTTTTTTTTTGTTTTTATTATCACCAAATATTTAAATCAAGTAAGGAAGCTTAATGGCATCAGCCCCAGTGCCTCTTAGGGTCCAAGTTTTCAATCCAGTTGTCAGCCTAAACAGAAACAGTAACTTGAGCTTAACAAAGGCACTAAAACTGAAGTAACTTGTTTTTAAACAAGCAAGGAGTGGTTCCTACTGAAATGAAATAAGTATCTGCCCTCCCTCCCAAAAAAAAAGTGCAAGGTGAGTTTTAGGACTGCTGTATTGACAAAAACAATTTAAATTAGCAGAAAAGTTTTGTAGACACAAATACTTAGTGAAATATCAAGGAATGCAGTCACTCCCTGCAATGCAGCAACTCAGCAAGCACAAGCTTTGCCCTTTTTGGAAGTTGTAAATAATGCAGTTGATAGCCATGTGTAAAGACATTTTAGTTTTAGGCTAGAGCCTGGAGAATTGATACTCAGCTGTAATTCCTTCCCAAAGTCTTGAGGCTGTCCATGATCTCTTGTTTGTCAGGTCTTCCATCACGTGGTTCTGTGAAAGCCCACGGCCGAAGCGGATCAGGCACAAAAAGCAAACAGAGGCACTGACGTGCCATGGAGAAGCATCCACCCATCCATCCCTCTCCAGAGTCATGAACCACCTCTCTTTCCCAGCAAGGTCAACGTTGTTTACACAGAGTTTTCAAACACCCTTCCTTACAGATAGTTATTTTTATATAAATCTAAGCAGCAGCTGCCAAAGATCAGAAGGGGTGCACTTAAACATTCCATTTCCTACCAGTAGAGAAAGTGATGCTCCAGTGGAAGGGTGAATACACTCCAGTGAAGCCCAACTCCTAGTAAACCCAGCAAACACTCTCAGTCTGTGCTTGTGCTCTTTTCCATGAGGCTGCTGACAGGTTCATGTCCTTTACAGGCAGGTACTGCAGGACCTGCTCATTTTTCCCTTAGGAAGGTTAACCCAGCCTTCCACAACCGTAGTGATTTACGTTTTTTAAAAAGTGTATTTATATGTTTAAATATGTTTAAAGCAATATTGTGCTAGCAAAAGCAAGCACTTGGCTTAGGCAAGTGATGAATGCTGTGGTAGCTGCAGCAAGTATGAACACAGGTGTGTAGAACCAAGGCAGCAGAGCAGGTGACCTGGCAGCACACCACTGCCTCTTCCTGAGTTATTATAAAACCTCTTTACCTCTTCCTCAGAGACTGAAGAAGGTTGAACAGGCAAAAAGAAACTTCTTACTGCAAGTAGTTTCAGACAGTACTCAAAATCTTCCTGGTGAGACAGTTTATGGTAATATCACAGAATAGCTCAGTATCCCTTTGTAAAAATACCTATAATTACACAAGATTTCTTCACTCCAAGGTAGAGTTCCAGAAGCCATTGATGCAATGGAGCTTTTAGGAGCTGTGTCTGCCCTGTGTGACAGACCTAACTGAGGCATTTACTGGAGTTGGCCTTGTGGCTCCAGATAAGACAAAAAAAAAAACCCCATGAAGTACAGGCTTCTCAAAACAAGTGATTAGTTGAAGGTCTTACTCCCAAACAGTAAGTGCCAGACTGAAGTGTAAAAACAAGCTGAGCTAACCACTGGCTGTATTTAAACAAAGTTAGGATGCTCCACAAAAACAGTTGTTCCTTTCTAGTCCAATTAAAGAACACTGTTTTCCTATATTACTGTTCTTCAAATTATAGTTCACAATAGAAAAAAACCTTGTTAGTATTCTTTATGAAGTGGCTCCCCTATTTCCCCACTCCAAACCAGCTAATAATTTTTTATCCATACTGAAGCTCACAAGTCCAGCTGATCCAAGCATGCTTTAATCAAAAACAGGAAACTGTGCAAATATGGTCTGCCTTTGCATTTCCAGAAGTTAAAAAAAAAGCAGCTCTGAGCTCAATCTTATGTTTTCAGAGAGAGAAGCTGATGCTCACCAGAGACCTCTACTCACTAAACCATTTCAAAATACAATTTCTCTTCTGGAACACTGTGCAGTGTGTCAGTTATGTCAGGCAAAGTGCAGATAAGCATCCCATTTGTATCTGTGCCATTCCTCAGGGACCAAGTGAGTTTTCTGTAGCACAAGAGTTACAAAAGCAGGCAAACTTCAATAGACTTCTGTTAACACAATGTAGTGTTTTACAGCCTAGAGGAGTCAGTGGGTTTAAAAAAGGCAGTTGCCTCCTAAGGCCATTTTTGTTTTTTGTACAGATGGCTGACACCAGGGACTGCTCCTGGACTGTTATTTATTTTGTGTAATAAAAGTAACCTTCAAGCCCTGTGTTATAAAACACAATGATATGCTTTACTTTCTCAGAATCAGGGTTATTTTTGAGAGCAGACAAGTAAAAGGGAACAGAGACACCATCTACCTCTGGCTTCCCCCCAGGAGCTGTTGTTGAAGCTGTGAGGGCCTTCAACTCCTGAAGTGTTCACCTCAAGACTCCTAGGCCTTTGAAAAATTATCCTCCCTGGAAGTGTGCAGGATTTACTTGACTGAAATCAGAAGAATCAACACAATTGGCTTGTTTTAAATAGCTTATTTAGAAAACATACAGAGAACTGGGGAAGAAAAACTCTGAAAAAAGCCCACCTTCTTGTTTATTAAATCAGCAAGTTTCCAAACTATCTTTATAAAACTACTGGAATATGTGAAAAATACCTGTTGAGCTGATGTGCAAAGACCTTTAAAAATAGCAGGAGGTTTGTTACAGAAGAAATGTGTGAATAGCACACATGGATCTCAACTGTAGAGCACCCAAAGGGTTAGAGACAGTAGCACAGGAATGCCTTGTTTTCCTTGTTCAGCATGCATTCCATGTCATGCCTCCCACTTGCAGCCAGTCAATGCACACAGTCCGAAACAGGAGCCCGGAAAACACCCGAAATTCTCCCAAATCCACGTTTCCATACAAAGTGAAACCTGGTATTTCAGTCTACGCTGTTCCTTCTGCCTTTCTTTTCTTAGCTGAGGTCTTCCTTCCTCCTTTCTTAGCACTGTTCCCATACTTTTCTTCCAGCTGGGCAAAAAAGTTATCCATTTCCTTTTCTCGATCTCTGCTTCGGCTCTGGGGAGGGGGAAAAGAACACCAACCAAACTCAAACCTTTTGTAACTTCTCAAACAGTTTATCCTATTGAAATGTGATAGCCACACAAAATGTTGGACTGCATTAAACAGCAAATACGAGCTACAGAAAGTTCAGTATCATCCTTAAAAATGCCTGTGAAACTGCCTAAAACTAGAAGTTACTGCGTAAGTACTCCAAATATTTAACTCTTGTAAATTTTTAAATAGACACAGGTAATAAAATCCATACTATACTCTGATTCTAATTAAATCGAAGCACATAGTTAACATTAAGGCTAGGTTTTAACCTCAGGAATCCAGAAGAGTTGCAAGGACCCAAAATCAAAGACACTCAGGGAAAACACAATTATAAGCCAGTAACAAAATTATCTGCAACAAACAGAGGAAGCCTTACTTTAATCAGCGCTTGCAAGTCATTTTCTCCACTAAGGCCCAGTTCATCTTTAGTCTTTTCTGCCTCTTTAGCTTCTTTTTCTGCCTAAAAGAGCAAACAAGGCTTTTTAAAAAAGTATTTTGCATGTTATCTGTCCAAGTCTTACAGGACTTACCAAATGCTTTTTTGGGCATCTGTGTACAAATAGCTGCAGGGTAGTGCAAAGGGTTTCCAAGTCTGGCCACAGATAAGGAATCAGGCAAGGGAAGCCTATTCTGGTTCCACCATTTAGCAGAGCAGAAAATTTTTCTGCTCTTTCACAGTGTTGAATATGATGTTTGTCCCTGTCTCTGTTCCCACACCCTTTTTTTCTTTTTTTGTCTTGGTAAATACTACAATAGCTTCAAGGTTACGGTGATGTGCATATAACATTCTATAAAGTGTCCGAAAGTACACAGGAGTCCATTTAGGCCACAGCAGTTTCACACCTGCCAGAAATCAACCAAAATATATTTTCACCACTTGCTTGTTTTTGTTAACTCCAGCAACTCACAGTTTTGTAGATAAATGCAGGGACACGCTAAACTGTAATAAGCTGTTGTGTATAATAAGGAAATAAAGAAGTAGAAAAGCCTTTCACAATGATTTGGGGTGGGGGGTGATGACCACAGGTGACCAGGTGTGAACAAGCACCTGGTGCTTAGCAAGGTGTCTAACCCAGGAATAATGTGACAAACATCTCGGGAACAACGTCACTTATTTCTGCCAAGGGAAAAAAAGGTTATGGTAATCAATTGCTGCAACCTACCCGCCTTCTTCTGGACATCATCTTCCTCTTCGACTCCCTTACAAAAGCCTTGAAGGACGGGAGCTCCCCGGACTTGATGGCTTGCTCGATTATTTCCCGTATCCTGGGCTCATCTGTGTAGTCCACGCACATCACAGACTCCATGATCCGATCCATGTCACCCTGGAAATTCATGTACGCTGCCTTCACATCAGCCCGCTCTTCCTCCGAGTTTTTGTAGCTATTCTGGAAGTCTTCGATGTCTTTCACGGTGACCTGGAGCAAGGAGGTGATGCTTTGTGAGTTACAGGACTTACCCACCAGGAGGATTTAAGAGAAAACACATAAAACCGGAGCGTTCTATTGTCTCCCAGCCCCATCCCGCTCTCACCTTGAAGAGCAGCTGCCAGTACTCCAGCCAGTCCCGCCCGTCCTGCAGCACCTCGGCGTCCTCGTCCACCGTGCCCGTCTCATCGTACACAGCGCGCTGCTTCTCGTCGCTCAGCACGGCGTACACCTTGCCCAGGATCTGCGGGACGCAGGGGTGGCCGGCAGGTCACTCGGGGTGTCCGTGGCTCGCTCACTCGGGGGTCAGTCACCCACAGTCACTCACCCAGGGGGCACCGGGTTGGGCAGTCAGGCTCGGGGTTGGTCACCCGGTGGGGCGGTCACTCAGGGTCGGCTGCTCGGGGTTCAGTCACTTGGGGGACAGCGGATCAGTCCCTCAGAGGGCAGAGGGTCAGTCACTTGTGGGGTGGTGAGTCGGTCTCACTCGTGGCCACCACCCCCCTCCCTCCCTCCCTTTCTCCCTCCGTCTCTCCGCACCTGGAAGCGGCGTGTGGCCTCCTCCTTCTGCTCGGGCGGGACGCGGTCGGGGTGCAGGCGCAGCGAGGCGCGGTGGTAGCCGCGGCGGATCTCCTGCGCGGAGGCGCCGCGCCGCACGCCCAGCACGCCGTACAGCTCCGCGGTGCCGAACGCGGCCTCGCACTGCTGCGGCAGCGACATCCCGCCCCGCCGGCACCGACGCCACACCGGCCTTCCCGCCCGCTCCGCGCCCCGGCTGCTGCTCCGCGGCTGCGCCGGGCGGGAAGAGCCCGCGGGGGAAGCTGAGGGGCGGTGCCGATGCTGAGGGGAGGTGGAGGGGCCGCCATGATGAGGGGAGGCTGAGGGGCTGCACAGGCACAGATGCTGAGGGAAGGCGGGGGGGCGGCCATGTTGAGGGGAGGCTGAGGGGGGGCGCCGCTGGGGGGGGGGGGGGGGGGGGGCGCCGTGA
>VXAX01002800.1:44040-60779 GCA_013399835.1 Leptocoma aspasia
GGAGAGGGGACCGCCGGGGGTCTGCCCCTGGACTGGCCGAGGAGAGGGGACCACCGGGGGTCTGCCCCTGGACTGGCCGAGGAGAGGGGACCGCCGGGGGTCTGCTCCTGGACTGGCCGGGAAAGGGGAGTACGAGGAGTCGGCCCCCGGACCGGCTCGGGTGATGGGACCATGTTGTGGGGACAGCCGGTGCCTCGGCTGCTGAACCAGCTTGGGAGTGGGGACAGCTGGGGGTCACCACTGGACCTCTTGTCACCTGGCATGCCTGTGCTGGTTTATCTCTCATCCCAATGTCCCAGCTCATGCCTTGGCTTGGTAGCTGGTGATCCCCAAGCCCCCTGCCCTGTTGTGCTGCCCGGGCTGTTCACTGATCAGAAGTTCCTCCAAACTCACACCACCCCGTGGGCTGAGTTTTGATGTTGTGACTTGGGAACACCCACATGTTCCCATAGCCTGCGGTACCTTTGTTTTTGATTTAGCAACCAGGGGATCCTAGAATTGCTTTTTTTTCTGTTATGCTGCGGAATGTAAAGAATAAATTCTCCTTACACCTCCTCGTGAGAAAGTCCATGCTCTGTGCTGCCCACCCTCCCTCTCCAGCAGGTGAAACAGGGCTGGACAGCTTTGGTCTCATGGATGTGGGGGCTTCCTCTGCGTGTTTGGGTCTCACAGAACTGCTCCCTCAAGAGAGAGAGAGATCCTGGCACAGGAAATCCTCTGTCCCACTGATGGGAGCAGGGATGTTCTGAGTTGTTCTCTCCAAGGCCTGCAGTGACCCTGCTGTCCAGGGCTTCTGTGAGCTCCTGCTGTCGCTTTGTTACCCTCACCTGCTCACTGTGTGCCATGGCATGGGGGGAAAACACTTGCAGGGAACATGGATTTATAAGTCAAGGCTTGCTGATGTCAGATTTGGTTGCTGAAAACAGCCACTGAGTCACAAGCTGCTCTTGCATTGGCTTCCAGAGGCTTTTGAAGGTGTAGAGAGAAATAATTTGCCTTCACTTCCTTCTGGATATGTCATTTGTTCCCAAGAGTAGCACGTATTAGAGACAGTCAGGAAGCAGCTGTTTGAATTCAGCTGCAGAAGTTAATTTTTCCCTCTGAATGTGGCTTTCACCTAGCTGGTGCAGTTACACAGGTGTTAAGGGATTCTTGTGGAACACTTGGGCCAGGGGGAGTCTGTTCCTACATAAAGCAGCACATACACACACACACGTAATGACTTTACCAGGACTGTGAGAATTCAGAACTGGAGTCTGATGATGGGGAGTCAAACTCCTGTCCCTTGGCTTTGAAACATCGTTTTTGCTCATCACTGGTGTGTATATTTCCAAGGTATGGATTTGGGTACTGGTAGGTGCCAGCTGACGAGTGAACAAGGATACCTGTCCCTGGAACATAAAACACGGTTGGGTTGCAATCTGTTGTCTCATTCTCTCAAGAGAGTTTTCATCCAGCTCTCTGTGTGCTTAGGCTGAACCATCCCAACGTGGTCAGAGCCTGCGAAGTTCCTGAGGAGATGAACTTCCTGGTTAACGACGTTCCTCTCCTGGCCATGGAGTATTGCTCGGGGGGTGACCTCCGCAAGGTAACGCCTGCTTTGCTTCCAGTGAAAAACCAAACAAGGGTGTTAGTGCTGCTCCTCTCACCAGGTCTGCTCTGTGGCACTTCTCTTTTTGGGTGTGATGCCTTGAGAAGGCTGACCCAGAGCAGAGGCTGGACAGAGTTAAAGAATAAAGCAGGGATTTATTAAAAGGATTTCCTCCATGGATCCACCTTGGGCAGCACAAGAGCCCAGCCAGGGCTGCACCCAAGATGAACCAAAATGGTCCCAAAATGGACACCGGGCACGGGCTCTGGCACTTTTATCAGTTCTGCTCCATTTGCATCTTGGAGTTAATTGTCCAGTTACAGCTTTAGCCTATGAAGTCCCATCCTTCTTGTTTTTTTCTCTTCAGTCCACATCCTTTATGCTCTAGGGCCTGAGATTTGGATCATTTGTCCTTGGTCCCCAGCTAGAGAAGGAATTGTTTTGTCTCCCTGCTCTGTGCAGAGAGCTCACCATCCCTTAATGTGAAGCTCAGACCCACATACTAAAGCAGCACAAAATCTGAAAAATATAAAAGCTCAACCCTGAGGCATCAGGTACAGGTGTGAGGAAGTAAACGTAGAGTGGGAAAAGAACGTGTGGGAAATGAGGCTTGTGTTTTTGAAACCAGAGGGCAACCCAAGGGCAGATACTCTTATCCTGGCAGAGTGTGTCCTTTCGTGGAGCTGCTTTAGCATTAGTGCAGCTGCTGACACCCAGCACATTTGGCTTTGCTGCTGTGTCTCCATCTGTTCAGAGTCTGACTGGTTTGGATTCACGTGTATCCAGTGTTACGTTGCTCTCAGCACAGGGAATGAGCCTCTTGGTGCTGGACTGGGGCTTCCAGGGATTCTGAACTTTGGCTGTTCCTGCTGAACTGAGAACTGCCAATTTGCACACTGGCAACACCCAAAAATAAAGGAGCCTTTCAGTAGCTCCCCAGGCAGTGGCCTCGTGACCTGATAGAGTTTATGCTCCCTTTCCATTACTGCTGGATTCAGGAAGCAGCAATTTCTATAGGGGTGAAGCAGCACAAATTATCTATGTGATCAGGAAACTCATTTTTCTGTAGTTGTTGTTAGTGGTGTTAAACAGCCCTGGTGAACATGAGCAGTAAGCCTGTCTCACTGTATGGTTTTGAGTTGTTAAAAACAGTCCAAGAGACACTTCTAAGGTTTAAGTCACAGTAAAAGAAGGGGCATATATGAAAAAGCATTTGGGGGTTGCAGACACAGGCATCTGGCCATGGTCTCAGAGACATGTGGCTGTTGTATTACTGCAGTAAAAGTTTGGAGACTCCCTGAAGGTAGGTTAGAGACCATGGCTGAGAAATTAGCTCTGCTTGCAGTGCAGTGTTTGGTCACTTCATTTCTCATGAATCCTTGGGTGTGCTATACATGCTGAAACAGTTTAGGAAGTAACATGCTTCATTCCATCTGATGTTCTGTACTGCTTTGTTCCTTAAAGGAAAAAAAAAACATAATCTTTTTTTATTTCTGATTGTGTTCTTTAAATCTTTCTCTTGTTTGGCATCATTTGTGTTTCGCTTCATTACTAGTTTCTCCTTGTGAATCCATCATGAGGTCTGAAGCACCTCAGTCATCTCGAAAAGTCTTGAGTGCAGTAAAAGTCAGAGATTACTGAAGCTGCTTTTGTAGACAGCTCATTGAGACAGTGCTGAGGGGGAGCCTCCCTTGCCTCCATGTGGCCCTGCCTTTGTCTCCTATCCCTTTGCTTTCTGAATTTTCATTTTGTCTGAGTTGTTTTCTTCTTGGCCGTGATTTTATTGCACAAAGTCAACTGCCCCATTCAGCTGGCGCCATCCTTGAGCTGTGCTGTTTGCTGGATAGCTTCTACAGGGGATGGAAATTGTTGGGTTTTACTGTTAGCTGTTGCAAGTGTGGGTCTGAACATCTTCTGCTTTTTTGTAGTTGCTAAACAAACCGGAAAACTGCTGTGGGCTGAAGGAAAGTCAAATCCTTTCTCTGCTTAGTGACATTGGTATGTCGTTAATGCTTCTTTTTGTTTTTTGGGGTTTTTTTTTGTTTGGTTGGTTGGGTTGTTTTAAATGTAGTGGCATTTTCCTTTTTCAGCTGACCATGAAAAGGGAACTAAAATGAACAGGGTATTAAGAAAAGTCAGGCCCATTGGGAAGTACCTGGTTTTTTGGACACCATGGGAAGGAAGAGCTGTCTGATAAAGGGCAATGCCTGGGTTTCTCTAGGAAAAAGGTTTTCCAGTAAAGCTCCTGTTTTCTTAATTTTCTTACAGATAACCTGTTAGTGCTTGTAGGAAGACCTAGTTTTGGCATGAGAAAGTATTTTAGAGTACTTGCCTGGACTTCTGTCCTTTCAGTGCTCGAGAGGGCTTCCAGCTGAATTCCTGAAATGAAGAGCAACTCTGCTTGCTTTATCCTTGTTCCTCTTCCAGAATGTGTCTTTGTGGGTTTTTTTTTTTTTTCCTAATAAGTTGAGTGTCTTTGGTGTGTCTTTGATATGTTTTGCAAAAATGTGTAAATGCAGTGGAGAAGAAACACAGGTTTGGAAAATGTTAAATGTAGAAGTGAGTGGTGGTAAATTGTGGAAGGCTGGGAACTTGCCCCCCAGTATTAGGTTTTTTATCAGATTTATGTTTAATCAATGTGAATTTTATTTTCTGTTAAATCAAACACATGTCTTTCAGGGTCTGGTATCCAGTATTTGCATGAGAACAGAATTATACACAGAGATTTAAAGCCTGAAAATATTGTTCTTCAGGATGAAGGTGGGAAGGTAAGTCAGGTGGTCAGTGTGTTTCCACTGTCATTTCTGGAAGCTGTCACATTGAACTGGACTGAAAACTCAACTGTGCATTTACTAAAAGCTTTGACACTGTTGCTGAAGCTTTGCCATGGATTTTCTCCAGAATTTCCATTCTGGCTTTCCTCTTGAGAGTATTCTGTGGCTGTCACTGAGCAGATTTTGGGTTGTTTGGTGGTTTTTTCCCTCACCGTTTGCTCTTCTGATGAGCTGTTTAAACTGTTTGCAGATTGTTCACAAAATAATAGACCTGGGATATGCAAAGGATCTGGATCAAGGAAGTTTATGCACTTCATTTGTTGGAACATTGCAGTATCTGGTAAGACTTTTTTTAGTGTCACCAATACTGGGGCAGGGCAGCTGTGGCTTGGCACTGCCAAGGGCTGGAACCTCCAAAAACGGAGATCCTGGGGACCTGTCCCAAGGATGTCCCCTCCCAGGGAGCCACACCTGGACGCAGCTTTGTCTCTGCAGAAATGCAAGGAAATACCACAGTCAAAAGTGTCTTTTTATGATCATTTTTAGGCTCCAGAACTTTTTGAGAACAAATCCTACTCGGTTACTGTTGATTACTGGAGCTTTGGGACAATGGTGTTTGAATGCATTGCAGGATTTAGACCTTTTTTACATAATCTACAGCCATTTGCCTGGTAAGACACTTATTCTGGAAGAGGTTTGCAAGTGCTAATACTTAAAACTGTGCTGAAGGACTTTAACCTGCATATGGAGGTTTCTGCTTGTCCTGCTGTGCCTGGAGTATATGTTTGCTTGGTTTTTAAAAGGGTGGTTCTGAAACAGAAAAAATTAGGAAACTTGGGTTTCTATTAGGACAAGAGAAGAGGTGAATCTTTCCAGAGGCAGAGTTAATGGGAAGGGCTCTTCTCTTCCACATGGAGATGTTCTGGGTGATCTGAAAATGGCGTTTTTGTCCTGAAAGACAAGTTTGTTTTCTAAAGCTGCCGGACACTGACCCTTTTTTGCTATCTTCAGGTGCTCCCTTACTAAAGTAACACTCCTCAGTATAAACACAAAGGATTTTATTTTCCAGGCATGAAAAGATCAAGAAGAAGGACCCAAAGCACATCTTTGCCTCTGAAGAGATGAACGGGGAGGTTCGCTTCAGCACCCACCTGCCGCAGCCTCACAGCCTCTGCAGGTACCTGTGTCCTCATCACAGGGGACACTTCTGGCCTTCTGAACTCAGGGCTCTTCCTCCTTCATCCCAGGCATTGAGAGCTCCTCCTTCTTTCTCCAGAGTGTGTCAAGCTCCTGGCAAGCTGCTGTTGGCTGTTAAGGGGTAGCCTGGAGCCAGTGGCTCTTTTTTGGATACATTGGGCTCTCCGGTGCGCCTTGCCCACAAAGATGGTCACAGCCTGTTGAATAGAGCACAAGGAAAAGCCCAGGAAGCTGGGCTGCTTCAGCCTGGTGAAGGCCTCCCCTTTCTTACATCCCTTCTGCTTTAGTTTGATTGTAGAACCCATGGAAAACTGGTTGCAGCTGATGCTGAATTGGGATCCACAGCAGAGGGGTGGAGGTTCAGATCCTGAGACCAGTCGTCCGAGGTGTTTCCTAATAATGGATCACATACTGAGTCTGAAGGTGAGTGGGGGCTGTTACTGGGTGTAAAGGCCTTCTGAAAGCATCCTAGAGGACAGAGAGTGTTCAGTGGAGCAAAGTAATTCTGGCATCATCCAACTTCCAGGGTCAGGAGGAATTGTTTTTCCTGGTATCAGGAAGTGAGTGCATATACAGCCTGTCCAGCTGTAGACAGGAATACAAAACATCTCCTGCAATATTAATCTCTAGCTTTACATTTGGAGTAGCAGGATGACCCTGTATTACTGTTTGTTATCTTGGAAAGGGCTCGCCAGGATCAAATAAAGGTTTAATATTTGCTAGTAACCATTTTCCCAGACTTCCCTGTTGATGCTGTGACCTCCAGTATTAATTACAGTATTAATGTACTGTAGTAGTAATGCCTGTAGTAGAACAGAGGTGCAGTGTAGTAGAACAGATTTTTCCTCTTCAAATAATTACTTGAGCTTTGCTGGAGTCAGACTAGCCAAGGCAAGCCTGTGTAGAAACAGGAGGATAATTTTGTCTCAGTTCTTTTGATGTAATTAAGCTGCAGCAGGGTTTGTGAAGGGTCTTAGTGTGTTGAATTGTTGTTTTCTCTGATGTTAAAAGTTACAGGCCCAGGCTTTGCATTTATGTGGGGCTTTATTCCTGAATTGATTGTTGTGGTTATTAAAACCAAATGATGCTCTCATTCTGCTCTGTGCTGTGTCCCAGGCTTGTGTGCCTTTGTCTTTGAAATCCAAGTATTTGTAATCTACTTGTCCTCTTTTTACAGATAGTACACATCCTAAACATGACTTCTGCCAAGATTGTGTCCTTCCTTTTGCATCCTGAGGAAAGCCTTCATTCCCTTCAGAATCGTATTGAGTTTGAAACTGGAATAAGCACTGGGAATCAGGAGCTGCTGTTGGAAACAGGGATTTGCCTGGACCCTCGGAAACCTGCTTCCCAGTGTGTTATTGATGGTGTGGTAAGAAGGATTCTGTTCATGTCTTTCACATTCTCAGAGAATTTAAAATCTTACAGAAGATGAGTTGCCTAAATCTTGTCCCACAGGAGACAGTTTGCTCTGGAAAGGTAGTAACTCCAAAGATCTTTTATTGGGTAATGTAAGCAGGTTTCTGTACTTGTACTCTGCCTAAATATTTAATTAATTGCTAGCAAAGAGTTCTGTCTTCCTGTAGGATCTATCAAAATAAGCTTTCAAAGGCACTTGGTAAGAGAGAGTACCCACAATAATTAGTTCATGATGTACTGGGTTAGTAGGAGCTGCTTGGGATTTCTCTTGCCTATATTCTCTTTTTTTCCCAGAGAGGCTGGGACAGCTACATGGTCTATTTGTTTGATAAAAGCAAAACTGTCTACGATGGCCCCTTTGCTTCTCGGAGTCTGTCTGACTGTGTCAACTACATTGGTGAGTGTGCTGGAGAAGTGCTGTTCTCATGCAAAATGAAATGAAATCTGCTTTATAAACCCTGTGTGTTGTCTTGAAGGGCACTGTCTGATTCAAAGAGAACCATGTAAGAACCTGAGGCAGCCTAACACCTTGTCCTGATGACAGAGCCCTGGCATCACCAGCTTGGGCTTTTAGGCTGTGTATGGAAGCTGCTTCTCTGTTTGCTGCTTCCCCCTGCTTGTCTCCTGAGATAACAGCAGTCATTGCATGACCTAACAGATCTCTCTGAAGGTTTATTTATCATAAATCTGTATCTGTATGAATGACCCTGTGTACCTCTACGAAAGAAAAGTAGTGTCAGGGGACAGGAGATGTTTGCTGGGATACTGCATGTAAAGAAAATGCCTTGTGATATGCAGTTACTGTTCAGTAAATTAATTTTCTTTGGCCTGTCTCCACTGGTTTTCCTCATCCTCTAGTGCCACTCAGGTTTTTTTGTGTTCTGGGCTGTTTTATTCTGGTGAATCTCATTGCATGGCACCATTGTACTGAATCTCTTGGAGCAAAGGGTTGTTGCACCATTTTTCTTGATACCCCACTGAACTGACAGTTCCCATCTCTGTTGGGGAACACACCTGAATCTTTTCCCCTTAAACATCTCAGGAAATCTGACAGGAAACCTACAAAAGGTTTGAAGACATTTCCAGATTAAGCAGATCAGGACAGTGACCAGTATCAATGGATTAAATGGAGCAACTAAATTTGCTACCTTGGGCTTTAGAGTTTTTTGGCCAAAACTCCCCATGGGTTTTCACTGCGCAGACATAGGTTGTCACATACCTGGGGAGCTGTGATATGGAAAGCTCATACATGCTTCAGCAGCATCACCTAGAAATTGAGCAGAACTTACCTGGCTTCCTAGGCACCTGAAGCAGGAATTAGGGATGTTGTCCTTTTCCAGAGTTGTCATTGCACTGTGTTTCTCCTGTGTCCAGTCCAGGACAGCAAAATCCAGCTGCCGATCCCGCAGCTGCGCAAGGTGTGGGCAGAAGCGGTTCACTACGTCATTGGGCTGAAGGAGGATTACAGCAGGCTCTTCCAGGGACAGAGAGCTGCCATGTGAGTTGTCACTCATTCAGAGGGGTCAGTGCTTTGCCAGCACAGGTTCTGTTTGCCTGGAATTGTGCATCTCGGGGAGTTTTGGTTCCCCAAAGTTTTGCAGCCCTCTGCTGTTCTGTGCCTTTACATTATAGAACATATTTGGGCTGGGAGCTTATTCCACTCCAGGAATTGTGCTGACATTAAAATAACCAAAAAACACTTGAATATACTCAGAGTCTAACAGCATGGCTGAGGTTGATGGGGACCTCTGGAAGCCCTCCAGCCCAATCCATGCTCAAAAAGAACCACATCCAGACAGCTCTCAAATATCTCCAAGGGTGGAGACTCCACAATCACTCTAGGCAGCTTGTGCCAGTGCTCAGTCACCCTTAGAGTAACAGAATTTCCTCTTTTTTAAGTCCAGGTGGGCTTTCCAGCTAATGTGTGCTGTCCTTGTTCCATCTGTTAGGCTCAGCCTCCTTCGGTATAACGCCAACCTGATCAAAATGAAGAACAACATGGTGTCAGCATCCCAGCAGCTGAAAGCAAAGCTGGAATTCTTCCACCAGAGCATTCGCCTCGACCTGGAGAGATACAGTGACCAGATGGCTTATGGCATATGTAGGTATTGGGGAATACTTGTCTGGCTATCTCCTGTGGTCCTGTAAAGGAGCTCAACATCTCTTTAGGTGTATTTTAGCTAGGGGAGGTGCAGGAGAAGAGTTTGGCAGGAGGATAAAAACCTGAATGTTTTTGGAGACCTTCAGTGACAGTGAGACAGGTGATCAGCTGTTCTCCACTGAGAATAGAAAACAGGAGAATTAATAGTACTGGTGATGTAAATATTTGCTATTTATTCATTCAGAGTCTTTCTCATTTGGGGTTTTGACTGGGCAGCAAGTGGAGGGCAGAGCTGCTGCACTTGCTGACAGTGGTAACAAGCTGCTGTGCTTGTTGTCAAGAGAAACCATTGTCAGGAAGAGAGATGGGTTTAAAGAGCACCAGCTACAGTTTCATGTCCCAGAAACAAATAGTGTTCAGGAGAGAATAGCAAGGTTTACACGAAGTTTGAATATATATGGCTAAAAAATGCAACCTGAGTCAAAAATGATGACTGGGCTGAAGGATGATGATGGCAAATGGAAAGACACTGTGAACTGGGTTTGGACAGTCTGTGTTCAATCAAAAGTGGCAGTTGTTGAGCTTAATGGTGGAGTTTGAAGACTCAGAGGTGTTTTATGGCCAGTGATTGCAAGCAGTGAAATCCCACCCAAAGGGTTTGTGTGTGAGTTAAGGTTGAGCACAGGGTTGCAGCTTTGCTGTCTCTGTGATCTCTGACACAACTCCTGCTGGGAGATTCAGCATCGTGTTCTTTGTGTTCAAATTACACCAATATAGGTAAAGTCCAGGTCTTGCTTTATTTTTGCATCTTAATTTTTTTTTTATCAATCAACGACTCTTTTTTCTTAAGCTTCAGAGAAGATGCTCAAAGCCTGGAAGGAAATGGAAGAGAAAGCCTCTCAGTGTGCACAGGTAGGGGATATTAAAGAAGCTGCACTATCTCTGTGTGAAGGAGATTGTGACAGGAATTTAATGTGTCATATCTGCCACTGCTGTGTCCCTTCAGTGTTTCATATCCTGCCTGCTGTGGGAATGGGAACACTATTGCAGGTGCATTAAAAAAGACACAGTCTCCTGTCACCACGTTATTTGAGTGGATTTGGACAAAAACAACAAAAGTCACCAGACTCAGTTCTCTAAAAAGGAAAGTGGAACTCAAAAACATGTTACTTGTTGCCCAAAAGAAATGGTGTTGCTATAGATCAGGAGTCTTCCTGGCTGGATTTGCTGCACACAGAAATTCCTATTGCTGAAGCTGAAAACCAATCACTTGCTATGCAGCAATTTCAAAATTGCAGGACTTCAGTGAGGAGTACAGACATGAATCACTGGCACGCTGCAAGTCAGTATGCAAATTAGTTTTAAATGAGAGTAATCTCTTTTTTATTATCTAAAGAATGGATAAAAAGGTGGCTGCTTCTAGCAGAGTAATTCAAGGCTGTCTCTGGCTTTTTCCAGACAACTAGGAACCTGACCCAGTATTTACTTGGCAGACCATCAGAATGATGTTCTGTTATTCCACCTGCCCTGCCCCTTTATCAGGAATGGAAAATGTTTCACTCTATACACAGGGATATCTCAGTCTGTCTAGGAGGCAATTCAGAGACACAGAGAGATGATTTATGAAGAAACAGATTTTCTCAGCCGGTGTTGTTGGTCAGAGGTTTGGTTGCAGGTGATACCATGCACTGAGAACAAAAACCTGAATTATTGTAGCAGCGCTGTGCCAAAGAGCTTTTTTGTCTCTTAAACTCTCCAGTCAGCCAGCCCATTATCCAAACAAGTGTTTTGGGGATCCTTATCTCCTTGATTGCTCTCCTTCAGTCTGGTTTGTGCCCACATTTCGCCTCAGGCTGAAGATATTGGCTACCTGGATGAGCAGATCATGGCTCTGCACACGGAAATTGTGGAGCTGCAGAAGAGTCCGTATGCAAGGCGCCAAGGAGAGGTCATGGAGAGCTTGTGAGTCCTGTGCTTCTCATTTGTACTGCATACTATTGGATTTTGTATATTGCAGTGTCTGAGGGGTTTTTTTCCCCTCTGTTACTGGTTCCCTCAGTGATTTTGAAATGCAAACCACAAGTACAGAGTACTGTATGGTTGATTTGAGATCATTTTTCTTGTGAAAGGAAAGATCCCACCACTTGTGGGACACTTCCCTGTCACTGAACTGTGAAACCTCATCTTACAAGAGCCCAGGACTAAGATAAATCTTGGTCTCAACTGGGGATTTCCTTTTGTGTTGGAGAGGAGTGACTTACTGTTGAGTAAGAAAACTACGTGATCATTGTAAAACCCTGTTAAATACCTTCAGTATTTTCAAATCAAGGGTAAATATCTCATGGGTACTTGGATATTTGGAAAGTTGAGGTTTTTTTGGAAAGTATTAAAATATGAAAGAGCTAAATTGTATTTCTGATCTTGAGAAGACATAGGAATCAGTTACTGGGCTGCTGCTGAGAGCACAAGTGGCAGTTCTAAAAGAAAGGGATTGAACAGCCATTAAATCTTTTAATAAGAGCTCTTCAGAACAACTCTGACTGTTCAGGGAGGAAATGTGCCTGCTCCTGGCATGTTCTCCCCCTCCTGCTTTGCTAAGTTGCTTTTCATCCTGTGTAGTTGCAGCAGAACTGGTGCACAGGGGAGGAAGTGGTGCAAAGGAGAAGCCACCTCCTGCAGCAGCAGCTCCAACTAATCAGGATCATGCCTCCTTAAACATTATTTTTAAGCAATTCCACCACTGCAGACCAGGGTCAGAGCTGGGAAACTGCTGCTTGTTTCTGACAGACTGAGATTTAGAACAGGGAGGATTTTGTTCAATGCTGGAAGTTGTCAGTTTGGCTGCTTTTGAAATACTTGAAAGAAGTAATGTTTATTTAATAGGAAGAAGAGAAGCACAGTCATCTTGCTTGTGATGCAGCTGTCTCTTTCCATTTACAGAATATCACTAAAATTCAGGCAAAAAATGCAGAGCAGGAACAAGAATTTCTCAGGCAGTTGTGCAGTCACAGTTTCAAAAATGAAATCGGATAATTAAGGATACAGGGGAAAGAAAACACAGCTGAGCTGTGTGAAGATTTGAAACTGAAAATAAGCTCCACTTGGTGTGGTTTTCTGAGAAGAAATTGTCTAATAGGAGAAAAAGAGAGACAGCTTTTGGGAAAGTGTTGGATTCCATCACAGAAAGAGCATCCCTGTGTTCCAAGGGCCATGTGTACCAGCTGTAGGAGAAGGTCCAGTGTCTGAGTTCAGAAAGGCATCCCTTCACTGCAATGCTTTTTTTCTTGAGTCACCAGGCTGCTGACACCTGCCTGAATTATATTCTTCTTTTTAAAGGGAACAGAGAGCCATAGACCTGTACAAGCAATTAAAAACACGACCTCCAGGTATGGAAGAAGATGATTTAAAAACTGTTTCACACTTCTACCCCGTGATAAATTGTTCTGAACTGAAACCCAGAAAATACTGCTAGGATTTACTAACATGGTGCTTGCTGGCTCTTCCAGATCATGCCTACAGTGACAGCACAGACATGGTGAAGATCATTGTGCAGACAGTACAGAGCCAGGACCGAGTCCTCAAGGAGCTCTTTGGCCACCTCAGGTACATTATGCAGACAAAAAACCCAAACAAACCCAACTTGCAGCATTTGGAGCTTTGTAGTAGGAAAGGATAGGGAAAACCATGGAGGTCAGAGCCCAAAAAGCTCCATTCACATTTCTGATAGTATTAATTCTGCTCATCTGTGTCTGTGTTGAGTTTCCACTTAATTCTTAAAAACATGACTGTTAGCATCCAAGAGTTCACTTTAAAATGAGGCAAATTCTGCCAGTTGCAAGCTGGAATTCAAATCTTCAGGAAAAAAAGTAGTAGTGTTACAGAGCTGAGAAGATACCACTGTGATTTGTACATTAATTTTTCGAGTATCTTGAATCCCAAGGGGGGGTTTTGGTTTTGCCAGAATATGCTGGGGAGTGACTTTGTGTTTGGTTTTTATTCTAGCAAGCTCTTGGGCTGCAAGCAGAAGATCATTGACCTCCTCCCTGAGATTGAAGTGGCTCTAAATAACATCAAGGAAGCTGACAACTCAGTGATGCAGATGCAGGGAAAAAGACAAAGGGAGATATGGCATTTGCTGAAAATTGCTTGTGTGAGTAGCTGCTGGTCTATTTGTTTGCACTTCCTTCCAGTGCATGAGCCAGGAGATGTCAAAGTAAACTCAGCAAAAAAGGGTAACTGCCACACCATGGTTAGTTTTTTTTTTTTCCTGCAGAGAAGGGCAGTCTGAGATAGTAAAAGCATAAGCTAAACAGGTGCTTTCCTGGTTAAAGTGTTTTTAGTTTAAAGAGTAGTTTAGTTTAAAGAGTACTCTGCTTTTTTGCACTAATTCAGTGCCTAAGCCATCACCTGGTTCCCACATCTGTGTCTGTTTTACAACAGTGCTCATGTGTAATCCCAAATCTTACCTACATAACGTTTAATCCTAAATTCTTCTGAATTTCTTTCTTCCAGACTCAGAGCTCCTCCCGGTCACTGGTCAGCTCGAGCCTGGAAGGGACAGCCTCAACTCCAGCAGCCACGTGGCTCCCCCAGAGCTCCTCAGGGAATGCAGCTCCTCACCCTCTGTCCTCGCTGGCAGCTCCTGAAGATGGGTATGTGTGAGGTTCTTTTTTTTCTGGTTTGGACCCCACATGGCTGGGAACCTACCCCCTGGGCCCTTGGAGGAGGTTCCCTCTCGTGAGTTCTTTGCCAGGGATGAAAAACGAGCAGGACTCTCTGTTTCTTGGTCTTCTGGCTGTTGTTTATTTTTCTCTTAAGTTCAGNATCCCCTGTGCCCTGGATTCCAATAGGTATGAGCTGCTGGGGAGCAGCCACTGCAGGGAGCTCAGCAGGGCTGCTTCAGTGGCTCAGGGGCTTTATCCCTCCCAGACCAGTTTTGGGAGTTGGTGTGTCACTAATGCTCCAACCAAATCCCTGATTTTTTAAACTCTTCACTCAGAAACCTCTGCTCTCTATTTCTGAGCCAGTTCCACATGCTACATGCACTGCTAAAGGACTGTGCCATGCATTTATTGCACGTCATGTTGCTCTTCCTTGGGCCTGGATCTGGTTCTTAAGGCCCCTCTCCCTCAGTGCATGCTGACTTGGCTGGAGCTGAGGGGGTTTTGCTCTTTGCTCCATTAACAATTTTACTTCCATTATGTTCTGTCAGTGTGAAGCCATTCCTCTTTGTCCTGCCACCTCCAGGCAGGTTTTTGTGTCACCTCCCACTGCACAATCACCTTTTTTGGTTGGTTGGTTTTGGTTTTGTTTGGTTGGTTTTTTTTCCTCCCCCCCAGTGCAGCACCTTTTGATGGGGGTGTTACTTTTGGTGCTTGAAATCCATCACCTTGGGGCTTTTTTCTTCCTGCAGGGAGAGTTTTGCTGATGTGATCCGGGAGAATGTGAATTACCTCGAGCTGTTCAGCAGCATTCTGCAGGAGGTGAGGCAGGAGCAGAACAGCATGATGGTAAGTGCTGGTGCATCTGCCAGGACCTGGCTTTCAGGGGACACCCAAGGGTGTCCTGGGGACATGGAGAATTCCTTGAATAGGAAATGGTATCAGGCTGCTCCAAGCCCCATCCAGCATGGCCTTGGACACTTGCAGGGATTCAGGGACAGGCACAGCTGCTCTGGGCACCCTGTGCCAGTGTGCATGGATACATGTTTCTTCCCAAAATCCCATCCATCCCTGCCCTCTAGCAGTGTGAAGCCATTCCCCCTTGTCCTGGTACTCCAGGCCCATGGAAATAGTCTCTTTCCTGTAGCCCTTTCAGGCACTGGAAGGCCACAATTAGGTCACTCTGAAGCATCTCTTCTCCAGGCTGAACAATCCCAGTCCTCTCAGCCTTTCCTCAGAGGAAAGAGGAGGCACTCATCCTTTGGCCACCAGTTTGGAAAATCCCATGGTCTCCAAACTGGAATGGACTCTGAGGGCTCAGTGAGTCTGGCTGCTGTGCTGCATTGTGTTAACTCCTGTGATGCCTTGTGCAGGCTGCCCTAGAGCAGAGGCTGGGCAGAGTTAAAGAATAAAGCAGGGATTTATTAAAAGGATTTCCTCAATGGATCCACCTTGGGCAGCACAAGAGCCCAGCCAGGGCTGCACCCAAGATGAACCAAATGGTCCCAAAATGGACACCGGGCACGGGCTCTGTCACTTTTATCAGTTCTGCTCCATTTGCAATTGGAGTTAATTGTCCAATTCCAGCTTTAGGTTATGAAATCCCATCCTTCTTGTTTTTCTCTCTTCAGTCCACATTGTTTGTGCTCTTGGGCCTGAGAGTTGGATCATTTGTCCTTGGTCCCCAGCTAGAGAAGGAATTGTTTTGTCTGCCTACTCTGTGAAGAGAGCTCAGCATCTCTTAATGTGAAGCTCAGACCCACACACTAAAGCAGCACAGAATCTGAAAAATATAAAAGCTAAAACCTGAGGCATCACCTGGGAACATTCTAAGGGCATTTACTGATTTTTCATCAAACAAGGCACACATCCAGTAGCCAGAGCCTGCACTCAGTTGTATTTTTGTTACTCTTTGCAGAGTTTTGACTGGAGCTGGCTGAAGTAGCCCCAGGAGCCGAGGTGCTGCATCACCCAAGTGCCTTCTGTGTGCTGCGCGCGGGCTGGGCCGCCTTTCCTGTGGGACGCAGTGGTGTTTTATTGACATCGCCATGTCACCCACCGGCTGTCCCCCCGGGGAGTGGCCTGGGCCCGGCCCGTGGAGCCTCCTCAGGGCAGGGGGCGCGGGCAGGGCCCGCCGCTGCCGCGTGCCCCATGGATGTATAGCGCGTGTATATATAATAAACTCTGTGGTGAGACACACACACACGCTCTGAGGCCTGCTCATTCCCGCGCCGCCAGCGCCATCACGCCGTTGCCTGGCAACCCCGGTGGCTCGGTGACGTCATCATCCCGCGCCGACGTGGCGCGCCCATGGTGCCGCGCGCCGGCGCGCGTGCGCGGCGGGGGTGGGAGCGCGGCCTCGGCAGCACGTGGGGAACGGGACAGGTACGGGACAGGGAGTGGGATAAAGGAACGGGACAGGGACGGGGCAGGGGGGGGGATAAAGGAACGGGACAGGGACGGGGCAGGGGGGGGGATAAAGGAACGGGACAGGGACGGGGCAGGGGGGGGGATAAAGGAACGGGACAGGGACGGGGCAGGGGGGGGGATAAAGGAACGGGACAGGGACGGGGCAGGGGGGGGGATAAAGGAACGGGACAGGGACGGGGCAGGGGGGGGGATAAAGGAACGGGACAGGGACGGGGCAGGGGGGGGGATAAAGGAACGGGACAGGGACGGGGCAGGGGGGGGGATAAAGGAACGGGACAGGGACGGGGCAGGGGGGGGGATAAAGGAACGGGACAGGTACGGGACAGGGATTGGGATAAAGGATAGGGAGAGCTGAGGGACAGGGATGGAGGACAGGATAGGCTCCGAGATAGGGATTGGGATAGGTACGGAGTAAGAACAGGTAGGGGATAGGGGCGGGATGGGGTTTAGGATAGGGCTGGGATAGGGAGGCACGGGGATGGTGCCGGGGCCGGGCGGTGCCGGGGGCAGGTCCCCACGGGGCTGGGCCCTGTCCCGTCCCCCAGGCGGGCCGCCCCCCGCCCGGG
>VXAX01002800.1:60862-75210 GCA_013399835.1 Leptocoma aspasia
CGGAGCCCCCGGCGCCGGGAGGGGATGCGAGCATGGCCATGGCCCAGGCGGGGGCCGCGGCCGCGGCTGCCACGGGGCTCCTGGTCTTCCTGCTCTACTCCGCCATCCACAGGGTCGAGGAGGGACACCTGGCCGTGTACTACAGGTACGCTGGGATCATCCCTGCCCCCAGGCATTGTGCTTCCCTCCGGTTTTTCCCCCCTTGTTGTTCCCCTCCAGCCGAGCTGGTGAGTCCCAGACATCCTGGCCCCGTGCAGGGCCCTTGTGTGCTTGGGTCTCTGAGCCCCCAGCTGCTTTTCCTGCCTCCCCTTCCTCCCTGCCCTTCTCACAAACTGATTGCAGAGCTTAGAGGACCAAAGCTCTGGCTCTGTCCTGCCTTCTCACATCAGTTGATCTCTCCCTGTGCCAGCAAGGGCCATCACCTTTGTCGCAAACTGTCACCCAGCCAGAGCTCCCGCTGTGTCGGTGCTTTGGAATGTTTTCCCTGCCCTCCTACTCAGCACCCTGGGCCGTTTGCCTTTAACCACAATTGTGTTGAGCATGAGAGCCTGGGGGATTTTTCTTTGTGCTTCGGGCGAGGGGCTGTGCCGAAATCCAAACTGGCATCCACGGCTGGATTTTTCCATGGTTACCAGCGAACTATTTAGAGAGGAGAAACCTGCCTTCTTGCAGCTCTGTGCGGTGTTGCAATGCTGGGAGGGTTTAGCAAGAGCTGCCTGCTCCAGGAGTTAATGGCTCACAGGCCTCAGCAAAGTTGCAGCGAGCAAAGATCAGGTGCACTCAGCCCTTTTGTTGGGGAATTGCTGGCGTTTTTAGGGCACTGATGCAATTCTCTGTGACCCCTGGTAGTTTGAACTGTCCCTGCTTGCCCTCAAAGCCAGTCCTTGCTGTTTGCCACCTTCCTGAGCCTGTTTTCCTCCCTCTCCTCAGGGGCGGTGCGCTGCTGACCAGCCCGAGCGGCCCTGGCTACCACATCATGCTCCCGTTCATCACCACCTTCAAATCCGTGCAGGTCAGTGCCCTCTCCCTCCCTGGGCAGCCACTGGTGCCTTGGGAAGGCTGCCCTAGAGCAGGGGCTGGACAGTGTTACAGAATAAAGCAGGGATTTATTAAAAGGATTTCCTCCATGGATCCACCTTGGGCAGCACAAGAGCCCAGCCAGGGCTGCACCCAAGATGAACCAAAATGGTCCCAAAATGGACACCGGGCATGGGCTCTGGCACTTTTATCAGTTCTGCTCCATTTGCAGATTGGAGTTAATTGTCCAATTCCAGCTTTAGGTTATGGAGTCACATCCTTCTTGTTTTTCTCTCTTCAGTCCACATTGTTTGTGCTCTTGGGCCTGAGATTTGGATCATTTGTCCTTGGTCCCCAGCTAGAGAAGGAATTGTTTTGTCTGCCTACTCTGTGAAGAGAGCTCAGCATCCCTTAATGTGAAGCTCAGACCCACACACTAAAGCAGCACAGAATCTGAAAAACATGAAAGCTAAACCCTGAGGCATCACCAGGACTTGTCCTCCTGGAAAGCTCTCCCCACCATGTGTGTGTGTGGCTGGGACTGGCAGTGTCCTGCTCAGGGAGGACAGTCCATGTCTGTCACTGTCTCCCAGAGCAGGGAAACAGGCACAGCTGCCTGTGCATCCCCCAAAAGGCAGGTGAGGAGAAGCTTTGCCTTCTGCCCACACCTGCAGGCATCACAAGGGAGGCAGGGGACATGTTTTTGGCTCAGTGTTGCCACTGTGGGAGTGTGGGCACAGCAGGGCCTTCCTGGAGGAGGGAGCAGCCTGTGAGCACTGGCTGTGTTTGTGTTGCAGACCACGCTGCAGACTGATGAAGTGAAGAATGTGCCTTGTGGGACAAGGTATGGCTTCCACTTGTATTTCTTCTAGATGCACTCTGTGGGGTCATTTGCAGTGCTGGGAAACAGGGGCTGGGAAGTAAAGGCACCTGCCATAAAATTAATCCCAAATGTACACACGTCTGTCCCACTGTAACAGAACAGGAGGCACAGGAGGGAACACTGGCTCTTGCTGGAGTTGCTGTTCAGAGGGTGTTTGTATTTATTGTGGTGTTATCTTGAATTTTTCTGGGTTTCTCCCCTCAGTTACTCTGAGGAGTGGGAATCCTCCTGATGGGAGGGAGTTCATTTCCAAATGGAATTCCTGCTGCGTAATTAGGCTGATTCTTCTGTCAGCACAGACCTGTTTGAGTTGTAACAAGCAGGAGGAGAGGGCTGGTTGAGTTGGGTTACAGATCCTGTTGTGTTGGTTCATCCACAAGTTAAAGTGATGACTCTTCAGGGTAAAAAAAAACAACTGGTGATTCTCCTTGTCTTTTATGTTCAGGATCCTCAACAAAATTTCTGTTTAAAAAAATAAGTCAGTGGTGGCTGGAGTGGTGACACACAGTGACCATATTTAAATTCAAAGGTGAATGTTACTGGCAATGTTAATAAAACAGAGTTGATTTTGATCAGGTTTAACCCATATTAACTTTTTAGAAGTTGTTTAACATCAGACATTGCTTGGGCTTAAATTACCATAAAGGTCTCATGGTTTTAATGTCGGATCTTAAAGGTTTTTCAGGAGAACCTGTAAATAATTTTAGTGTTCAGTGCTGCAGCTTTCACAGAATCACAAAATGGTTTGGGTGGAAAGGAACCTTAAAGCCCATCCAGTGCCACCCCTGCCATGGGCAGGGACACCTTCCACTGTCCCAGGCTGCTCCAAGCCCTGTCCAACCAGGCCTTGGACACTTCCAGGGATCCAGGGACAGCCACAGCTTCTCTGGGCACCCTGTGCCAGGGCCTGCCCACCCTCCTGGGCAAGATTTTTTTCTGTATATCTCACCTAAATTTCCCCTCTGTGTCTGAACCCATTCCCCCTTGTCCTGTCACTTCAAGGCCTTGTCCAGAGTCCTTTTGTGGTGAGGGAAACAGTCTTTAGGCCAAGCAAAAGATCCAAGGTTGAGGCCAAAGCTAGCCTTAACCATTCTGTGCTTCTATGATATAGGAGCTTACAATTAAACTCCTGTTGAATTTCAGCGTTGCAGGTTTCAGTTGTGCAGTGCAGGTGGTTGGGAAGGTACAGGCAGTAAAAATGGGCTTTAAAGCACCAGACAGCTGGTGAAAGCAGTTCTCAGTTAATAATTGAATACACTCCTGAGCAAAGGTCCCAGTAGCCCTGTCCATTTTCCAGGTGTTACTGCAGGAGCCTTTCAGTTCCAAAGTCTGTGGCTGCTCGATGCCAAAGCTTTGCATCCACATTTCCATAGTAAAGCATGAGCTTATAAATAACAAATGGAACACACCTGCAGTGCCACTGTCCCAGTTCAAAGTCTGGTACCAGAATAGATCCTAAACAGTTTAAGGTTTTGTATTTACATATTCAACCATCAGATTTTAAAGGCTGGGTTTCTCTTTATATTCCTGTTCCCTGTGTCCTTATCTATATCAGGAAGCTTCTGAGTGTCTGTGTGGGTGTCCCATGCCCAGTTTTTGCCTTACCTGTCCTGTTTGTACCTGGCAGCATTAAGTGGATACATTAAATAGAGATTGTAAGTCCTGAGTTAGATCCTGAATTGTCTGAGGCTTTCCAGGGTGTTCCTGCTACCTGTGTCCGTCTCCTGTGGCATTCCCTGGATGCTGTCTCATTGTCCTGTCAGGTCAGGCAGCACTGCTGCCTAATCATGCCTAAACTTGTATCAGGTGGGCAAAGTCTGTGTGCTGATCTTCCCTTTATGGATTTCTCCTTGTTCCTCTCTCCCTGCAAGCTTTGGGGTCTGAGTGGCACCTGTTTTCCTCAAAGCCACTGCATGACCAGCAGGGCTGATAAAATGTACTTATCCCCCACCACACCACATAAACACTTCTGAATTATTCATAACAATGGAATAACAGTGGATGATATCCCACTTATTGTCCCAGACTGGCTGAGATCCTCAGCAGGGTTGTTGTGGAAGGTGGTGGTAGAGTCAGACAGTCCTCACTGGCTTGAGGTGCCCTTTCAGACCCTTTCCTGCCAGGGAGGTGATGTGGGGCTGTGGATGAGTCCTGATAGGATCCAGGGTATTGCAGACACTCTCCTTTTCTTTCTAACATGCCTTTAAAATTGAAATGCCAGATTTGCAGCAGATAAGGTCCATCCATCACCAGTGTTTTTAGCTCATGGTTGTCATGAAGCAGAGCAAGCACGGGCTGAGCTTGGGAGGCCTTTTCCAAAAGAGCACAGACACAGGCAAGTTCAGGTTGTTTTCTGCAGACTTGGCTTTGAGCTGCCAGAGATCAAGATCTGCAAAATAAGAAACAGAGTTTGTCGTGGGGGATATGTTTGAGTTAAAACATCACAGAGACTGAGTTTGGAAATGTGGGAGTTCCACTGCCAGGAATGAGCTGTGTCTAAACAGTTGCTGCTGAAGCTTCTGGCCTGTGATATGCCTTTGTCCCAAGGACATCATCACGAGAGTATTCTGCTTTAAAATCAGGCTCTCAAGAGACTTAGAGCTGTTGAAAGTTAAGGGTTTTTTTCTTCACTGTAGAATTTGTGCTTTTCTCTGGTGTTACAGGTACCCAGGGGTGGGCATGACTTTCTGAAAGCCACACCAGTAAGAGCAGAGGCTGGGGACAAGCCTGACCTCTGATTCCCCCTTTTCCCTGCCAGTCTGGCAGCACATCCTCCCTCGGGGAGAGGATTGCCTGCAGGCTCCCTCTGCTGAGGTGCTTGTGCTGTTCCTGGAGAGCACCAGCAGACACTGGAGCTGGGAACGTGGATTGAAGTCTGAATGTGCTTTGTTCCTTCCTTTCTACTGAGCCTTGCCAAGCTCCTGCTGGAGTTAGTGATTGTGTGAATTAAACTAAAGGCTTTTTCTATTTAACATGTTTTGCTGCCTAGAAGAGCTGAGGTGTGTCTGCATTTGGTGGCAGGTGTCACCTGCTGTCCTTGCTGCCTTCCCCTCTGTTTTCCTGAGAGCTGCAGCTACATTCCTGTTCAGAAACATTTTCCTTTGCTGGTTGAGTAGGAAGTTACAAAGGGAAAGAAAAGTGCTTTGCAGGCTTGCTGGAGTGTGCGTGTGATTTATGCAGAGGGAGGGACTGGGATTCCCTGCCATCTCATTGCAAAGTGCTCAGAATATGGTAAAAGAGGGATAAAGATGCCTTTGCTTTAAATCTGTTAACAGTGGTAACTGATGAACTCTCTTTTCCCTTGCAGTGGTGGTGTCATGATCTACATTGACCGAATAGAAGTTGTGAATAAGCTGGCCCCATATGCAGGTACTTCCCATCCTGGTTCAACAGGCAGAGCTGTGACTGTCTTCACTCATCCTGTGGCAGCTCTGTCTTGGTTTGCAGGACTTCCCTTTTCCATGCCAGGAGAACTTCCCTGTCTGTTTCCATTTGTTGTTACCCTTATGGTTCCTGGTCCTGTAGCGTTGATCCCAGGTGCTTCCAGCTCAGCTCCTGAGAAAATTGCAGAGGCAGAACCTGTGTAGGAGCCTCTTACCTTCTTATTTCACCAAACCAAAGACACATACAGCTTGTTTTGTTCAGCAGCACAGCTTAATGCAAAACTCCAGCATTGCTGAGGCACTGGAGGGTGAATTCCTGTTGTAATTCATAGAGTCATGGAGGGCTTTGGGCTGGAAAGGACCTTCAAGATCATCTCATTCCACCCCCTGCCATGGGCAGGGACACCTTCCACTGTCCCAGGCTGCTCCAAGCCCCGTCCAGCCTGGCCTTGGACACTGCCAGGGATCCAGGGGCAGCCACAGCTTCTCTGGGCACCCTGTGCCAGGGCCTGCCCACCCTCACAACCAAGAATGTTTTGCATATATCTCACCTAAATTTCCCCTCTGTCAGTCTGAACCCATTTCCCTTGTCCTGTCACTCCAGTTCCTGTTACAGATTCCCTCTCCAGCTTCCCTCTGTCCCTTCAGGCCCTGGAAGGAGCTGTGAGGTCTCCACACATCCTTCTCTCTCCAGGCTGAGCAGCCCCAGCTCTCCCAGCCTGGCTCCAGAGAGGAGGTGCTCCAGTCCCCTCAGCAACTCCATGGCCTCCTCAGGACCTGCTCCAACAGTTCCATGTCCTCCTTATGTGGTGGGGGGAGAAGGCCAGAGCTGTGCACAGAGATCCAGGCGGGGTCTCAGCAGGAGCAGAGGGAGAGGATCCCCTCCCTTGTCCTGCAGGCCACGCTCCTTTTGGTGCAGGATCTGGTTGGCTTAAATAGTGGGAATGATCCTTGTTTTCACTTTGCTGCTCCTATGCATGCAGGTCCTGGTGAGGCTTTGCTGTTTCATTTGTTTATGCAGATGATAAAACAGGACCAGGCAGTACACCTTGCCGTGGCTGCTCCTTGAAGTTGTGTAATCCCAGCAGCACCTGACAGCTGGGCAGGGCAGCTGTGGCTTTGGCTACCCAAGTCCTGAAAACCCTTGTCCCAGTGCTGCACTCCTTCCCTGACATCCTGGCAGGTGGCAGTGGTGACCTGTGGTGGTTCTCTCCCTTGCCCAGTGTACGACATCGTGAGGAATTACACCGCAGACTACGACAAGACCTTGATCTTCAACAAAATCCACCACGAGCTGAACCAGTTCTGCAGTGCCCATACCCTGCAGGAGGTGTACATTGAACTCTTTGGTAAGTGGATGGCAGCTGGGGGATCCCAGCTGGGATCCCACTGGAATCTCCCTGGAATATCTTACAGCCAGCCCCACGGACCACACTGCCCCCGTGCTGGAGCTGCAGTGTAGGATCCAGCTCCTTTTACATCCATACACCACTTACCCTGTAACTTCAGTGGCTCAGGTATCTTTGTCTTTCCTCATCTGCATGTGGGAATTTGATTTCAGTCTTTTTCCACCTATTCTGGATGCACAAAGCAGTCACTCTGCTCTTGTGTGTGCAGTGATGCCTGTGGTCTTCGCTGTGACAGTGCCTTTGTCTTTTTCTGCTTCTGCTTTTAATCCCCTCTTCTTTTGCTGAATTCACTTTTGTACTTTCAGAGCTTCCTTCTGGCTGTCTCTAACAAGTGAGAGCTGAAAGGTTTTTCACAGGGGGGTAGCAGTGCTTCAGGAATTAGCACAGGTTGTACTCTCCTTCGTGGACCTGTGCCCCAAAGGCAGAACACGTTCTGTTCCTTCTTGAGTGGCTGAGCAGGGGAGAAATGGCTTATGGAAGATAAAAGTTTGTCAGAATTTTAATATTAATATACTCCCAAGTCCAAGTGCTGAGAAGGGATAGACTTCTACCACAGGCTCTGAGCATTCTTTCTTGCTGAGATGCTGAAAACCATTTGCACTTAGTTCAGACAACACAAATTCATCAACAGCTGAACTTTTCTAGTTACTAGCACATGAGCCTCCTTTTGGGAATGTTTTTCAGGGGGCATAGGAAGGGAAACAATGTACTGAATGGTCTCAGGAAGCATCTTTATCTTACACTCTAGAGTTCCCTGCTCTTCAAGGCCAGCTGACTCTTTGCCACACAAGCTGTGGGGGAATATATGATAAACTAACTGGTCTCTCTTTTGTCCTCCAAACACAGATCAGATAGATGAGAACCTGAAGTTGGCCCTGCAGAAAGACCTCAATGTCATGGCACCAGGTCTCACTATCCAGGTGGGTTGTGGCCTTTCAATAATGAGAGATTTAAAAAGGTAGAGAAAGGCTTTTTGCCAAAGCCTACAGTGACAGGACAAGGGGCAACAGTTTTAAACTGAAAGATTAATGTTTTATGCTGAGGGTGGGGAGGCCCTGGCACAGGGTGCCCAGAGAAACTGTGGCTGCCCCTGGATCCCTGGAAGTGTCCAAAGCCAGCTTGGATGAGGCTTGGAGCCTCTGCCCCTGGTGGGAGCGTGGGTTGGAATGGATGGCAGGAAATAGAAATGTGGGACACCTCTGGGAGAGTGACCATGCTCAGCTGTGTTGAGCACACAGGAAGATTAGACACCACTGTCCACAGCACTGCAGCTGGTTTTGCAAAGACATGTCTTGGTTATTCAGATTGCATCAAAATGTTTAATTTGAAATGTGCTCTCTTTTTCTTCTTTCACAGGCCGTGCGTGTTACAAAACCCAAAATTCCAGAGGCCATCCGAAGAAACTTTGAGCTAATGTGAGTAGCTGGACATAACATTGCATTAATTAGTTTTGAGGGTCCTGCACAGGCACAGTGCTGTTGGAAAGCTCTTCCCTGGTGCTTGGGGAGTGAGAGGTGAGCTCCAGGCAGTGTGTGCTTGGCCAGGTGCACCTGTGCCTTCTGTTTTCCATTTCCATTCTGAAATCAGGGCTCAGGGGTCTTGATGTCTGGCCCATAAGGTCCCCTCCAGGATCTCTGGGGTGCCTTTGGGCAGAAGGAGGTGCTGTTGCATCTCCCTTCACCTTTGGTTGAGCAAGCCCAGCTCCCAGCTCACATTGCCCTGCTCCTCGTCCTGAGGGCCTCAGACAGGACTTGCATCCAGATGTGGCTCCCCAGTGCCAGATGGAGAGGGGGATGATCTGGCCTGTGCTCCTACAGCTGCAGACAGAGCCAGTCCCCATGGCTCTGAGCAGGGAGCTGGCAGCTGGCTGGCCCCTTGTCCCCGTGGCCTCTCCTGGGATGCAGAGCTGCTCCTCATTCCCTTTCCCCAGGATAACCCTTCTCCCCTTGCAGGGAGGCTGAGAAGACCAAGCTGCTGATTGCAGCCCAGAGGCAGAAGGTGGTGGAGAAGGAGGCAGAGACAGACCGGAAGAAAGCGCTCATTGGTAATGTCACCAGCACGGGCTGAGCCTCCATCCCTGCTAAGCTGGGGCAGGACATTGTCTTCCATCACTGGCAGCTCCCTGAGGGAGCACAAGCAGTTGTTTTCAACATCTGAGTGAAAATCCCTCAGCAGCAGAGCAGGGAGCACCTCTGTCCTGCAGCAGGGATGGAGGAAGTCACTCTGCTGGGAAAACTGCTTGGGCTTGGAGCTCCATGTCCCTGTGCCAGAGGGATCACGCTTGTAAACGGGATGTCAGCTCTGCAGACATCAGCACTGTGCTTTCTTCCTGTAACTCTGCTGCTTGGAGCACAGACTGGGAAGGCAGGGAGCAGGGAACCAGCTCCTGGTGTGGCAGACCCTGCAGCCAGGTGCTGGGGTCAGGGTGCTGGTGCTCAAGCCCTGAGAAGCAAATTTCCCAGCTGAGCCCGTTGTGATTGCAGAGGCAGAGAAGGCTGCCCAGGTGGCCAGGATTCACTACCAGCAGAAGATCATGGAGAAGGAAACGGAGAAGCGGATTTCTGAGATTGAAGGTAACCACGCTGCTGGGGCTGTCTGCTGGCTGGGTGGTGGCACATAGAGGAACCTCAGACCTGCAGATTCATCGAGGCTGCTGCAGGGCTGCAAGGCTGTGCACTGGGATTGTTCCTGTGCGTGGAACTCTCCAGGGAGCTGCAGGGCAGGTACAGGGCCAGCCAGGCTGTCACAGGCACTCGCCATGGGATGAGGGCTCAGGTGCTCAGTGTGATACGGGGCCATTCACTTCCTAATGCTTTCTTTCCTGTCCCTCCTCTGCTGCTGTGTTAGATGCTGCATTCCTGGCAAGGGAGAAGGCCAAAGCTGATGCAGAGTACTACACTGCTCGGAAGCTGGCTGACTCCAACAAGGTGAGCACTGGGAAGCTGGTCACTCATCTTTTCCTCCGCACAGGAGATCAGCTTTGGGTGGGCAGCACTGGAAAAGCACTTGATCTAACAGCCCACACCCCAGGAGGTAGCTGCCTGACATGAAACCTAACGCTTCAGGGCCCAGAAAGTTGTCTCTTAGAGTCTCTGGTTTCTGTTTTTTGTAGCTGAAGCTGACCCCTGAGTACCTGGAGCTGATGAAGTACCAGGCCATAGCTGCCAACAGCAAGCTGTACTTCGGCGACCGCATCCCCGGCGTGTTCCTGGATTCCTGTGCCTTCCAGCAGGCCAGCCTCAGGACTGCCCACCAAACCAGCCTTCCTGCACAGGAAGCCCCAGAGACCTCTGGAGAAAGCCCCCTCAGAGGCGAGGAGAGCACTGGCTGAGGGAGGCAGAAGGGAGCCCGGTGTAGCTCAGCAGCGAGCCCGGCTGTGACCGGGGACGAGGCCCTGTGCCTGGGGCAGATGCAGCACATGCCTGGACATCTTGTGTATAGGTGGCAGTTGGGTTGATTTTCTTCTAGCAACAGATGGCAAGGGCTCTGCCTCTTCCGTTTCTCCCCCTGTTAAACTGGTGCTTCCAAAGGAGGGATAATCCTGTACTAACATACCTATACTGGAATATTAAACGACAGACAGCAGGAAAGCCTATCGGGGTAGGTGCAGTTATTTAGCAGGCATTGCTCTGCAGGAAGGAGATGTGGCTTTGAGTGCTGTGTTGCTGCACACTGGTCCTTGCTCAGCACTCCTGGCTGAGGCTGAGTGAAGAGGAGGTTCCTCTTGTCCTGCTGCTGAAGCTTCGCTTGGTGAAGGTTTCTGCTGACGCTGTCCCCCTCTCCTCAAGGACTCCAGTGGAGTGGACTCTCCTTGGCCAGCGTGTTCCTGCTCGGGGCAAGGAGTGCTTTGCTGTGGAATAGGTTATGGGAGTAGGATCTGCACAGCCGTGATATTCCTGTAGGCAGCAGTGCTGGATAACGACTTGGAGGAAGCAACCTCTGAAGGGATTTTGCAACCCCCCTCTCCAAGCAACAGCCTCACACTGGCTGCCTGGGACTGACTCTGGTGTTCCACTGGGTGGCTGAGTCTCATTGCCTCCTAAACCAGATTTCAGGAGCACCTCAGAGCAGCTGGTTGGGAACAGAGCCTGCCAAGTCTTTGCTCAGATTCCAGTCTCCCTGTAAGTCATTCACCAGGGAAAGGGGGCTCGATTTCCACTGCTCTGCTGTACTGGCAAAGTGAAGGGGAAGAGAAGAGTGAAAGGACCCTGCTGTGCAGCAGATCAGATGTTTGACACTTCAGCTGCAAAGTAGGTGAGGCATTGCTGCTCCTCCATGCAAAATCCTCTGCTCCAGGAAGTGAGATCTGCTTTGTACATCCTTGAACAGCCATGGCAAGGAGTGTGTCCCTGGTCCTCTCATCCCTGGCCAGGCTTGCTGGCAGATGGATCTTCTGTCCTGATTTGCATTGTGATATATCCAGCCCTGCTCATGGTGTGCAGGGCAGGGTGAGGGAGAGGTGCTCGGGCCGGGGGGAATCTGCTGGGACAACCTGCTTTCTGCTTTTCCTCCTTCCTCCCCTCTGCTTGTGAGGATTTGCTTGCTTTTAGGACCTGCACCTCATCATGTTCTGTGAGGACCCAGGGTGCAGCAGCTGGGGAAACAGCTGGAAAGAGCTGGAATGCTGTTCTCCATCTGGGAGCACCCCAGCACTGCCTGCTGCATGTTCAGAGACCTGCTCTCCCTGTGCATCCCTCCTGCTGTCCTGTCCCCTCAGAGCAGCCATGCCACCCTTGGAGGGGCTGGGGGTGGTGGCCACTCCAGGCACTCGACCTGTTGGGATCTCCTGTCTCTGGCTCCATCTGCAGCCTCATGGCCAGGGGAGGGATGTGTTTAGCTTCTGCCTTTGAGAAACATTCAACCCAAAGCAGCTTTACCTGTGCTAGTGGTGTCCCCAGAGGACTGTGCAGTGCTGTGTCCCCACCCTGTGTGGCTGGGCTTCAGGGATGGCAGTGTCTCTGCACAGGGCAGTTCAGTAGCACACGGTGCCTCCTGCTGTCTCTGCTCCTGCCCTGGCTCCCTCTCCTCCATCTCTGGGGCACAGCAGGGTTGTGTTGGCCCTGCCTCTTCTGCAGGGTCTGAGACATAACTGTGGGACTTCACAGTAGTTTTGGGTGGTCTTTCTTGTCCTTCATCTGCCTGCAAACTCCCAAGGCTCAGCTGATGCTCTGCTCCAGAGTCCCAGCTCCTCTTCCAATCCAGGAAGAGGGACCAGGGCAGTGTGAGAGGGTGGCAGTGTGCTTTGTAGTGTTTGAAATGTCTCCTGGAAATGCTGCTTGGCTTGCAGGGTCCCCTTTTTTCCTGTGGAATGGGCTTTCAGGAAGCAGTGTAGTCTCATCTCTGCCCTGCCACCTCCTCGGTGTTGCAGCAGGCTCTTGGCACAGACACAGCCTCTCTTCACCCCAGCAGCTCCTGCTTTGGTTGGATTTTGGGATGAGGGCAAGCTTTACAGGCTAGAAGCACTGCTGGAGGGAATGCTGGCAGGGAATGCTGGCAAGTCTCCACGATTTTCTTCATGTGTTACTGGGGTTGGGCACACCGGGCATCAGGAATGGCTGGCCAGAGTAGGTTCTGCCAGCCTGGAAGTGACAAGGGCACGAGGGGAACTGCTGGGAGCAATAACCAGGCAGTTCACACCTCTCCTGCAGTGATCAGAGCAAGATGTCCACGCAGGGAGCAGGAAAGCCTGCCAGGCCAGTGCAGGAAGGGCTGCTTCCCTTTGGATCCGAGCCTTGCTGTGCCTCCCTGCACCGGGCAGGTGGGTGCATGACTTTGCCTGAAGTGGCTGTCACTGGCTCAGTGTCCCTCTGTGTGCATCAGCCACCTCCCTGCGTGGTCTGAGGGACCCCAGGGGGTGCTCCCGTGGTCCCAGAGAAGCAGCAGCATGTGTGATGCCCAGTGCCTTCTGCAGCAGCCTCCTGCACCTCTCCCTGCTTCCCCAGCCCCTGCTGCAGCAGCCCCAGCGTGTGCAGGAGGGGGTGGCCATGGCTTTGGCACTGAGCCCCAGCTGTGAGCAGGGACATGGCTGCAGCCAGGATTTGGGGATGGAACTGGCTTTTCTCTCCACTCCCACAGCCTGTGTGGGCCTGTGACTAAAGGGGTCTGCCCCTGGATGTGCATCTCCTTAAGGAAACACGATACATACGGTCAGGTTTACATTCACAGTTAAGTTCTTTTGATAAAGCAGAATAAAATTATTTTGTTACCATTTTTTGGGACGGTTTTATGTATCCTAGGGCTGGTGTCACTGGTGGCACATGAAGTGGGGGACCCCTCTACCTCTCCCCCTGCTGCAGCAGCACTGCATGGTGTGGATGTCCTCAGCTGCAGCAAGTGCCACCCTGGGAGCCCCGTGAGGAGCCTGTGCTCAAAGCAGGCCCCAGCCAGGATGGTGCTGAGCATGAGGGGACTCCCTGCAGCATCCTGGGGCAGCCTGGCTCTGCGTGGCTGGCAAAATGTGGCTCTGGCACTGGATTGGGGAGTTCAGCTCCAGCCCTTTTCCCTCTTCAGTGATCCCCGCACAGCTCCCTGCCTGCTGCCACCCTGCTGTCCCCTCCTGCCCAGACCACACCCCATGACACCTCTACCTTCAGTCTTTATTGGTATAAAAGCCTTGAACCTAAATTATATCAAAAATGGGAGGCCTGGTTTTACAGCAAGTGGCTCAAAATGGTCACATAAGGGTCATAAATAAATGGCTGCAGCAAAAAGGCTCCCAGGGAATTCCCTTTTGAACAGTAACTCAAGGAATAACTCCAGAGCTAAAAGCCCCGTGGGGAGGCCAAGCCCAGCTTGGACCTGCCACAGTCCCTGGTGACATCCCCCGCATGTGATGTCCCCAGCCAGGGCGGTGTTCTGGGACACGGTCCCCATGGAGCAGAGCTCTTCCTGCCCCATGATGCCAGGAGCTCCTCTCCGCAGCCGCGGCAGGGAAGGGCTGGAGGACAGGACACATTCAGGACGTCGGGAGAGAAGGCAGCAGCTCCCAGGGCACGGGAGAGCCTGGGCCAGTGTGGGGCGGTTCTCCAAACCGGAGCTGGCATTGTCCCCGCTCCTGGTTTCCTTGGGAAGCCCCGGCTGACGGCTCCCCCTGGGACAACCACGAGGCTGCGAGTCCATTAAGGCACAACTCGAGGATCTGTAAACACTGGTGCCCACCCTGGGCAGGGTCCGAGGGTCCGGCCGGCGATTCAAGTAAGGGTGGAAGCGAGACGATGGCTTCCCAGCTGTGCCACCCAGCCAGCTGTGCCGCTCCTCGGCCGGCCGCGGTGGCGGATGGAGCATCCTAGGTCACCTCCTGGCTGGGGGCGGCTTCAGGGCCACCTTTGGCGGGGGACACCGCTGAAAGGGGGTCGGTGGGAGGCACGGTCCCGGCGGCCCCTCGCCGTGGCTCGCCACTTTGCTCTTCAGCGCTGGGAGAGGTTTGCTGGGCGGCTTCGGCTTCGCCTGGCGGGAGCAGAGACCCGACTGCCTCACCTGGGCGCCCAGCAGGGACCCGGAGCGGAGGAAGCCACCAGCCTGGGCCACCCCACGGATGTGCCCCGCGCAGGTCGGGCCATTGGGAGGGGTGGTTACCTGCGGGGGCCATCCCGGAGGGGACAGCGGTGGCCCTGCCGATGGCTGCGGGGTCAGCACGGGGCTGTGGGCCCGGGCCAC
>VXAX01002800.1:75248-86536 GCA_013399835.1 Leptocoma aspasia
GGCTGGGCTGGCCGATGTCCCGGCGGGACAGCTGGCGGCGGCCCGGCCGCGTCCGGCCGCCCTCCTGGAACAGCGGGTTGGCGAGGCCCGAGGGAGTCCCGCCGGAGCTCCTGTGGGACACGGGGACCATGTGGGGCTGCTCCGGGCAGCCCTGGAGCTCAGCCCCGGGCAGCGGGGACGGGAATTACCCTTTGTGGGAGCGCCGCGCCGCCCTGGCTCTGAGGAGCACCACGCCGCCGGCCAGCCCGAGGCCGGCCAGGGCCAGCACGGCCAGCCCGGCCGCCAGCACCGCGCTGCCGCTCCCTGCGGGGACCAAGCCGGGCGCTCGGGGACGGAGCAGCACCTCCCAGCCGGTGGCAGCCCCGTCCCCNCTGAAATCTCCTGCTCGCAGTAGGGCGCCGCCCAGCCGGGGTCGCAGTGACATTCCCGCCTGTGGTTGCACACCTGGGAGGAGAGGGGACAGCTCAGAGCGGTGGCCGTGCCGCCGGGGCCCGCAGCAGCTCCGGGAGGGGCGATCCCACCGCGTACCCCGTGGTTGTTGCACTTGGCCGAGCAGTTCTTGTCGCCGTAGACCAGGAGGTTCTGGCAGCGCCCGGCGTAGCAGACCTGGGGGCAGGCGGGGGGGCTCTGAGGCTGCCCCGGGGCCGGCGCTCACCCTGCCCCGGCCCGGCACGGCCCCGGCACGGCTCTCACCATCTCCTCCCCGCACTTGGCGCCGGTGGGCACCAGCCGCAGCTCGGCCGCCTCGCCGGCGTCGCTGCCCGCGATCACCGCCTTGCACTTGAAGCGGCCGAAGTAGTAGCCGAAGGAGTAGTAGCCGCTGCCGAGGATGGGCTGGGTGTTGTCGCTCAGGCACAGCAGCGTGCCGCACTTGACATCCCTGCGGGACACGCGGCCGTGAGCGCCGGCGGGCGGGAGCTCGGCCGGGCTGGGACATCCCCCCGCACCCCCGTCCTTACTTGGGGCTGCAGGGCTGCTTGCCGTACTCGGTGAGGCAGTGCAGGTGAACGTGCTGCTCGCTGTTGTGCTTGAAGCAGACGTCAGGAGCCACCTGCGCCTCTGCGGGACACACGGCAAGGGTCACACGGAGCCGGAGCCCGCTTTAGGATCAGCAGCGCCGCAGCTCGGGATGCAGGAAGGGACCACAGCCGGGCGATGCGCTAGCCCGGGGGCTCCAGGCACATCCCGCAGCAGGTGGGGCAGGAGGATGGGCACGGAGGGGACCCTACCTGCGCCCCAGAGCGCCCGGCACTGCTCGCCGTGCGAAGGGCAGGCGCCGTTGTAGCAGTAGCCGCTGCCGTGCTGGCAGGAGATGCCGTTCTCCTGGAACACGTCCTCCGGGCACTCGGCGCTGAGGCCGCTGCAGTGCTCGGCAAGGTCGCAGTCGTTCTTGCTGGCCCGGCAGAGCGCACCTGCCGCCTTCACCTGCACGAAGAACAGGGGTGTCAGCACTGCCTGGGTGCCCTCACTTCTCCAGGCATCACAGCACGGCAACGCCCCGCTCTGGGAAACGCGTCCCAGCACCCCGTGGATCCGGACGCTGACACTCTGCTACTGACTGACCCACTGCACAGAACAGAGACTCCTCCAGGGCTCGGACCGGCTCTGCCCCGACTTAAGAACCTGCCGAGCTGCTCCCCTGTGGGCGGCGGTACCTTGCAGTCCTGGCAGCATTCCCCTCGGGCACACTCGGCTCCCTCTCTCAGCTGGCACGTGGTGGCATTGCAGCAGCGGTCTGAGCACTCCTGCAGGACAGGGATGGACTGAAACCCTCCTGGAAGCCCCCTGAAAGACCCTTTCCTTCCTTTTTGAGAGGATCAGGTTGCCATGTCACCAGGTGCCCATAGCAGTGTAGCTGCCATTGGCTGAACCATGGGCCAAAACCACAACAACATCCCAGGTGGGGACTGTTCCTGCTGCCTCTTTATCCCCACTACCAACCCCAAACCAAAGGACCAGAAAGGATTTTTTTGCAGAAGACGGAGCCTGGACCCCTTTGCATATCTCCAGGAAGGAGAAAAAGTGAGGATTTCTGTGCTCCATGGATCAGGGGAACATTCCTTCAGGTCCCAGCACAGGGCTGTGACCAGGGATTTATCCCAGAGGCACTGCCTGTCTGTCTCAATTCCCCACCGCCCCGTGACTTGCCGGTAGAGATGAGCACAGCTCTTGAAAGAACAACATGCCCCGATGTCCCCTCCTGGGTCACCTCTTTGGAGGACACGGAGGGATGTCCGTCTTTCCTAGGCTAAATGTCCGGCTTTCCTACAGCCAGCTACGTGAAGGGGGGAGTTAAAAGAACTCCGCCAGTTATTTTTTGGGCAGAATCATCAGGAGCACGAGGGGAGAGTCTGCTGGACAGACCCCAGGTCCCTGCTGTCCCCTTTGGAGAGCACCCCCACCTCGGGCGTGCCGCAGTCGCACTGCTCTCCCCGCTCCACAAACTGGTTCCCGCACACCGGGCCCCCGTACAGCTCGTCCGCCCGCGGCGCGTTCAGCAGGCAGCTGGTCCGGGGGTCCCCCAGGAACTGCCACATGTCCTGCTCGCTGCACCGGCTGAAGGACTTGGGGTAAACCAGCCTGCAGGGGCACAGAACCGGGCAGGCGTCAGCAGAGAGCCTGGGCCACCCGCAGGCTCAGAGGCACCTGCAGTGAGGTGGGGTGGGGTGGGGTGTCCGCCCAGGCCTGACCATCTCACTGGTTTCACCACCCTGTCAGAGGACACCTCTGCCCAGGGATGTCCCCCTGCCTCCCTGGCTCACCCAACGCTCCCTGCCATGACACAGCCCCCCTCAGCCTTGGAGGCGGGGCAGCGGCAGCCGGCGACGTCCTCGTCGTGGGACATGCCCAGGTTGTGCCCCATCTCGTGAGCCACGGTGGACGCGGCGCCGATGGGGTTGGTGCTGTGATCCTGTGGGACAAGGAGTGCAGCTTGTGGGTTAAATGCCCTTGTGGTTTCTCCTCAGCTTCTCCACGGGGCTCTGCAAGGTGTCTCCTCACGCTGCCATGCTCAGGTAAGGGAAGACACAAGCTGGATGTGGTCCTGTGGCCCCTCAAGATGCCCAGATTGGTCTCTCGGGGCTGTCAGTGAGCTTAGACAAAGTGGCTGCTCCAAAACTGATGCTTTGTGGTGGGTCTAGGAGGCCACAGGTCCCACAGCCAGCCTCTCCTGCTCCTGGGGAGGGATGAGGAGCACAGCCAGTCCCAGCCTCGAGACAGCCTCCTAAAATCCCAGCTCCTGTGTCCATGGAGCTTCTCTGGGAGGCTTTCTAAGTGTACCAAAGGTACCCAGCTGAGTGTCCACAGCCCCAGGACTTCTCTGGGGGTCAGTCACTGAGGGGGTGGAGATGCCAGGGTCCAAATCCAGCCTTGAGGCTGCAGAGGGGGAAGGCTGGGGACCAGTGGAGGAAGGAGTGGCTCTGGAGGATGCAGTGCAGGGAGGGCAGAGCACAGGACCCACCTGGTTGACGCCGCCCGAGTCCCTGGTGCACATCACCAGCTTCTTGGCCAGCCCCACGGTGTTGCCGTGGAAGTCGACCCCCCTGTGGGATTGAGATGCCACAATGGCCACGTGCCCTGGGCGGTGGCAGGGCCGGGAGGGTGGCAAGGTGGTGGCACCTCTGTCCTTACGTGATCAGCTGGGCGTTGTCGTGGGGCTTCTTCCGCAGCAGCTCCGACTCCCGCCAGTGCAGGAAGTTGTCCAGTGTCACCTCGGGGTTGGGGCTGACTGTGATTTTGTCCCTGTGGTTCCACACCTCCAGGCCAATCAGGGCCACCCGCAGGCGAAGGGGCTGGTAGAGCTGGGTGGGGCATAGCCCAGAGGGAGCCTGGATTTGGGCTGCAGCAGCAGAGGGAGGTCCCACCTGCCCCAAGGAACTGCAGCCGAGCCCAGGACACTCCTCACTGGGCCACGTCAACTCTGTCACCCTCAATAAATAACACAGGCTGGGGTGACCATGTAGACAGGATTTCCCCCCAAACCTCTGGGCTCTCTTGGCTGGTGAAGGCTGAGATGCTGCTCCCACACTGCTAACCAACAACTGGGGCTGAAGCAAAGCCATCAGGAAACCCACCATGGTCCAGTGCATCCCTCCCTTTGTTAGCAGCCACTCCAGCCTGTGAGTGGCCACGGGACGTGCTCCCAGGGGTTACAGGACAGAATTTCCCCTTCCTTATGGACAGAGCTGAGCCACTTGTCCTGTCCACACCGCACATGCAGCCAAGGGACGCAGTCGCCCTGCAGCAACCCCCTGGGGGCCCGAGATTGGCTCCAGCTCCACCAGCCCACCTGTGCCAACCTGTGTGCCACCTCCTCTGTGCCCAGACTGGAGCTGGAAGGGCGGGTCCAGAGCCCTGGGCTCACCTTGTCCACGTGGTTCACGATTTCCTTCATGCGGTTCTGCACGGTGCGGAGGTCCTTGTGCTTCCTGAACTATGGGAAGGACACAGAGGGATTTCCAGGGTGGCTTTGAGCTCCTCACTGCAGGGTGTGACAGCAAACCCCCAGGCACCAGTTCTTCCCACTTTACCTCCTGGTTGTCCACGACCAGGACCAGCTCCACAAACCGGGGACCCTTTTGTATGGGACCTGATTTCTGAAAGGGAAGAGGAAAGTGGGGTTCAGCTTGCAGCTCGTCAAGCCAGCCAGGAGACCCTCCCATGGGGTGTGTCGGATCCTGGAGGACCTCCCAAGGTTAGCAGGTCTCCTAGCTCGGCTCTGGGATGTTGTTTTGCTGGCTTTCAGACTTCTTCCAGCTTGCCTGCTGGGATACCACACCAGGCTCTGCAGGCATCACAGAGCCCATGGGGTGGGAGTGTAGCTGTGCTCACACAGCCAGAGAGAAATTTTAGAGATAATAAGTGAGTTTCTAAAGAAGAAATGTAAACAATAGTTAAGTTTAGAGACAGTGTCCTTGGAATTACGTTAGCTGAAGCCACCAATGGAGTCAGATAAATTACCATAAGACCAATCAGCTAATGGCAACTATCAGTGTTATAAAAGTCTGTGTTCAAAATAAACTTTCTCTTCATATTGTCACGGTTGGCTGGTGAGTTTCTGTCTCGCTCTCTAGCACGGCTGTGACATGGGAGGATGCTCCTGCTAACGGCACAGCATCCGAGGGCCTGTTCCCACCAGAAGCCACCTCTGTTGAGGCACCCGACCAACAACTCGTGGGAGAGGGGCATGGCCAAGGGGCACGGAACGCTCCCCTCCTCCCCGGGACTCCACAGGACCCCGGCTCAGGGAGGAGCAGCGATGCAATCCCTACCCAGCGGTACAGCTTCATGGCTGCAGGGATTTTGGGCTCGCGGTCGTACTCCAGGGTGGTCCCGGGCTCCCGGCAGGTGCCGCGTTTCCCCCGCAGGTGAGCTGCTCGGTACACTGCGTGCCGGCCGGCCACCGCCCCCTCCAGCGGCTCCAGCAGGAAGGTGGTCTCATTCACCCGGAAAAACCCACTGGAGAGAGAGAGAGAGAGAGAGAGGACAGGCGTCAGGCTGGGGGGACAGGCAGGACACGGACAGACCCTACACACACTCCTGGAAGTGCCTGTGATTTGTGCCCCATCCCTGGAAGGGTTCAAGGCCAGGCTGGAGCAACCCGCTCTAGTGGAAGGTGTAGTGCCCATGGCATGGGGTGGGACTTAGTGAGCTTTAAGGTCCCTTCCATGCCAAACCATTCTGGGATTCTGGGATTCGAGATAAATACAGCTGCCAAACTGGCTGCTGGGCTGGGAGGGGACAAGCTGTGGCACGGCACACACAGCACGGGGAGTATCCGGTACTTGAGGCAGCAGGAATGTCCTGGGGTTCAGCAGCTGATCCATCAAGGATGGATCCAGCGAGGACACTCCTGCCCGGAGCTCCTGTGCTGTCAGGGCTCCACCCTCACCCCATTGCCATGACTCAGCCCCCCAAAAGTGCCGTGCGCCTTTCCTGCCGGGCACCCAGCCAGGGTCAGCGCCTCCAGCAGGAAGAGAGATGTCAGCTTCCCTTCCGCAGGGAAAGCTGAGCTCTCACTCCATCAGCACGGCCGGGGCTGGGTCACACCGGCTCACCGGGACTGGGTGACTTAGGGTCACCGGGGCTGGGTCACACCGGCTCACCGGGGCTGGGCGACTTAGGGTCACCGGGGCTGGGTCACTCCAGGTCACCGGGGCTGGGTGACTTGGGGTCATCGGGGCTGGGTCACACCGGCTCACCGGGGCTGGGTCACACCAGCTCACCAGGGCTCAGTCACACCGGCTCACCGGGGCTGGGTCACACCGGCTCACCGGGGCTCGGTCACACCGGCTCACCGGGGCTCGGTCACACCGGCTCACCAGGGCTCAGTCACACCGGCTCACCGGGGCTGGGTCACACCAGCTCACCGTGGCGTGTCCCCCAGCCAGGAGCAGGCTCCAGGGAGCCGGGGCCCTACCTGAGCCCGCCGCAGGTGCTGATGCTCGCTGCCGAGTCGGGCTGTCCCCGCACGTGGCCCTGGTAGAAGCAGTGATCCTGTGAGAGAGAGGGCAGAGCTGCGGGGCTGCACCAGCGGGGTGGGGCCCTGCGGGGTGGGCAAGCTGCTCCCCCCGGGGCCAGCCCGTACCTGGGTGTCCGGCTTCTCCGTGATCTCCGAGCCGTCGGCCGAGTAGTGAGTCTCGGTGTAGTGCTGCCCCAGCAGGGCCCTGCGGGGTGGGCAAGGGGCGTCAGCAGCGACCCCGCTTTGGGGGAGAGCATGTGGGACTGTCACCCCTCAGGTGGGTTTGGCAAGGAGGGAATAAAGTGCTCTGGGCTGAGGCTTAGGTCACCGGTGCGGTGACACCAGGCCTTGGAGAAGGGATGCTCATGGTAAGGGTGGGGTGCAAACCCCCCCTCAGGCCACCCCACCGTGCCCACCTGCACTCACCTGTTCTTCTCCAGCCACAGGAGGTATTCCCTGCCTTCGGCATGGACGCCGTAGAGGACGTGGCCTGGGTAGGTGCTCTGCATGGAAGAGAGGTGCCATCAGAGACCCACAGTCAGCAGGAGCCAGAGCTGCACCAGAGGGGTCCCTCAGCCCCATGTCCTGCCCAGAAAGGGGACAGGGCCTGTGTGTGCCCTGCTGAGGGACCGGGAGCCTGGCTGCTCACCCTGGAGGCATGCAGCAAAGACACAGGAAATCAGAAGAGAAGGAAGAAAGCGTGTGGGCAATAACGCAAACCCCCGGCACATCCTGAGATGAGGAACAGGTCACCCGCGAGGAGATGGAGTCAGCAAAGGCTGGTTTCCCGTGTCTGACACATGGCTGCAGATGGCTGTGCCAGGGACTGAGGTTTCCTACTCATCAGTCACAGAGCTCCTTTTCTGGGGTCTGAGTTCAGCACTTACCGGCTGAACCACAAAGATCCCTATGGCTCTTATCAGCAGGGACTTCTTCCTCCCTGACCGATCTAACACGCCACATCACGTTCAGGGAACTGCCTTCCCTTGGCTCTCCTCGGCCTCTCAGAGCAGATTTTAGTATCACTGTGTCCCAGATCCCCTTTGCCAGTGGGAGGGAGCCAGGGTGGCTGTGAGGCTTGAACCCTCAGGATGGAGATTTTCCTACAGGAAAAGTGTTTCCCTCTGGGCTGTCTTGTGATCTCCACCTCCAGGGGCCCCATCCCATTGGGGTCACTGGGAAAGAGTCACCGTCCCCTGTCAGGCTGTGCCCTTGCCACAAGGGATCTGAGAGATCTCCTGGGAGCATATCCACATCTCCTGAGGGCACATCCTCAGCCCTTGCAGAATCCAGGTGTGGAGAGGGCTGAGCCAAAAGCAAAGCAAACCTTTCCCATGGGGCCAGCATTCCTCAGGGATGAGGTGTGCTGCCTCTCCCTGGGGAGGGTGACAGCACTGGCTGTCATACCATGGCTCAGCATTCCCAAGGGGATGATCTGCACCCTGAAGGAGCCAGGCTGAGCAGAAAGCCCTGCTGACTCAGTGCCAGTGGGGCCAGGTGAGAGGCTTTGCCTGGCATTCAGCTGCCGATTCTCCCTGGTTTGCAATTCCAGGCCAGCATGCCAGCGCGCTCGTGGGTCCCTGGAAAATTCTTCTCTTATGAACAGCGTCTCCTGCCTGTCCCGACCCCTGTCCGCCAACAAAGCCATCCTTTGTTATTGTTGGCAACGCTAAGGCCAGAAGAGGTCTTAAGGAATGGCAGGAAAGCACTTGGAAGGGGGTGCTGGGTCAGGGAGCGTCTCTTGGAGACGACCGCAGGGCAAGTTTAAAATAAAAAGTCCTGATAAAGCTTCTCTGAATCACCCCCTTCCTCATTAGCATGGGCTGTGCAAGGGCTCCAGATGGGAAGGCTTTGGGAGCAGCCCTGCGAGCCCCGTGGCCGTGCTGAGCCAGCACAGCAGAGCCACAACCAGAGCACAGGGAGAGGAGGGATTTCTTCCAGCTGGTCTCAGTAAGAGACCCTGAGCACTCACAGAGGATGGGGACGGGATGTCCCATCCCACCTGAGCTCAGGTGGGAAGAGGCAACAGGCCTTGCAGTAGGGGTGGAGCTCATTTTTCCAGACCCCTTTCCATGGAGAAGCCAGGTGTGCCACTCTCCCTGCCGTGCTGGGGGGAAGGCTGGCACCCAGGAGATCCCGTGCTGCAGGACCCAGGGCTCCACCCTGACTGCAGGGATGAAGTTCTGGATTTAAGCAAAGCCAGGGGGTAGCTGGTCTGCTCCAACCCTCACCTGGCAGGTGGCCCTGCTGGACCAATCCCATGTGTCCCAGTCACTCTGACCCCAGAACCAGCCCCTGGTGGCCTGTGCCTGTGCTGGCTACAGGAGGAGCCAGCATGGAGCACACCCATCTCTGTCTCAGTGGGGCTTGGTGTTGGTCAAAGCTTGCTGAGAGCTTCTTCCCCAGCCAGATGACCAGGACAGCAAACCTAACCTCTCTCCAAGAGGGAGAAAAAAAAGGGCTTGGAAAGCAGGAGACTTCCTATCCTCAACAAGGCAGCTTTGGGATGTCCAAGGACCACCCAAGCCAAGGACCACCAAATCCAGGTGCCACCCATCAGACAGCCCCCGTGGCAGTCCCGAGGCACCCAGCTCATGGCAGATGTCTTCTCCAGAGGGATCCCGAGGTGGGTGAGCTCCCCTTCCCAGGGGGATCGGTGCAGAGCACAGAGCACACCCGGCACAGATGGCGTCTCTAAATAGCCTGGGGAATGTTTATCTCGTGGACAAGTTTAGGTTTCTAGAGCAGGCAAAACAGATGCTTTCGGGGAGTGTTTTTGAAGCTAGCTTATCAGGAAGGGTTTGAATCACAGAGGAACGTGCTGTATGGCACTAGGGAATACGTGTCCCCGGTCCCTCCATCCCTCCAGGCGCTAAAATTGGCGCTTTTTGGGTCTAGAAAAGGAACAACAACAACAAAAAAAAATTGGCCGAATTTCACTGTAAGGCAATGAGGAAAGTGTCTTTGAGGTCAAGGCATCCTACAGACGTTGACATCAAGCACTCCAAACTCCTGACTCAAACCCCATTCCTCCCCCCAAATTGCCAGGTTTCCCAAGAAAAACAGCACTGGTTTGCTTTCATGTGGATTTCTGCAACTTTCTGACTCTTATTTCTCTGTCCCAAAGGACAAAAAAAGCCCCAACTTCAGCAAACACAGCAAGAAAAGTGCTTACAGCTCCACGAGACTTGCAAACCTCTCCTTAAGGAAAGACCAGATGTCACAAGATCACAGCGAGGCTGCAAGAGGTGGCACCGCTGGGTCATGTCTCCAAAGAAAGCACTGGAGAAAGCAGCCCCTCTCTCCAGGAATGCACCCCGCTGTCTGCAGGTCCTAATTAGACCCAAAACAGCCCAGAAAAGCTGATCTGATCAACTGCTTCAGCATCTCCATCCTCTGGGGTGGAAGCAAGGCAAGGAAATGGGCGGCACGTCATTCTTTCGGTGCAGGGCTGAGGGGGTCTGGCCAAAAGGTTGGTCAGGGGGTCCAGCTCTGAGCCTGGTGGTGGGACAAGATCCCTGCTGATTGCATCCCCCCGGCCAGGTTCCCTGGGAAGCAGCGAGGGCGGCTGTGCCGGGCTGTGACTCACCGGAGGCGCAGAGAGGTCCCTCTTCCCCCGGGGCACCGGCAGCTCCCGCGGCAGCACCGTCTCGTACCTCTCGACGTGGGGGAGCTTCTCCTCCAGCCCGGCAGCCGAGCCTGGGAAAAGCCGAAGGGCTTTGAGACAGATGCCCGGGAACAGCCGAGCCATAGAATATCCCGAGCTGGGAGGATCCCACAAGGACCACTGACCCAGCTCCTGTTCCTGCCCAGACCCCCCCACAACCCCACCCTGTCCATCCCTGGAGCTGTGTCCAAACACTCCCGGAGCTCTGGCAGCCTCGGGGCTGTGCCCATTCCCTGGGGAGCCTGGGCAGTGCCCAGCACCCTCTGGGGGAAGAACCTTTCCCTGATCCCCACCCTAAACCCCCGCTCCCCGTCCGACACAGCTTCACGCCGCTCCCTCGGGTCTGAATCCGGGGGGCAGCGAGAGCAGCCGACATGAAGGGGCAGGGACGAGCCCGGAGAGCAAGTCCTGAAATCCCTGCTGGGAACGCAACTCCCTGGTGGGCTCCGGGGAGCTGCAGCCCCCCAGCCCGGCGCCCACAGAGAGCCCAGCATCGCCTGAAAGCGAGCAAGTCCCTTTGGGGCTAGAACCCCCCGCCGCGCCCCTGGTGCAGCGATACAGAGAGGTTCTCCAGCTCCCCATGGTGATGCCACCGCGTGTGACTCGGCGTCTGGCGGCTGTGGGGGCTGCTGGGGAGAGCGGCTGGTGCCTGGGTGGCTCAGCCCCCTCCCAGCCTTCCTTGGATGTCGGAACGGAGAATTTCTGCCATAAACGCTTTGCTTTTCCCGGGAGCCCCAAACGCCGGGTTCGGACGGGGCTGGGTGCTCGGTCTGGGGGTGCCCACGGTCCTCGCCCGCGGCTGAGAGCCAGATGAGTCACGGGCGACCTCACCGGCTGAGTGACGGGGGACCCCCGGCTCTCCGCGGGCCACCGGTTGTGACCTTCCTGTCGCCTTCCCCGGTTGCCCGCAGGGCCCGGCGGGGCCGGGAGGCACCGGGAGCATCCCCGTGGGAGCGAGCCTGGCCCCGGGGGTCCCTTCTCCATCATCCTCCCCCTCGGCTGGCGAGAACAGAGCTGCACCCCGGGGCCCCGGCGCTTCTCCCCGAGAGCCGCGAGGGGAAATCATCCCCATCCCGCGGTGCCTGCATCCCTGCCCCACTCCGGGCTCCTGCCGCACGCCCCCCAAACTCCCCGCCCGCCCCGTCCCGTGGCTGCCGCCCC
>VXAX01002800.1:87120-109493 GCA_013399835.1 Leptocoma aspasia
GGAGCTGTCCACGGAGCGTTTGAGGAGGGGTGGTGTGGGGCACCTGGAGGGCCCGTGGGGGATTAGGGAGGGGCTAGGTGGCATCGGGGGAGGGTCCGTGGGAAGGGGCCACGGGGCTTTGGTCCGCGGGGTTTTGGGCAGGGCTCACGGGACATCAGGGGACAGTCCCTGGGGCGCTGGGGGAGGTTACACAGGGAGTCAGGGAAGGTTCGCAGGACACCAGAGGGTGTCAGTGGGACACTGGGGACTGTCCGTGGGCATCCGGGAGCGATCTGTGGGGTACCGTGGCTGGCTGTGATATGGGGAGGGTCCATGGGCACGGGGGGAATGGGTCAGTGGGGTAGTGGAGGCTGCCCACAGGACATTGGGGTGGGGGGACGGTCCAGGTGGCATTGGGGACTGTGTGTATGGCCTTGGGGGAGTCCCAGGGGCATGAAAGTGGGTCCCCAGCCTCGTGGGACATGTCCTGCGGCTCCGCAGGGGAACGCAGGGCACCGGGGTGGCTGGATTGTCACAGGAGGGGCACTGGAGCTGGGATACCAGGGCAGATAAGCTGGGCACGTTTATATTTCTGTGTGTTTCAGGCCAGGCCAATCAGGAAATGGACATGGACATGTGGGTGTGAACGGGATTTGGGATTAGTCATCGACGGGTGCTTAGCAGTTTGCTGTTGATTTAAGAAATGAACTCTCTGTGACTTCTAGTGGGACTCAAGTCTTGCTGGTGGTCCCCACCCTCTCCTGGGGTCTCCCTCCCTCTGGCAAGCTGGAGGCCATGGAGCACACAGAACCTGGCTCTTCCCTCCAGTGAGATCCGGGAGGTCCCTGCAAAGGAGGAGTGAGGGAGAAGAAGGACAGGAGCACTCAGTCCTGTGCCCACAGCCCTCACACACGTCCCCAGGTTCCCACTCCTGCCCCCGAGGCCTCTGTGTCCCTGGCATGTGCCTTGGTCACCCCTTGTTCCTGGGAGACATTTCTCTTCCTCCCTCTATACACCTGCTCTCAGAGTGCCTCAGGCAATGTTTAGATTCCCTGGAACTCCTCTGCTGTGGGCTTGGGTTGGAAAGGAACTTAAAGATCATCCCGTTCCAAGCCCCTGCCACGGGCAGGGACACCTTCCACTACCCCAGACTGCTCCAAGCCCTGTCCAACCTGGCCTTGGGCACTGCCAGGGATGGAGCATCCACAATAATTTGCACCCCGAGTTCTGTTAACAGACAAAATAACCCTGATTTTTTGTTGTTGTTGTTATTTAATTTATTTTACAACACGCAAACACATCATTGTACGACACAGTAAAAAAAAAATCCCAAATCGCCAACAAAACCCCAAAACATTACAAACATCTCAGGAGAGTGACCATTCCCCTGTGTCTCTGGGTTGTTTGCAGGCTGTGGGTGGGTGGGGGTCACTGGGCAGGCACAGCCAGGCGGGGCAGCAGCGCTGGGGCCTTCTGGCTGCGCTCGGCCGACATGTGCTCCAGGCGTTCCGTGTAGAACCCGTTGAAGTCCAACCTGAGGGACAAAACACACCTGAGGTGTGGGAGGTGTGAGCAGGAACCTCCCCCAGGACACCCACAGCCAGCTCTGGCCCTGCATGGGATGTCTGTGCTGTGCCATGGGTGTGCCACACCTTTTCCGTGCCCATGCCTTCATAGCAGGCCTTTGACAGGGAAATGTATCAGGAGTATGTCCCAAATAGGTTGGGAAGGACCAAATGCTCACAGCTCTTCTGCAGGCCACACAGAGGTGTCTTGTGTGGACAAGGGTTCCTCAGTGTCTGCACCTTCCCAGCCACTCCCCAGCACTCCTGAAAGCCCCGAGCTCACCAGCACTGAACTCAGGCACTAACTCCCACACGAAATCCACACAGCACCACAAAACGCTGAGGCTTCCATCCCCACCATCTCCTGGCTAACACCAGGATGCCTCCCACGGATCCACAATTCACCAACATGAGCAACTGGTCAGAAGATGCTTAGCCACAACCACAAGTGACACTTGGAAAAGCCTCTCCAAAGCACTCGACACCAGGGATACCACAATCCCACCTCCCTGACAATCCAGAGTGATGCCACCCAGCCCCAAGCCTGCCGGGACCTTCCCATGGCAGATCCCAAAGCACCCCCAGCCTGTGCAGCTCATGCACTCGCGTGCCCTGGATCACTGAGCAGGCAGTCAGTGCGAGCCCGTGAATCACACAAAACTTACTCTCTCCCTTTCTCAAATTAGGCTGCTCCAGTACCAACTGAATGGGCACAATATTTGAGTTTCATGTTGCTTAACAACCTCACACAAACGGCAACAAATTGTTCCTTGACATTTTTTGGTGCCTGCAGAAAACACAGCCTCGACAGATGGAATTTATCTGTTGCTCTCTCCTGGCTGAAAAGCTTTACATTGCTTTCATCCTCGAGGAGTTGTACCAGGGAAACCTGAGAGTACTGACCAAGTTTTGATTCAAACACAAGGCCAGGACTCATTGCTTTGGGGACCTATTCCATTTCTAAAGCTGCTTCATTCCCAGCTCAGTGACTCGCAGATTTTGCTTGGCTTCTCTTCTGGCTGTTTTTAGTTTTAAGTGATCCGTGATAGCCATTTCTTCAGAATTTGTGTGGTGCTTCCTCAGCATGTGCTTATATGGCAGTTTCTTGCTTTGTGGCTGGATTCAGTGGGGTTTGCTCCATTTCACATCCTGGTGACCTACTCTGAGCTCAGTTTCCTCCACACTGGTAAAGGAAGGATGCCTGATAACCACACTGATGTATAAGATTTCTAAGAATGTGGACTTAACTAGCCCTGCTGACAAAGCCCTCTCCACTGTAGTTCTACTCCTTTTCACTCCTGGGATGTGTTGGAGTGACTGCAGAGTTCCTGCAGTTGCCAGTCCTCTGTCAGCACTCCCAAGGGAATGGCTGGAGCTGTGCCAGGAGGGTTTAGGCTGGAGACCAGGGAAAGGTTCTTCCCCCAGAGGGTGCTGGGCACTGCCCAGGCTCCCCAGGGAATGGGCACGGCCCTGAGGCTGCCAGAGCTCCAGGAGCATTCCAGGGATGCACAGGGTGGGGTTGTTGGGGTATCTGTGCAGGGACTGGATGATCCTTGTTGGGTCCTTTCCATCTCAGGATATTTTCTTATTCTATTCTATGACACACCTGAGCAGGACTGGGGCACACCAGAGATCTGTCACCTGTGAGCTCTGAAGGAAACCCTCTGCATCTCCATCTCCTATTGTTTGATGCCACAAATAAACTGCCTCAGTTACTCAGTACTACAAAATGAATAAGTGTTAACCAGGATCAAATAAATGATGAGCAAGTAGCAGAACTGTGAATTTTGTTATTTATCTGACATGTTGATGATCCCTGTTGGAAAGCAGTCCCACAAAAAGGTTATAAATTAGAAGAAAAGAGCGGTATGTCTTACAAACTCTTCCTTATAAACTCTCTCAGATATGTTATTTTAGATGGCAACTGTCTCCACTCTGCTTCTCAGGTTCCTGTTGCCATAGAGCCCAGGCCTGGAGCCAACAATCCCTCCAACCTGAATGGGAGCTAAATGTCACCTCTGGGCATTCATCGTGGGGTTTTCCACCCTTTAAACCACCCCTGAGCAGCCTATGGGATTGGAAAGGCAGGTCCCATGGGCTGGTAACATCCAGTATTTCTGCTGAGGAAATGGGGACAGCTGGGTTGACAGCAAGGGTCCAGCAGGTCCCATGTCTTGGTGAAGACTCAGGTGGTCCCAGAGAGTCCATACTAGGGGGGGGACTCTGATAATGATGACAGTCCTGGTGGCACAAGGACTGAGGCATGGAAATAAAGGGAGGGCAAAGCACCCAGGCCCTCCTCTGAGCCTCTGGGTGCAGCTGAGTCACTGTCCACAGCATAGACCATGGACAGAAGCACTGCATCATCTGTACCATCACACTTCTCCTTTCCCCTGAAGCAGGAAGTGCTGGTTGCAAAACCCAACCTCTCTGGATTTGGAAGAACCAGCTGGAGAGGTTTCACAGCTCAGGAGTCACCTGCTGGCCCCAGCTGACCCCCCAGCTGTGACACTGATGGAGCAGCTCCTGGCTGTGGCACCCTGGGCAGGATGCACAGCCAGGCTGTGGGGTGCAGCACCAGCTTGTCCCACTGTCCTGGCACGTGTGTGACATTCACACCACGACAAGAGCAGGTAATTTGGTCTTCCGCACTGTGTTGGCCATGTCCTGTGTGCCTTGGGATCATGGAGTGAGTTGCCATCAGGATCTTCTGGATGGAGCACCATGAACAAGCCCCTCTGTTAGAACTTGTACTGGAGATGGTAAAAATGTCAAAAAAAGGATAAAGGAGGAAGCAGAGCTGGAGCACTGAGGAGCAGCAAATGCTCCTGCCTGGGTGACTCAACTGCTTGTGGTCCCAATCCCTGAACCTAACCTGAGTCTGGATGCTCCTGAGCTGGATGCTTTTGCATCCTGCAAAGCAGTGATGGCAGCCAGGGAAGAGGGAGAGCTCAATCCTGCCACCCTTTTCCTACATATGGATCCTAACCTACAACAGCCTGAGGATGATGAACTGGCAGGCCCAGGCAGATGAAGGCTGACATAAAATGTTGAGAGTCCATACCAGCCTTTCCCAAAAGGTCCTGCAGAGACCTGGCTGTCCTGGTTAGTCCTGAAAGGAACAACCACCAATTGTGCAACTGAGGCCTGCACTCACAGCCACAGAAACAGTTTTTTGGAGAAATTCCAAGATGAGAAGACCTCTGACTCTGGTCACTTCAGAGATGGAATGAACCAGAGTTCCTAGGGCTGTTGAGTAAGGGTCCTCACCTACATTCCCATCTCAGGGACTCAGCACTGGTGGCTGGAAACTCCTCCCCTGGCAGGGGATGGAAGCAGAAGAGCTCAGAACACCAAGCAGCCTTGGGGCACTGCCAGGGGCTGTGTAAACCTGGACAAGGTGCTGGACAAGAAGTTCCCAGAAGAAAAGGACAATTGGAAGCACAGTCACCTGTGGGAATACTTCACCTAACAGTGTTTGCAAAGCACCAGGAATCCTGACAGCCCTGTCAGATGCTGTCAGAAATGGCACCAGGAGGGGACAACTATCTCCTTAAAAAACATCAGTGAAACATTTCCTCTCAGGTGTAGCACATCTCAACAGAGGTGTGAGGGTTATCAGCCATAAAAGATATCCAATATAGATGGACAGGCAACAGAACTTCCAGGGGGGTTATTTATTGAAAAAGCAACACAGTGGTTATAAACCCAGCAGCAAAACTAGCATCTGCTCTCTCTCTCCCCACCCCTTATCCTGTGTACCTGACTTTTATGTATTTCTGAAGGAATTTTGATTTCCAAGGAGCTGCTTATTTAAATAAATGCAATATGGGAATTAAAAATAGACACTTTATGATCAAACCTTCGTGAGATTTTCTCATCTTGGAATACTTACCCTGTATTTGGAAATTGGTTTATTCACTGTCTCCACAGTGAGACAATCCTCAGGAAAACTAACACTACATTTACAATATTAATGGACAGGTTTCACACAATTCAAAGGAATGTGTTTTGGGGTTTTTCTAAAGCCTTGGGTTGAAATGCAAAGCAGAATGGTCTGGGTTGGAAGGGACCATTGCACCCTGCCATGGGTAGGGACACCTTCCTCTAGCCCAGGTTGCTCAGAGCTCCTAAATATACACATTTCTCAGTTATACTGAGCATTTCCTGGGCTGACTGAGGGACCCACGGGAGGGGAAGTCACAGACAGAAAAGGCCTGGCTCACCTGTAGATGATGTTGAGCATGCTGTGCTCGCAGTCATTGGTGCTGTACACGCTCAGTTTGTCCAGCAGGTCCAGCAGATGTGTGGAGAAATTGCTGTCAAACTTGTTGATGGTGGCTTCAAAGCCAGATGTGAGGTGCAGGCTGTCAGCATGCTCTGCTAAAAGCTGCCAAGACAAAGGCAGAGTGGCCCCATGTGTTTGCTGATTTGCACTTGCCAAGGGGCTGCAGTTATTCCCTCCATTCCCTAACCTGCTCAAAAATACTGCCATCAAACTTCACAGTTGCTCAGCCTCTGAAATAAATCTTTCAAAGTCTTTGGTAGTTAAAAGCCCTGCTGTGCCCAGCCTGGGAGAAGCCCAGAGCAGATCCCAGCTGAGTTATCCACAAATACATGCTGCCAGGGCTCATTTTCAAGCAGGAGGAAAAGCCAGTAGGCAGAAAATGTGTGTTGCCTAAGACAGGCTGTGACCTCTGGAGCTCTGTGACTGCAGTGGTGATGCAGATGTGTGCCAGAGGGGCTTCCAGAGGGACATCTGCTAACCACAGAGCAAATCCCCTGTGCATCTAGACAGAGAGAGATGGACAAGAGAGATCCCCCAGGTACGAAAGCCACGGGCTGCAAAGAGCCCTGCTCACACTCTGGGGATGGGAAAGTGCTGGCATTTCAGAAAGCCTGGATGTGGCTCTGCACAGCTGAAAACACAAGTCAAAACTCAAAAAACAGTGCAGGGACTGCTGTGGGAGATAGGGCCTTCAAAGCAGACTTTGAGAACTCCAGCAGCGCTCCACACTGCCCCCAATTCCACAGATTATGCTTTTGGGGCCAGAGGTGGTCTAGAAACCAGGATGGGCTATCTGCAAGTGGCCACCCTGGCTAGAGTGTCCCACCTTGTTGGTCAGCTTCTTCTTGGCAGCCTCCTCAGCACGCTCCTCCTCGGTGGGCGGGCCCAGCATGGTGCCGTGCTCCAGGGTGAGCCTCTCCATCTCTCTGTCCAGCTTCATGCTCTGGGTGAACCTCTGGCAAGGGCACAGCGTTGGGGACACGGTGACAGCCTGTTCCTTCCACTGTGGCACAGCATGAGGCTCAGTTCTGCCCACCCCAACTCCCAGGAAAGCTAACTCTGAGTCTGGATTCAGCATGCTGATACACAGAGCTCCCTAAACCCGCTGGGAAGTGGGGTTTGGAAAAGCTGTGGGCTCCCTGATGCTGCCTGGAATGTGCCCATCACCTCACCCTCAAGAGAGGGTCTCCACAGAGCACTCAACTTACACCTCAAGAGAGGGAATTTGGTCCATATGAACCTGATCTCAACATGGAAAAAGGAGGATTTTGTGGAGTAAGAAGTCACAGAAACCATTTGGGAGAGGGTGTGAGCTGTCAAGCCCTAAAGCTGCTGACAGAGGGAACAGAGGCAAGTCCACGTGGGGCTGGCAGAGGGACTGCCAGGGCTGGCAGTGGCACGGGGAGGCTGTACACACCTGCATGCAGTTGGTGAACATGACACACACAGACATCAGCTTGGAGAAGATCTTGAGCAGCTCTGGGTTGGTGAGCATGCAGTCCTTCAGGCAGTTGTCCAGGAAGCTCGTGTGGTGGCTCAGGACATCGTCAATGTTGGATGCCTGTGACAGGACAGCCCAACAATGACAAACCAAACCAGGGCTGCTGTGCTGCCCTGCCCCAAAGCTCCAGCCCAGCACCCTGCCTCTGACAGGGACCTCTCAGAGTGAGAAACTCCTCGTGTACCTCCCAGAAACATCCTGAGATGGAGACTGCATCTGCATTGCTGCCTTCAACAGCCCCTCACAGGCTTTAAATCTTTGACTTGTCACATCACCTCCCCACAAATTATGCTTAGTTTGATCACACAAGCCCTCCCCTGGAAAGGATGGAGTTATCTGCTTTATGAACTTGCATTTCCTTTGTTTCTAAATCTGCTTGTCATGGCCACTCCCACCTTCACAACCTCAGTAAAGTTAGTGAAAACAAGAGGAAAAGAGAAAAACAAATTGAAGAATCTTAAATGCCAATGAACTTATCATTAAAACATACAGGCTATTCAGAAATTTGCTTTAGAAGCCAATAAGGAACTGGGACATGCAGTGTTGTGAAGATTCTGTAAGATTTTTGTTCATCTCTGCTACTCCAACAGGCTGTTTCAGTCTTGAGTTTGAAATGACAGATTAAAACTCCCTCTCACTCTGCAGTTATGGGACATGCTCAGAACACAAATCAAAGCTAGGAAAGAACCACAGGACTAAAATTGCCATGGCATCCACACTGCTCCAGCAGGACCAATGCAGGAAACCCCTCCCACATCCCTTTAAGCTACTGCAGAACAGGGATAAATGCAGCTTTCTAATGCAATGAAGATGATGATGAAGTTGTGTTGATGAAGACAGTGATGCTGTGAAGATGAAGATCCCAGCTACAATTTTAGGAAGAGAGCACCTTATCTTCAAATGAAAATGCACAAGAGGGAAGTGTGACAAAAAAAATGCACCATAAAACACTACATGAGACCAGTGAAGATCATCCTTTTCCCCCCTAAAATACAAATGAAAGGAGAAAACAGGAACAGGATAACTTCAACAATGGCCTCCATGCAAGTAAAGTAAACTGAGTGATATATTTTGCAAACCTAAACTTGCAACAAAATTAAGAAATAAGTGCAATTCCCAGATTATCCTATAATTCTCAGATTATCCTATAATTATTATTATAGGAGCTTGACATATGAACCCTTCTCATTCAGAAGTTCTTGCCAAGAACGTGCAGAGACACTCACAATCCTAGACCTGCTCCCTCCTGTGAATTCTCCAGAAAAAAAAACATGACAGGGCATCAAAACATGTTGGTTAGCTGACCCCAAAAACCTCCTCAGGGCACAGTAAGAACTAAGGCAGGATCAGATGATGCTGAAGATCCACAAGGGCTATCAGACAGCTGCCAAGAGAGCTGATGGCAGGGGTTTTGGGTGGTTTGGTACCTCAGAGGAGTGTTTTTCAGGGTGTAAGAGGAAAAAGATGCACAACCCAGAAGTATCTGATCACAGGGTGACTACCAGAGGGAATAATAATAATAATAATAATAATAAAAAATTAAAAAAAAAAAGGCCTTTTTTAAACCAAACATTCCCAGCATGCCAGTCCTTGGCAGTTTCATGGAAGGGAAAGCACAGGCTCTACTCCTAAGAGCACTGTAACCCAGCCAAGGAATCAGCTGGAGATGCCTGGGCGGTTCATGATCTTTGCACTCTGCATCCACCTTCCTTTTCCACAGCTCTCTTTCTCCTGTGTACGGGAATGTTGAGCAGAACCTGCCTTTACATAACAGGGAGCAGAGTGTGAGCTGGGCAGAGATGGGGATGCAGCACAGGAAAGGGATGGATGACTAATCAAGGAGAAAGGTGGTGCCTAGCAGCAGCACTCTGCAAAGTGGCAGGAACAGCAGATCCCAGATATTTAAACGCCTCCAACAAAATCAACAGACACCCAGAGCCACTGGAATTAGGCATTACATTTGTTAAGACTTCCATTCCAACTTCACTCACCAACTTCAGGTTCTTCTCCAGAATGTGCCATGTTGGCTCCATCACTTCAAACATCATGTAATACTGGATATTCTGCACAAAATTCAGCATCCGCTGCCGCAGTGTGAAAGCACCAGCAAACCTAGGGGAGAAATCACACCCACACAGCTCAGAGCTAGCAAATGCCACGGAGAACTATCACCAGGCTTGCACAGCCAAGCAGAGCTAAATATTTCTGTCCCAGCAAATGCCTTGCTGCAGTGTGAGAGGGATTACAAAGTCACTGCAAACCATCTCTGATTATTTCCATGGCTTTCCCTCAATTAGTAGAGTCAGAGCTTTGAAACTGTCATTGGCTTTGAATATTTGCTCACATAAAACTAAAATTTTGATATTAAATATTAAAGCAACTTTACAAACAACTATTGAGTGAAACCTAAAATGTTACAAATTGACATCTCTGAGCCTGTAAGACATTTGTCAGGATCTTTTTCACCTCAGCATTGTCTGAGCTATGTCATGAGGTATCTAATTAGCAAAAAGGAGACCCAAGACTGAAAACAAAAGAAAAGGCTGTACCACTTAGCTGAATGCAGGGAGAATTGCTTGGCTGTCTTATTGCTGATCCAAACGTTGCACAGCTGCCTTTCCACGTGCTTGCAGTAGAACATGTGTCTGAAAAGCATCTGGTACCTTGTCAGTGCTTTCCTGGAAAGAAAGGAGAAGCCCATGCAGATGAAGGCCTGTTCTGATTGACAGACCAAGCTGTGAAGGCTGAGGCTGCTCAGAGGTAAAGAGACTTTACACAATATGTTCCTCACGCCTTCAGACGCGCGCAGATCTGCGCTGAACCGAAGCAAGAGAGTCACATTTGCAACCACCCCAAAGAATTCCTCTCCAAGGAGACCCTCCTCCATGTTTCCTGCCATTGGGTACATCACCAGCCTCCTTAATTCCCTGGAGCTCCATGCAGGGGTCACTCACACAGGGGCTGGGAGGGAGGGTTCAGAGATTGTGGTCTTGTACCCACTGCGCTAAGGCTGCGATGGTCACCCAAGAATTCACCAGGATTTTAGAATTCACCCAAGAATTTAGCCAGATTTTTCAAAAAAAGGGGAGGAAAAGCTATAACCAAGCTCCAGGCAGCATTACCCCACCAGCAATGCACTGTCACAAGCAGATGGGGCTGCTTATTTATAGCTCTGGGACTGGATTCAGGTCTGTGCTCAGACACTTCGGCGTAGGTGTCTGCAGAGCTCCAGTCGATACAGTTCAGGAAACCTTACCAAATCCTATTTTCACTTCCATAGCTACCACCAGAGCTAACACACTCTGTTGGGAAGGCAGAGACAAAATTCCAAAAGCTTGGCGTCGTTAGGAAAGTCTCACTGATTCAATGGAATTTTTAGAGGGGAAATTAAGGGAGGAGTTAATTGCTGGCATTCAGTAATTTGAAATCTGCCACTCTGTTCACACAACGCTGCTTGTCCCTTTGCCTGTGGCTCACAGCAGTGTTTCTCCAGGGAAGCAAGAAGTAAATTCCAGCAGAAAAACAAACCATTTGGTCCCTCACAACTCAGTTAAATGCAAAATAGCCTGTTACAGCAGCAACAGCTTGAATCCTTTGAGTCTGCAGCCAGGGACACCAGAAAGTGCGTTTTCTTCTGCTCTCCTGGTTTGAGGAATGTTTGATCCTTGCATGGAAAATGTCTTGTGAGAGGACATGCCTGTTTTTTCCTCAGTGGATTGACACCTTACCTGTTTATGATGAGGGACAGAGGCCACTTCACAATGTAGTCAAAGGAAAAGGCCTCCAGGCCACTGAGGGTGAGCTCTGTGGGCTCTGCACTGATGATGGCCTTCTCCTGCTTTGTTTCTATGGCCAACACCCTCAGGAGCTGCGTGATCAGGTCATGGGGCATCAAGTCGATCTGCAAGGGAAGAGCAGGAAGAAAATGAAGCCACAGGACACCCACAACTGCTGTGGAACAACAGGCAAGGTGCCCATGGTCAGTCTCCTGTCATCACATCAACCGAGGAAGCAGCAGGTTCTCAGGCACACAGATCTCCCTGAACCACAGCAGGCCTTCTGCTCGAAGTCAATTATCTTCTGCTTCCACCCATTCTCACCTTTAAATCATCCTTGAAGGGATCAGTGTTGGCTGTGCTCATTCTCAGGGCTAACTCCAGCAGAGCCTCCAGCCTCGTTGTTATGATGTCATCTACAGGCTTCTTAAGTTCCTCCTCTGTCAGATCCATGAAGTGAACAAAAAAGTCCCCTTGATCCATCAGGAAATAGTGTTTTATAGATCTGCTCAAGAAAATGAAGGGACTATTGATTACTTAAGGCCCAGGTTAATCCATATCAAACCTAAAGGAACAAATGCAATCAATTCAACAAACCCCTGCGGGGTTTGATCACAAAATGTTTCTCCTTCTGGAGAGCACACAGCCATAAATAACCAGTTTGGAGACCAGTCTTTTATGGATGTCTCCTCCTCCCTACCTCCTCAGTCAGGACACTTCTGTGCAGTCAGATCAGGGCTGCTGCTGTTCTTGTTTTTTTTGCCTAGAAAAATGAATTTAAAAAAGAACCCTAGGTGTACTGGGTGCAGGCTCCTACTGCTGTCCTGAACAACTCCCAGATCTCCTCCAGCCGAGGGGCAGCTGCCAATTCTGAGCAGAATCCTGGAATCTCCTCTCAATGAACAACTATCTGTGCTGATTTTTTTAAATCCAGCAGACTTTTGCTGTAACAGGACACATAAACTTTGATTTTTCACCTGGCACCAGGGAGAGTTACCTGCAGTGGGCACAGAGCTTGGAAGTAGCTCTGAAGTGAGCCTGAGGATTAACCAAGTGGCTGGCCAGAGATCACACCTAATAACTGCAGGCTTTGGAGCAAAAATAGGAGCACAGCCATAACACAGTGTGGCTCCAGACTCCTGATCTGACTGGGCTAGACAAAGCCCTGACCTAGTTTTGGCACCAGCCTTCCAAGGAAGCTGGACCAGAGACACCCAGACATTTTTCCCACTCAACATTTCTATCATTTTAGACTTTTTTTTTCCCCTTTTCAGGGAAAAATCCCAACTCTTATTTTTTAGGTCAACCTTTCTAAATGGAAATAGACAATATTCCAAGAGAACAGAGCTAAAACTTCAAAAATGTATGTCCCTTAGCAGAACCAATCTATTTATCATGCATTTAGTAAAATAAATCTAACCTTAGGTGAGCCACCAGCTCTTTCTCCTCCATCAGGAAATCCAGAAGAACTTTGCTGGCATAGTTGTATGCTTTTTCTATTTGTTCCACATAGGCTCTCTCTTTTAAAGTGTAGATGACCTCTTTGGCCACAGGGCAGGTGACATCTCGCCCACATTCCCGCACAACATTTAAATATTTCCCTGAAATTAAAAAGAAAGAATGTCCCATACTCATACCTACTGTATAGCCAACAGGGAAACTTCCACACCACTCCCTTCAAGAGGAAAATACACTGAGAAATGTTCACACTACATTGTGGAAGTTGGAAAGGATTTAGGCACCTTTCAAAAGATGATACAGAATTTTAAAACAGGCACCTGGTATCACATTTAAGGAGATTTAGAAATGGTTTTGTTTCCCAGTGATGACAAAACATCTCTGCAGGTGGCCTGAAGCTCTGCAGATCTGTTGCTCTGCTTCACAAGTCGCTTTTGGAGAGCTTTGTACAAGAATAAGAGGTTGAATGCTTAAATTAACACCCAGATAATCAAACCTCAGCTGCCCAGCTCCATCCAGCTAGAAAACCTACCCACAAAACAGCAGTGAGACAGACAGCTCCCCTTGCTGCTGGGCTCCTGTGTTGTTTTATTTACAGGATTTGGGGTTCTGTTTAAATCTGACCTTTCCATTGCTCTCAGTTCAGCTGGACAACCCCACAAAGTGGCAAGGCACAGTGACATTTCCTTTCTCTTTACACAAGACCAGCTTGTCTCAAGGTTCCTCTCACAGCAGGAGCACCCACCTGTGCTTAGGATTTTGTCAGCCATTTTCTGCAGGAAGGAGGGAATCTGTTGCTGAACAACAGTGTATCTCTGATCCCAGTACTTGTCATTATAGTCCTCCTGAATCTTCTCCTTCTGCAGCTCATGCTCCTCCACCATGAACTCACTGAACAGTTAAAGCAGATGTTTAGGAGCAGGAAGTGGTACAATGAGGATTACTTTTTTTGACCTGCAAACTGGTAATGTGATCTATCAGAAATAAGGTCTCATGAGGACACATCCAATCAAGAACTGAAATTAGTCTGTCTGTGAAGCAAGAGGAAAAGCATTATGCAGTGTCTCTGATGATCTGCAATGAAAAACAGAATTTTGCAGGGTTCATAAACCAAAGCTACACATTATCTGTTTGTCAGTGCAGGGGTGAGGAAACTGGCCTTGTACACCTTCTCACCAGCAGAAAGGCATTAATTTCAGATATTTTACCTTCAGCTTTGCCCCCACCTTAGGATTCTGAAAATGTGGGAAATAGAAATGCTGCAGAAACTATCAAATACAGCAAAATGCTTCAAATGACTCTACAAAAGCCAAAAAACTTCCTAGAGGGTTGTTTCAGGTCCCTGGGCAATGCAGCTTGGACAAAGCAGATCAGTATTTCTGAAGTTTTGCATTTCATTTTCATTGCTTAACTGTTCTTTACCTGTATGGGTCATTAATGATGCCTCTATATATCCACTTTTCCAGGATTTCAAAGTAAGGCACGCTGGCTGCCTTGGTTAAATACAGGCACAGCTCCTGGGCCTGGCTGTCCCCTGTGTAATTGAAAGTCTTGTCATGGAGCAAGCTCAGGGTTGATCCTCCCATACACTCACCCTTATCCACAGAAGTAGCTGGAATTTAAAAAAAAAAAACCAAATAAGACACTTACATCCTGAAAAGTCCCGAAACAAAACCCTAAATGGTCCCCAGATTGGACATGGCCCCCTGAGCTGCCTGTGTAGCTGTAAGCAAGGGGCTGTACCAGAAACTTCCAGGGATTCCTTCTGGTTGTACACCCACACAGAGCTGGAGAGGAGCTTGGAAAGGAGCTGAGGAGAGGCAGCAGTGGTGGATACAGCTGATGGGAAGGGCAAGGGCTGTGAAGGCAAAAGGCACAGAGGTGCCTCCTAACAGCTCCAAAGGCACATTCAGCCCTAGAACCTGAATGCTCTTCTCCAGAAGAATTGCAGTGCCCTCACGACTACAATTCCCCTGGGCTTTCTTCTTTAATAAAGCAGGAAATCAAAATGAGACATGCCCTGCCTGTTTGGCTACCCTGCACAGTTCTCACAAGCTGTCAAAATGTAAGGACTGTGTTTTAGAAATTTACCCAGTGAAGCCAGAATCTCCAGGGTCCTCATTGTGGGCTGGATGTAAAACCACAGCTTCTGCAGTGACAGAAGGCCCTGCCTCTGAAGATGCTCCAGCTGGGTAATTAATATCATGTATTCCTTGATTAGAGTCCGCATGGCCGCAGCCAGAGCATGATTTACCTGCCCATACTCAAAGGAAGACTTCTCCTCTACAAACCTGTAAAAAGCAAAATGAAAACTCTTTCAGGCAATGCAACTTGTATAATTTTCAGGAAGTTCTGCCTTCAGGACGCTGTGCAGGCACGCCAGTAGATCCCATGCTGGAAAGCACACTGGTCCTTCTCCCTTATTTCCCATCCCACACTTCCCAGAAGGGAAAGCTGTGGGAAGATGTTTCCTCTCCAGCCACAAGGGAACTGGAACCATTTGTAAAAGTACTGTGTAGAAAGTGTGAACCAGCACACAAAGCTTCTCTCAGTCCTAGATGCCCAGAGAGGAGCAAAAAGCAGGAAATAAGGAGAAATTCATAGCAGAGTGGGAAGAGAGGCCAGAACAGGCAGATATATCCTAACTGCATTTTACCTGAAGTTACCAAGGCCAAGACTGGAAAGAACAAAGGTGTGTGAATGAAAAAGTGAACTGGCAACACAGAGGAAAAACCCAGTAAAGGAAATGTAGCTAGAACTGACCCAAACAAATTGTCACTCATTTTATACCCCCGTAGTTTAAATTAAGCATGGAAGTTAACATCTGCACAATGGCAGATTCTCTACTCTCACAGGAGAGCCTCCTCCCCTGACAAAAGCCAGCTCAGTACCTGGTGACAGCAGAGTAACTTGCTGCCACAGGAAGAATCCTGGTCACCAACTCCTTGATGGACAAGTCCAGGTTTGGATCGAGTGAAAAGGCTCGGTTCTGCCTGCCCACGAGGGCCTGTGCTGTGATGTACCTTCCATCCACGCCAATCAGCACGTACAGCAAGTCCTCCACAATCATGGACTCCTGGGAGGCCAGAGGCAAAGTGCCTGTTTCCAAAGAGGAGACAAAAAAAGGACACAATGTGCCATCATCCACTCGTTTCAGTCTCGTACCTTGCTTTCCTGGAGAGCAGAATCCTCTGCTCATTTATACCCAAATCCAGCAGACAGGATCAGACATCCAACACCTGTGGCCAAGAGAACACCAGCCACAGCTCCTGCTGCTGATCCTTCCACCCAAAGGAAGGATTTGGGCCCAGTTACTTCCAACCTCCCTGCCACCAAAATATTCAAACACCCTGAAAACAGCCCAAATACAATGGCAAAGAAAAGAAGTGCCAAGAGCCAAGTTTTGCTGAGTGTGAACATCTGAACAGCATTTCTGAATGAGAACAAAACACTGCGAATTAATGCAATTTTCCCTGTGTTTCACATACCTATTGGTACTGTTGTGTCAGTGCTTAGACTGGTGCCAATTAAGAAATCCCCAATAAGTGCAGGTCTCTCATACACCCAGGATGGAAATACTGGAATGGGCTGGCCAGAATTCTTCTTGTTCTGCTTATCCCGGAGGATTTTTCGTGTAAGCTCAAGAGGCTGTTGGAAAAAGAGAGAGAAGGAAAGAAAGGAAAAAACCAAGAGACTTTCAGAAGCCCAAGAAATGTTTAATTTCAAGGAGGAATTGACTGCAAACCAATACATGGACTTGAGAACAGAAAGCAGAATAGCTGGTGTTTCAGTAGCATGGTGTAGGGTTTAATTTCCCAGTGCCACCTAGTCTATTTGCCCCACTGCTGCAAAAAGTACATATTTTTTTATACATTTGACCTTTTTAGGTGGGGGTGCATCAAATAATGCCTTTCTGCATCTGCCCACACTGGCCTGGGTGCAGGGGCACACCCAGGGAAGCAGAATGGGGACGTGCACAACCACCAGGCAGTGGTTGCTGGTTTGGAGAGGGCACCACATGAAAGCAGCAAACTCCTTCCAGAAGCACCAACACCCTATTCCAGGGGCACTGAACACCTCTGAACTCAATGCCAAATGCAACCCAGACAAATCCACCCACAGAGAGCTGGAAAATGATGGAGATTTTTGCTCTGAGTGGGAGTTGGCGAAGGAAGTGAGCTCTTGAAGACTGAAAGACTTTCCACCCCCAGCTCTGACACTAAAATAAGTGGAGTGCAAGATCAATCATCAGCTGGGGAAGCTTGTGAGATGCACAACCTACGTGAGCATTTGGAGCCCCAAGTGCACAAACACAGGGCTGATGAAGGCCATTTCTGAAACTCCACAGATGTGTGTGTGTGAAAAGGGATATGCACAGGCTCATTTTACTTTCTTATTTACATCATGTGTGGGTGATCTGCTAAAAGGACCTCCATTTCCTCTGCTCCCCTAACGGAACTGGGACTTTCATGTGGAGAAATAGGAAGCATCAAGCAAACTGCCAGCAATTCAAAGGATGCCTAACACCACATGAAACTGCAAACCTCAGTTGGCTGTATGATACATGTTCTGCTTGGGAGAAGGGCAGCCACCAGTAGGTCTTCCCAAATGGCAGGCAGGAAAAATTTCTTCACTGAGAGAGTGGTTAATCACTGGAACAAGCTCCCCAGGGAAATGGTGGTGTCACCACCTCTGGAAGTGTTCAAAACACGAGCAGAAATGGCAGCAGGGGACATGGTTTAGTGGGCATGGTGATATTCAACCCAGGGCTGGAGTTGATGACTCTCTGATTTAATTCTGTAACAAGAGGCAGGGCACTTCTGTTGCAGTTCAACCAGCTCCAGTGTGACTTTGTTAACTGGCAGAAGTCAAAAAAGTCAACATTTTGGCTATAAAGGACACATCCACCTGAAAGGGAACACTTAACTTTTCCCACCTCAATGAATCCTGGACCAAAACTGGTCCAAGCAGTAACTCCAATCACTGATCTCTCAGTGCCAAGCAATCCCAGGGCAGATGGCACAGCACTTGTGGCACTGGTGACAAAGCACATGTCTCAGGGGCATGAATCACCTTCTCTCTGCAACTCGAGATTTAGGTCACTGTCACTACAGGCTTCAACAACAGCCTGGAGAAAACTGCCAGGGCTGAAAACATGGCCCTCAGGTGGCACCCCAACACCCCTGGCACAGGGTGCCAGTTTTGCCACTGTCATGCTCAGGAACCTGCATCTAACGTCTTGAGCAATGGCAGTGCCAACATCCATGGAGGGAGATAAAGGGCTCGTCTCTGAGGTCCATCAACACCTCCAACTCCACTTGTGACCCTCACAGACAAGATCTGTGTCAGAGGCTGAGCAGACCTAACACTTCCAAGGAATGTCCTCCTGCCCCAGCCCTTACTGACTCAACAGGCCCGAGCACCAGCCCATCAGGGCCTTGTAACACAGTTCCAGCTCTTTAAGTCTGAAGAGACTACAAATGGAGCAGCAGGGAAGCACAAATCTTGGCTTGTGATGGCATTTCAATCCCTCTGGCTGTGAATTGCACATCCCAGAGAATGGCACTCGCAGGTCTTTCCTCTTTTAGCAAGTTCACACTTAAATCCTGGTAAGAAGATCAGTTATCTCACTGGAAATTCATCTTCCCTTCATGATCTAAATCACCCACTTGACTCAGCTGGCCTGTGAAGGATCTGGATGAGTCAGGCCCAGTGTCTGTGCAGTATTTCAGTATATGTGGGACAAGGCTGGCCTCACCATTGCTGACAGGGTGGGGGGTTGGACCCTTTGTTTAGGATTTGAGTTCTCCTCCACCATCACACTCACGTAGGGTCCTTCAAGCCCAGACACCCAAAGCATGGGACATGGAAGGTCCATCCCTCTGGCCATCGAGGGCCTGAAGTGATCTGAGGCTTGACCCCTGTTAGATTTTGCTGATCAGACATGAGAAGGCACTATGGACCTCTGAGCATCCTTTCCTCTTTCCCCTCTGTCCAAAGAACTCTCCATTCACTGCTGCCCCTCTGCCTTCTGCAGCCACAATATCCTTCTCTTGACCCATGAGTTCTTCACCATATTTTTTTCCCTCCCTGTCCTGCTTGGCAGGTCAAGCCATCACAGTAGAGTTTTTTATACAAATAATGACAGGAAACAGAATTTGGGGTTTAAGTAATAAATGGGCCTTTTGCACTCTGACCTCACAACCTACTGCTGCTAATGAAAAGTTTAACTGTTTGCTAAGCCTGTGTCTCCAGCTGGTTTTCTTCTTCCTTTCTGTCTTTTCCATGATGCCAGGTTGCTCCAAGCCCTGTCCAACCTGGACTTGGACACTTCCAGGGATTGAGCAGCCACAGCTGCTCTGGGCAGCCTGGGCCAGGTTCCTCAGGGGGAGGAATTTAACTGTGAATTTAACCTTAGAATAACCTCAAAGAATGTAACCTTAACTGGCTAGAATAGAAAAAGGCCACTTTTACTAAGAACAGCACCAAGATTTAATATGATCTGACTAACAAAAGGGAAGATATTGTGCCCAGAGCTTGGGAAGGGCTTTGTACCTGCTGTGCACTGGAGTTGGCTGTGACACTGCCCAGCTGCTTGCGCAGCTCCTCCAGCTCCTGCAGAGACATCTTGGAAGTGGATGAGGGGATGGAAAAATTTGTGCTGCTGCTGGTGGCTGCATTTGCTGCGAGTTCTGCCCTTTCTTTAGCATTCTGTTGCAGGTAGTGGAGTGTCTGTACATAGACAAACAAAGAAAAGATTTTGTGAATGTTGGGCAGCACAATCTAAAGCAAGAAACGCATGACCATATCCTGGCCGTACTGAATCTAACCACAGTTTTCCATGTCTTAGTGAATTATATCAAGGGGAGCATAGCTCCCAGTAGGGCTTTAACAACTCAGTAAAAGCTAGAACTGGTTATTTGTTGATTTCTACAGATTTCACTGAACTTTACCATCAGCTGTGCTTGAAATCATTGCATTGTTGATACTCTTCAACATCCAGCTCTAAATGAGGAACCAACCTCTTTGTCTTCGGTGAGTTTGGACAGCAGATAAACTAAAGAATCCAGATGTCTCGTGTTTTTAGACTTCAGCTCATCGTACTTCTTTAAAAAATCTTCAGGAGTTCGAGAAAACTCTGCTATTTTCACCTGTAAAACACCACATGAATATGAAATGGAGTTACAATTAAAAGCGAACAGAATTAGAGCAAACACGCAGCTCAGGCTACGAAGATGGGAAGTTTCAGACAGAGTTAGAAACTCTGAGTTTCTCTCAACTCTGAGAAACTCTGAGCACCCTCCCAGGGAACAACTCCTTCCCAACATCCCACAAAACAACCTCCTTCTTTGAGTTAGAGACTTCCTAGCACTTAGAACTTGACTGGTGGATTGCTTTTAAAAATTAAAACAAAAAGCAGTCTTATAGCCATAAAAGTATGTCTGGTCAGGAGTGCCAGGCTTTAATCTCTACTACTTGGGTGATACTCAGAAGAAAAAAAAAAAAAATTGCATTTTATACAACTTTCATTTCATCATGGAATCATAGAATGTTTTTGGGCGGGAAGGGAACTTCCAGGTGATCTTGTCCCACCTTCCACTATCCCAAGCTGCTCCAAGCCGCACCCAACCTGGCCTTGGACACTTTCAGCGATCCAGGACCAACCACAGCTTCCCTTCCCTGTGCACCCTCCCAGGGAACAACTCCTTGCCAATATCCCACACGGACAGCAGGGGGACGAGCCGTTGTTCCGGAGGAAGGGGGCAGGACCTTGGCGCTGTGGGCAGAGACATTGGTGGTGACATAGGGCGTGCGGTTCTTCTGCAGCAGCTCGATGTAGACCTCGGCGCCCTCCCCGCCGTGCACCCGCAGCAGGCTCAGCAGCTCGTTCACGTCGTGGTGGATGCGGAACTCGCTCATGCTCCCAGCTCGGGCCACCAGCCCTGGGGACACGGGAAGCAGGGGTTATCCCGCTGCTCCCAGGGAAAACGGCCCTGCCAGGGAAAACGTCCCCTTCTGGAGCGTGGAGGTGTTTGGCTGAGACAAAAGGGGGAGGGAGCGAACCAAGCAGGGATAGCCCTTGTATGGTTTGGGTTGGAAGGGACCTCAAAGCCCATCTGGTTCTGATGCCTCAGGGTTTAGCTTTTATGTTTTTCAGATTCTGTGCTGCTTTAGTGTGTGGCTCTGAGCTTCACATTAAGGGATGGTGAGCTCTCTTCACAGAGTAGGGAGACAAAACAATTCCTTCTCTAGCTGGGGACCAAGGACAAATGATCCAAATCTCAGGCCCAAGAGCACAAACAACTTGGAATGAAGAGAGGAAAACAAGAAGGATGGGACTTCATAACCTAAAGCTGGAATTGGAGAATTAACTGCAATCTGCAAATGGAGCAGAACTGATAAAAGTGCCAGAGCCCGTGCCCGGTGTCCATTTTGGGACCATTTTGGTTCATCTTGGGCGCAGCCCTGGCTGGGCTCTTGTGCTGCCCAAGGCGGATCCATGGAGGAAATCCTTTTAATAAATCCCTGCTTTATTCTTTAACTCTGTCCAGCCTCTGCTCTAGGGCAGCCTTCTCAAGGCATCAGTCCCACCCCTGCCATGGGCAGGGACACCTTCCGCTGTCCCAGGCTGTTCCAAGCCCTGTCCAGCCTGGCCTTGAACACTTCCAGGGATCCAGGGGCAGCCACAGCTTCTCTGGGCTGCTGCAGCTGGAACAGCTCCAACCAGGAAGACTAAGCCTGGGGGAGAATCTTAAGTCAGGGTTGGCCAGCAGAGGATTTTTTCATCTCAGAAGGAATGCTGGAAGCACTAGTTGGTGTCCTGACAGGCTGACCCTGCTGCTGCTGCTTCTGAAATCACTCCAAAGCAGTTTTCCCCAAGTTTAGGGGTCTTCCTATTCCACTGCCCACTTTACTAATTACACTTAAACCCTGCAAAGTGTTTAAATAATAATTTTAATATTGACACAAAACCCTGAGATGAGCTCAGCAGGTCAGAGCCTGCTGCTAAAAACACCCAGGTTGTGGGGTCAAACCTGGAATGGGCCATTCACTTAAGAGGTGGACTTGATGATCCTTCTGGGTCCCTTCCAACTCAGAATATCCCGTGATTCTGTAAATCAGAATTAAGACGCTGAGTCAGGAATCACGGAAATAAATAAGGAGTTTCATGTGACACCCTGCAGAGATTGCATCAAGCACAAGGACACACTTTTGTTTTGCCAAGATCATGGAATCACCTAGGCTGGAAGGGATCCCTGCAAGCCTTGGTCCAACTCTCCACTCTAAACTGACTCAAACAGGCTGTGCAGGGCCTGACTTTAAGCACCAGCCCAAGCTTAAATCTCCTTAAAGGCCCAGCTTCCCCCGCCACTTGGGGCCCTGATCCTACCGGGATTTCCCACGCTCGGGTGCGTGGGGCTCAGGGAACGAGGAGAACGAGGAGAAGCCGCGGGAGCCGGACACGACGAGGTGCTGCTGAGGGCACCCGGGGACAGCGCGGGGATGACCCGAGGGGCCCGGCACGGCCCTCACGCACCGCCTGAGGCTCCCTGTGCACCGCAGCGAGCCGCGGGGCCCGGCAGCACCTCAGCCGCGTCCTGCTCCGCCCCGTCCCACCCTCCATACCCTGCTCTATCCATCCCATCCCATGCCATTCAATTCAATCCCATTCCATTCCCGTCCCATCCCTACCTGCCCGCCCGGAAGCGCCGCCGCTGGCGCCGGGAAGCGCGTCCCGCGCAGGCGCAGTGCCGCCCTCCCGCCCCCCGCCATGCTGCCGCTGCCGCCGCGCCCTCCCCCCCCGC
>VXAX01002800.1:126278-184797 GCA_013399835.1 Leptocoma aspasia
GCCACCACCCGCCGCCCGCTGCCCTCCATGGCCGCCCGCGCCGGCCGGTACCGCCCTCCGCCGCCGCTGGCACCGCCCGCCGCCAACGGCACCGCCCCTGGAGCCGCCCGAGCCGCGGCAGGCAGGGAAGGAGGAAGGAAGGGATGGAGGGAAGGATGGGGGAATGGATGGGGGGGAGGCACGGATGGATGCCCGTGGGCTCCGGTGCGGTGATGCAGCGGCTGCATGCACCCATGGAGGGCAGGAGGAGGCCGGCGTGGGACAGGGCACCCTCCTGGAATAGGGGCACCCCTGGGAGCACCTCCCCACCCTCCTCCTCTCCCCATTCTGCTACCGCTCATCCACCTTATACGGGCCGGCCAGCCTGGCAAGGTGGAGGAGCACTGGATGGCCGTCGTCCCGCGGTGCCGCCGCACACATCCCAGCAGAGCTGCCCCGAGGGCCAGTCCCAGCGCTCCCCCCCACCCGTGAGTCCCTGACCTTCATGGATGCAATAAGACTCTTCACTCCCAAGGCTGGCTGGTGGGGGTTTTTTTTGCCAGCAAGCGTTCCTGCCGCCTGCCCAGGGGTGGGTTAGGGTACTGGGGTGTACTGGGATACTCCCATTTGGGACACGCGGAGGACCCACTGTGCCACCCAGTTGTCTATGGCGTTAGTGTGTCCCTGCTGGCCCTGGTAGCTCCCCAGAAAATATTCCCATGCAAGGAAGAGCTGGGCATGTCAAAGCACAGGCTCCTGAAATCCCCTTTGAGTATTTATTTCGGAGGGATTTTCCCCACCTCTGGTTTGCAGCAAGCAGCATGGTGGGATGGGCTGGGGACATCAGCCTGGCAGCAGCTTCTTGGTGGGTTGGTGGCCCTGCAACTCAGCCCAAGGCATTTGGGGTCACCAGCTCCCAGGATGAGGCATGATCATTCCCAGTGTCTTGGTGCTGAGCCAAGCAGCCATTCCTGGGGACCTCTGGCTCTTGAGTCCCAGCCCAAACAATGCAAGCAGGTGCCTGGCTTGGCCCAGATGGAGACCTTCAACTTTCCTGGGGATTTGTCTTGGGGAAAAAGGATTCTCCAAATCCAACCTGAACCCCCCTGGGCTGCAATCTGGGGCCAGAACCCCTTGCTGCATCACCTGTTGCTGCTGCCAAGAAGGGTTTGGCCTCATTCATCCCCTCCATTCCTTTGTGTGCCACGGCTGAGGGGCGGCTCTCAGCCTGTCCCTCCACAGCCAGACTCAACAGGCCCAGCTCCCTCCCACCTCCTTGTAGGCTGGCTGCTCTAATCCACAACCCACTGGGCAGCCGCTGTGGGGTCATGGCAGTGTCCCCATGTGCCCCTGGCACAGCTCAGGGTCAGCACCAGCAGGGCTGGTGGCTCCTGCCTGCTCTGGTGCCTCGGCTGACCCCGGTGCTGCTGATGCTTGAGGAGCTCCCAAGCACGGAGGAGAGACCCCAACAACCAAGGGACGTGTGGAAAGCACCATCACCGCAAGCGTGTCAGGCCAGCAGGAAGGAGGGGACAGCAGGGAGTGTCCCACCCCCTCCTAGGGCCGTCTCAGCTGAGGGACAGGGGCCGCCCCTCGGGAGCTGCCCCTCTACCAGGACCCCTCCATCAGCTTCAGGATGGTGCTGTAGAGGCGCCCAGGGGCGTCCAGGCCCCAGATGAAGTCCCAGTGGTTCCAGTCGGGGATGTGGGTGTAGGTGACGAGGTGGCTGATGCGGGGCAGCAGCCGCAGGATGTCTCTCCAGTCAGCTACCCAGTCCTGCCCTCCCGACCACACCGCTGTGGGCACCGGCATCTCCTCCACGCGGTACAAGGGTGAGGTGACCTGGAGGGACACGGGGGGCTCTCACTTGGTCAATCCTTGCAAGCCATTCTGTCCCTGCACCACCCTGGATAGCCCGCCCAGCATCTCCAGCTGCCAGCACTGCCACAGGTAGGCAGCTCTTACCTGGCGGTACATAGCTGGGTTCTCGCTGCCATAGTCAAAGGCTTTGAATTCTCCAGATTTTACCACCTGGGAAGAGAGGATGGGTCTGCTGTGGGAGGCCAGCGAGTGCTACTGCGTGGGTCTCACATCTCCCGCCATGAGAGCGTGCTCAGAAAAGTCCTGCCTGCCCTCTGCCCATCTCCAACCGTGCCAGCTGGCTGGGGACAGGCAGGACAAGGAAAGGTGTTGGCGTCCTCACCCATGGGACGCTGCAGGGGGGATGGCATCCCTGCAAAGCCACGCTTTCCACCTTTTTTAACAGGGTGGCTTTTTGACCTCTGGCTCCATGCCTGTCCCTAGCCATGGGCTGACAAACCAAGGCGTTGTACATGCCCTGGTGCCACACTCTTCCCTCTGAAATCCTGCTCACCACCAGCTGTGTGTGCAGGGTGCTGCTGCAGTTCCTTCAACAACCTGACCATCCTTTTTCAGCTTCCATTACCAATAATTTGGCTCTGCACCTTGCAGAGGGGCACATGGGTGGGGTTCTCCAGCCTGACCCCATTTCCAGCAGGGCCAGTGCTGAAGCTGCAGAGTGCATCTCCAGGGTGTCCAGGACCCCTTTGGACAAGGGGGAGATGTTGTTGGGTCCCCCTTTTCTTCCTCATCCAGTTCCCTGGCCTCTCCTTGGGCTTCTACCCACCAGCACCATGGTGTCCCCAAGTTCTGCTTTGGGGACCCCTGGGGGGCCCAAACTGGGGGTCTCAGCATCCATCTGTGGCCTCCCCATCCTGTCCCTTGTCCTGCCTGGCCCAGCACAGGACACACACTGCAGTGTCCCCTGGTCCCCAGAGGCACCAGGCCAGCTCATCCTGCCATCTAGCACCTCTTCTAATTCCTTGCCTTCACTTTCTCGGGAGCTGTCAATGTCTGAGATCCCTGAACTTTTGTGTCTGCCCTGGGCACAGCAGACTCTCAGTGAAGGGACCATGCCAGGGGTGAAGCATCCATGTGTCAGGGATCCTACCTGGGCCCAGTGGATGATGTTTTTGACAGAGGTGCTTTCTGGAAAGTGGGATGTGTACACATCCAGCCGTGTCTGCAAGGAAACAGATCCCAGCTATGGTTGTTTTCCAGTGGATGGGAGTGGGGTGGCAGCTGCCAGGTGTTTCCCAGAGCAGCCACTGCTGAGTCACACTGCCTGAAGGGCTGGACCAGGTTCAGGATTATAATTTTCATGAGAATCCAATTGCTGTGAGGCAGCATTGGGAGGAGAGTGATGGGGATGAAGGATGAGCTCCATGAGACACCTTACCTGGGCTCAGGGGCTGTGCTCAAGGCCTCAGTGACTGCCTGAGGTCACCCAGAGGCTGCTTCAGCAGGTGGGTCAGAGCAGGGGCTGCACCCCATGGTGGTCGCAGTGACAGGCAGCCCTAATTCAGAGGTGTTGTCAAGGGCCACCTGGCCACTGACATTTACCCAGCAGAGCCTGGGGGGCTTTTCCTGTCCCAGGAGGAAAAGCATCTGGCAGAGGGACACATGCTGCCCGTGCAGGGTCTGCTTGCTCCGAGCACTGGGGGCGAGTGGCTGTAGCAGGCTGGGCAGGGTGGGTGGCACAAGTGGCCCTGGGACCCTTGTCCCCACTGGAAAGGCACACCCACCATGTTGAAGTTCTTGTCGTTGTAGCCACCCAGCAGGAAGAAGAGGTTGGCACAGGGCCTGTGCAGCAGCGTGTGCCTGCACAGCTCCGGGAGAAACTGCCACAGCTTCCTCATCCGCAGGGACGCGTCCGTTCTGCCCAGCAGCAGCTGTGGGAGCAAAGGGCAAAGGGCATTTCCTGCTTTTCCCTCCCTGCAGCCCAGCCCCTGGACTGTCCCATCAGCCAGGCACTAAAGGGAATATCCAGGAGTCAAGCCTACTGCCCCCCTGCCCCACAGAGATGTGTACAGCTCGGTGCTGACTGAAGGCACACCAGGGAAATCAATATTCACAGTTCTCCTCTTTGCCCCCACCTCCCCCAAGCACTGGATCTGTTTTTCATGGAATCAACATGGCAAAGCTGCTCTTTTCCAAGTGTTTAGCCTAGGGCCCCTACAAGTGCCCCCATATAAAGACCACCTTTATCCTACAGATGGAAAGAAGACATGCACCCAACAAGGCCACCCAGGACCGTATGTGTGCCTGAATTGTGTCTGTGCTAGTAAATCAGCAGGAATTAACTGTTTTCTGCTGCATCAGAGAGCCCCAGGGGCTGTGTGTGGGCATGATCCCTTCTCTAGAACCAGTCAGTTTTGGGGTAGAAGGACATGGAGTAATTACTTACCGGAATCATCTTGAACTTGTTGTCCAGGAGGAACTGCATCTTCATGAATGGATTTCTGGTGTGCTTGAGTTCTACTGCTGGAGCCAGGGCAAAAAACATTTTGACTTTCTGAGCCAGTTCGGGCATGGATGAAAACGCAATAAACGCTGAGAAAACAGAAAAAACAACCTCAGACTTGCTCCATCTTTCCTCAGGTGCTTAATCCGAGGGTTCACTTGCACCTAGGTCTGTTGAATTGATTATCTCCACTTGGAAATGTGAGATCTCTTGCCACCCTCCTGCTAAATGTTGGTGCAAGAGATGCCCAAAGGGAGGCAACACCTTTATTCCCTTGGCTGACCGGGCACTTCGGTGGTTGTTAAGCTCCCAGGGAGGGGAGCCCTCTGCTTTCTGCTGACAAACACCAAAATGAAATTTTTCAAGTCAAGGTGGTGGGTGACCCCTCAGAACACACCAATTGAGCAGCCCTGGGAGTGGCCCACGTAGTGGAGCTGCTTCTGCCCTGTTTTCTGCAGCACAAAGTTGATGGCGGCCGGGAGGTCGTACATTGCCATCTCGTGGAAGCTGCAACACAGGAGGGGGATGTTGGTTACGAGGCAGCAACTTACCTTGAGCTGCCTTGCATTGCTCAGCTTTACCTCCGGGGCTGATTTTCCAGGAGAAAATTCCTGGTGTGGATCCCTCCTGCCATGGCATCATCGTCCCCTGGAAGGGCTTAGTTCTCCCATGGCCGTGGTGAGCAGTAAATAGACCGTGCAGAGCCTGGCCAGCATTCCAGTGCCATACCCAGCCTCTCTGCAGACCCCAGAGCTGGCTCCCACCAGGATTACAGCACCAGCTCTGCTCCTTGGGATGCTCTTTCCCCGAGGAGAACGGAGCACTGGTTCCTGCCCATTGGTGGGACGTGGTGAAAGGCAGATCTGCAGCGTGAGGTTTTTCTAAAAGCCTGTTTATGAGCTTGGGGATTCTGCTCTGAAGATCAGCTCTGGAGAGGCAGTAGCAGCTTAAAAAGGGGGGACAAGGGGCAACGAGGTCTAGGAGCAGGGGAGGTGGCAGTGACACTTGTGGACATCTCAGTGGTGTCCCCGTGGAGGCCCCCGAGGCAGGGCTGATGTCTCTGTGTGTCCCCACATAGTGGGGCAGTGTGGCAGTGCCCCGTGCTCTCGGCAGCTGCAGGGAGGTGCTGGCACCTTGTCAGCAGGCAGGTCTCCTCAGGTCCCTCCATCCTCCCTGGGGGAGGCTGTGGCAGGGATTAGGTGCTCTGACTTGCCTGCTTGGAGGCACCCACCGAGAGCTAGAGCTTGGTTGGCTTGGCACCTGCCTAGAGCTTGGTGACAGGCGGAGAACATCGCCAGGCTTTTGTGACGCGCTCCAGCCCACCTGAAATCCCAGAATTCCACCTGGTCACTGGAAAGGTGCTGGTGTCTCTGGGACGAGCTGGTCCCCCGGCTGTTTCCCAGCCACACGTCGTAGCCAGAGTCTGCTAGTATGAAGCCAAGGCTGTTGTTAGCCAGGTTTTCCACCCAGTGGCTGCCTTCTCCAAATATCCCGTGCTGGAGGAACACGACTGGCTTGGCCCCTGGGTGCAAAAGAAACAACACATTTCATTGAAGCAGATTCTCTCTATTCACTCACCCCAAATTAAGGCCAGTAAAGCCTCTTCCTTGCCCTGCCAGAGGACATGGAAAATGTGCATTTTGATGATGTGTTCTGGTGCTACAGCTTCGAGTGGAAATCAGAGAAATCCCACAGATTTAGTAGTTTTCCTTTAACAGTGACTGCCCAGGTTCATCCATTTCCCTGCTTACGTTCAGGGCTTTTTTTTTCTGCTGGCTCTGAGTGAAATAGAGCTGTACCTCTGTTCTTAGGCGTCTCTCTTCCGTGAGGAATTCTGTTCAGGTGGATGTAGTAGCCGTCACGAGTCAGCACATCATACTCCTCACTGGGGTACCCTTTGTGGCTGATGATTTGGCTCTGGGGGAAAAAAAACACAGGTGGGAAACTTTCCATATCTGACTCGAAGAGCACATCACTTGGTAAAACCGAAGATCTGGGACGTGGCTTTGCTCAGGCCATCTCTGGATCAGCTGAGGACTTTTTGTGACAGAGGATGCTCTGTCCCAACCCCGCCCCAGTCCTAAGGGAAGGGGAGATGCTCAGCCGTGGGCGGGAGGGGAGCTGGCTGCTGCAGGGCTTGAAACGATTGAGACCGAAAGGATTTACTGACGCCTGACCCCGATTTCCTGACGGCTGGCACTGATTTCCTGATGAGTGGCACCCGACATGCAGCACATGTCACACCAGGCTGCTCCCAGGTGACGTGCCGGGCAGATAAGGTGGTGGGGGAGATGGAACCTGCCGAGCTGGGCTGACTGCAAGTGGAATAAACCCCACAGGATCCGTTGCAGGGCTCCCGAGGCTCTGCCTGAGCTTTATTTGTGCTGAAAACTCCACAGATTGGGAAGTTTCCGCCTGGTAAAATCCAGCTGTGGTCCTGCCCACGTGTCACTGCATGCTCCCTTTGTCACGAGGTTGGCAGGAAAGATTAAACGCAGCAAATTTACCCGCTAAACCCAGCTTCAGAGCCTCGCAGGGCTCACCTGGACATGGCCCTGAGCCGTTTGCTGCAGCTGAAGGACAGGAGCCACGAACAAATTTCTACCCTCTGGAGAGACATCTGATCAAATCCGGTCTGGGATTATCCCCATCTCTAACTGCCCTGCTGGTAATTGCACTTAATTCTGCTGGGAGGAGGAGCTTGTTAATTAATGATGGCGTGGAGGCAGCATCATATCACAGCGGCTCAACAACACCAGCCCTCTCCAGCCCTCTCTCGTCCAGCTGAACGTGCCCAAGCTTTCAGACAGGAAATTCAAAGTTCTGCTGGCTTACAACGTTCATGAGAGTCTCGGGATTTAGAGCCTTCTTCTGCTTGGTGGCACCTTCGGAGTTGGTGGGTGTTTGTACGAAGAACAGGATTGCAATAAACAGCCACATCTTGTGCCTGTGTAAATAATAACACTATCAACAACAACAAAAATAATGATAATGATAGTTATAATAGGAATAAGAACAACAGTAAGAATGACAACAGCAGAACTGGTAACACCGATGCTGGTGTTGTTATTATTGTTGATTATTACTGGTACTAGAATTGATATGAATGTTTTGTTTCTACTTGGTTATGATGTGTTAAGTTCCTCACGTATCTGAAGATCACATACCATTTTCTGGGAAAGTGGAGGGAATTTCCAATTTCAGTTTTCTTTGCAGTCCATGTGAGAATTTTTTATACTGTACAGACAGGATCTGGCACTAGGCAGCAGCCTTTTTTATATTTTTAATGGCAAGAAGAAGAGAACCAGCTGTGCAAAACAAGAACTAAACCAATACCGTTGGGCCAGTTGTCTCGCAGAGGAAATTAATATTAAGGGGGAGTTTATGCTATGAAAGGAACATGTTTAGTGTGGCTGGGCTATGACCATGTCTATACTTTTCGTGTTTCTCTATTGCTTAGCTTTTGTTCCCAAAACCCACTGTAAACAGAAGAATCCTATGAACTGAAACTGATAGAGCCTCATAGGAAGGCTTTTGGTTAAACAAGTGTAGCCTGAAAAAAAACCAGAAACATTTTGGATCACCTTAGATGCTCCTGAGCTGAGCAGAGGCCTATTTTTAATGCACACAGTTAATACTATATATGATTTCTAACGTTTTGCCAGGCTCTCAAAAGTTAGAGCTTAACTTCAGCCCAGCATCACGAGCTGTGAATTACTCTCTGCCTCCCTCCTTCTGCTCCCAGTGGATCTCCCACACCACGAGACTTTCCTACCCTCAGAAATATCCCCAGCAAACCTACCTGTGGTATCACCAAGGTGCGAGTTAAGACCAAAAATAAAAAAGAGCAAAAGATGCTTTTTCCCCCAGCTCCAAAAGGACACAAATCTGAACGACACGGAGGAAAATGCGTCACCAGGCAGAGCCCTCTGCCTCGTCTGACTAGGCTGGTGGTGGCAGTGCTGGTGGCTCTGTCATCACCAGAGTTAAAAGGACCACGCTGTGTCAGAGCCCAGCCCCGCTGCCACCCTGCTGTCCCTCGTCACGCGCCCTCCAATTAACAGATGTGTGCTGATCACTCCCGTGGCACCTCCCTCCCTCCGTGCGGCCAAAGGATTGCGTTTGCAGAGGAATTCCAGCTATGGAGTTGCACCTTAAGCTCATGATAGCCATGGTAAAAAAAAAAAAAAAGAAAGAAAAAACCAACAGCTTTTCTTTGTAAAGGGTCATTTCCTAATTCCCAGGGTGATTTCCTATCTCCCAAGTAATTTAGAACAGCTCCTGGTGCAACAAAAAAGCTTGAGGTCTGAACTGATGCTTTGTGAAGGCTGCCCTAGAGCAGGGGCTGGACAGAGTTNTCTTAAGGCATCACTACCGTCTTTACAAAGCCTCAGCAGCATGCCGAGCTCCCCAAGGACACCCCAAGGACAGGTCAGGCCTCCCTGCCTGCCTGGATGGGAGACACTTGGGCATCCCACCCCTTGTGAAAAGTGACAGTAAGGTCCAGAAGTGTCGTGTTAGCAAGGGGCAATCCACAAAAGCTCTGCAGGGCTCTCTGGAAAAGCACCAGGCTGAAGGTGCCACCAGAGTAGAGCTCTACCAGGGTAGAGCTGGCGCAACACCTCTGCTTGGCCAAAGCCACAGGTATTGCCCAGAGCAAAGGCGTTTGTTCCCCACCTGCAGCCGTGACTGCCCAGCCTACGCCTTTCCCTGCCTCGGTAGCCACCTTGGTAGCCTGTGGTTGGCTGTGCTGGAGCGTGCCTGCCCTGGCTGAGGCTTAGGCTGTGTCCCAGTGCTGCTGCACGGGAGGAATGCAAGTTGTGAAAGGCGGCCCGAGCGCGCCTTGCTCCATCGCCACGCTGACATCTCCTCTCGGTGCCACAGCTGCTGGCACAAAGGGGCTGTGTGGGTGCTCTCCTCTTCATGGCAGGCCTCCACTCCTTCCTTACCTCCTGTGCCTGCTCGGGGCTTTTGGGAATGTCTTTCCTCATCTGTGAGCAAAAACATCCCACTACAAAGAGTCAGAGAACCGTGGAATTGAACCCATCTAGGCTGGAAGAACCTTAAAGATCATCCCATTCCAACCCCGCCATGAGAAGGGACACCTCCCACTATCCCCAAGCCCTGTCCAACCTGGCCTTGGGCACTGCCAGGGATCCAGGGGCAGCCACAGCTTCTCTGGGCACCCTGTGCCAGGGCCTGCCCACCCTCCCAGGGAAAAATTCCCTCCCAATATCTCACCTAATCCTGTCCTTTGGCAGTGGGAAGCCATTCCCTCTTGTCCTGCCACTCCAGTTCCTGATGCAAGGTCCCTCTCCAGCTTCCCTCTGTCCCCTCAAGTCCTGGAAGGAGCTGTGAGGTCTCCACACAACCTTCCCTTCTCCAGGCTGAGCATTCCCAGCTCTCCCAGCCTGGCTCCAGAGGGAAGGTGCTCCAGTCCCCTCAGCAACTCCATGGCCTCCTCTGGACCTGCTCCAACAGTTCCATGTCCTCCTTATGTTGGGGGCACCAGAACTGTGCACAGGTGGGGTCTCACCTGAGTGGGGCAGAGAGGCAGAATCCCCCCTCCCCTGCTGCCCACACTGCTGCCTCCTAACTCCACTACTCGTTCACTAGTGGAGGTACTAAGTAGTAGTAGTAGTAGTAGTAGTGATAAATTAATAGTAATAGAGGTTGGAAAGGCAGCAGAGACTTCTGTGACATCCTCAGGCTGTGGAACGAGGCCACGGGAGCAGTGTGTCGGTGCTGAGGTGAGTGTGTGATTCAACACCTGGAGTTATTCCACCTGTGGTGGAAGGACAGAAGGTGCCAAAAAAAAGCAGCTGGATTTTTACTGAGGAACTCTTGTGTAGCTTAGTCGAAGGGAGGAATGAAGACCTTTGAGGACTTGAAGGAGATTTGGTTTAGATGGGGCACTGGGAAGGAATTGTTCCCTGGGAGGGTGGGCAGGCCCTGGCACAGGGTGCCCAGAGAAGCTGTGGCTGCCCCTGGATCCCTGGCAGTGCCCAAAGCCAGGGTGGACATTGGGGCTTGGAGCAGCCTGGGACAGTGGAAGGTGTTCCTGACATGGGAGGGGGTGGAATGAGGTGATCTCTAAGGTCCCTTCCAACCCAAGCCGCTCTGGGATTCCACGAATGTCAGAGGGGTGTGTGTCCAGGTGGGCTGGTCAAGGTGTGACATGGAAGGCAAAGGTTTCAAGCCAACGAGTCATCCATCTGTTTTCTGGGCTCTACCTGAGGCCCAAATCCCATATTTTTTTGTCCTCTGAGGCCCTTTAAGAATTTCTGCCTGATCAGGGCTTTGGCAAAGCTGCGCCAGATCAGCTTTTCTCCAGTATGCTGGAAAATAATCTCAAGAGCACTACAGCATCAAATTTGAAAATGGTAGGTATTTCTTTATTGAAAAATTTTGCTCACGTTGTCCCAGATCTGTTCACCCACAAACCAAACTCTGCCCACCCTCCCAGGGAACAATTCCTTTCTGCCTCTTGTTAGCTTCACACTTCATAGATACTAGGCAGCATTGCTGCTGGATGCCTTTCATGTTCTTGTTTGAGGCATCACAGGACTGCAACCCCACCTGCTGCTGGCACAACAGGAAGGGAAACAGCCCATGGGATCAGCTGTGTCCCCTCTGCTGTCCCACAGGTGCAGGTCTGCTGCTGCTGAGTCACCTTCTCTGAGGCACACCGTGGTGTGAGCAGCACGTTCCTCAGCCCTCAGCTCTGGGATTGGGGTTAATTATGTCCTGGGCTATCCATGCCCACCTCTCCTCCAGCTCGTGCCCTGCTGTTTCTCCTGCTTCTTTCCCAGATTTTTTTTTTGGCTTTTTTTTTAAATTTTTTTTGGCTTTCACCAGCCACCAGGCTGTGTGCCCACGGTGCTGGCTGGTGCCTCTTGCCAAGCACAAGGGTGAAGCAGTCACAAGTCACCTGGCCCTGGCATCCTGAGCTGGGAAAGGGAGTATCACCCTGATTTTAGCAACAAGAGAATGCCAGCTCTTGTGCAATTCCCGACGGATAAACACAACTCCCTTGCAGTAACCTTGGAGAACATGGCCCACGTTAAATGACCTGATGAGGGAAGCAGTCCTTATCTGCTTGTACCTCTCCCAGTGTAAAGTCCCTTTGGCTAGGCTGGGATATCTCTGGTTTACACATTTGGTAGGGGTTTTGCCCATGGTAGCGTTGCAGAGTGGAGCTTGAGGAAGCAGCTGATCTTTTCACAACACCTTGTTAGGGTTGTTCATGCAATCATTCCATTTGCTGTAACGAAATGGAATAAACAGAAGCATAAACATTCCTGGGTGTGGATTGGGAAATAATGGAGATGTGATCACTGGTGCTTTTTCTCCAGTAATTCCTCCCCTGTTCCTGTGTTCAGAAGAGCCCAGAACAACCCTGAACTTTTTGTACTTCTTCCCTGATCTCTCTTCATTGTACAGTTGGCTTTAAAGTGTATTTTACAGCTAAAAGAGTTTGGTTTGTGGGTGAACAGATCTGGGACAATGTGAGCAAAGTTTCTCAATAAAGAAATACCTACAGTTATCAAATTTGGTGCTGTAGTGCTCTTGAGATCATTTTCCAGCATAGTGGAGAAAAGCTGATCTGGCTCAGCTTTGCCAAAGCCCTGATCAGGGCGATCAGAGACGTTTAGGGAGCAGGAACATGTCCCACAGGACATAGTCCAGGGTCAGGGATGATCACAGAATCACAGAATGAACTCGGTTGGAAAAGACCTTAGTGGATCATCAAGTCCAACCTACGACCTGACACCTTCTCATCAACTAAACCATGGCACTGAGTGCCACATCCAGTCTTCTTTTAAACATGTCCAGGGATGGTGACTCCCTGGACAGACAATTCCAGTGCCCAATCACTCTTTCAGTGAAGAATTTTCTCCTGATTTCTAATATAAACCTCCCCTGGCACAGCTTAAGGCTGTGTCCTCTCAGTAGTTGCCTGGGAGAAGAATCATCATGTTAAACACTGGTTTGTGAAGTTTGGGAGAAAATTACATCTGATCTTGATTTCAGCTAACTGTAACTTGCCATGGCTTTATACCATTCCCACCTGCTTGAAGTCCCATCACATGAAAATGCAAGTGTCAAAGACCAGGGTCTCTCTCTCTCTCAGAGGTTCAGCTAACAAACTCAAAATAAAATTTGAAAATTACATTGGAAATAGCACGGAAATTTCTGTGAGTTCCTGAAGTAAGAAAGCAAAGTGTTTTCAACCAAATGAAAGCCTGAATTTACTCAGCAATGCCTCTGGAAATCGTTGTCAGGCTCTCAAGGATCAATAAGATGTGAAAAGGCAGCACACCATCTGTCATAACTTGATGAAACCTTGTCCTAGATTAACTCTGGGACAAATCAATTTCTAAATAACCCCACAGGCCAGCACATTGCTTAAAGCAGACACCAGAGCAATATTTGGATTACTTGCAAAAGCACCACCTCTCTTAAAGCCTGTGCCTGTGGGAAGGAGGCTGTGGTAGGGATGTTCAGCACCTCTCCAGTGTGGGCACAGCCTGGAGCCGGCTCTGTGCTCCACTCCACAACTCCTGTGAGTTGCTGTCCCCTGCATTGACTGTGTGATGGTAGGAAATGATGGCTCAGCCAGCACGGTGACACTGCTGTGCCCTGAGCGGCATGTGACACAGCTTTGAGCCCTCGTGGCCTCGTGTGACAACGCTCTGCATGAGCACATCTGGAAGAAAATTGAATGAGAGGCTGAGTGACCAACATCCTTCCCACATGTGACTGAGGCTGGATTGCCCACACAGGGAGGAGAAGAACGGTGGTGTGCTGCGTTGGAAGCTCTGAGGGTGAGAGGTTGAACTGATCACCATGGACTGAGATATGTGGGACACTGATCTGTTGGAGAAGATCCAGAGGAGGCCACCAAATTGATCAGAGGGATGGAGCAGCTCTGCTGAGAAGAAAGGCTGGGAGAGCTGGGATTGTTCAGCCTGGAGAGGAGAAGCTTTGGGGTGACCCAATTGTGGCCTTCCAGTGCCTGAAGGAGCTACGAGAGCCATGAAGAGAGACTCTGTACAAGGGATGGAGGGACAGGACACAGGGAATGGCTTCCCAGTGCCAGAGGGCAGGGATGGATGGGATATTGGGAATTAGGAATTGTTCCCTGGGAGGGTGGGCAGGCCCTGGCACAGGGTGCCCAGAGAAGCTGTGGCTGCCCCTGGATCCCTGGCAGTGTCCAAGGCCAGGTTGGACTTTGGGGCTTGGAGGAGTCTGGGACAATGGAAGGTGTCCCTGCCCATGGCAAAGGTGGAGGGGGATGATCTTTAAGGTGCCTTCCCCCCCAAACAATCTGTGATTCCATGATTCTGTGATACCCTGTGCAATCACCCCAGACCTGTCTGATGATGTTTGACGTGCCTGACAGACCTGAGGCGTGCAAGGACTCCAATCCTGCCATGGCGATCCCAGGAGATGGAATTTCACAATATTTATCCTGCAAGCATAAATCAATTTGCTTCCAAAACACACCTCTTCATCTATTATTGATCCTTTGACAGAAGAGGGGAAGCGAGTACCAGAACCTGATCAAGCCAGAACTTCACCAAAGTGCTCTGTCACGGGAGAATGGAGATAATGCATTGCAAACACCGAACCAGATAATTGCAGAAGTGGCAGAAACTTTATAACCTGAACAGAAAGAGACTGAACCCTGCACTTTTAATGAGTTTTCAGAAGTTAAAAGTTAATGCTTTTAAACTGAATTTGAATAGGTGAATAGGTGGGGGGCGTGGTTTAGTGGTGAGCATGGTTGGGTTTGATGATCTTGGGGGGTCTCTTAAGGATTCTATGATTCTAACTTCCTGCCAGCTTTTCAAAAGTTTGCAGGGGAAACATCTAGCCAGCATCTTTGTGTGTTTATTTGCCAAGGTGGAGAAGTCCTCCTGCATTTGCATTGATATCCATGGCATGACCACACTGCAGTCCTGTAAGATGCTGCTCAAGTGATCACACAGAAAAAGACGTCATTACAAATATCCTAAGTGAGGCAGCTAATCACTTGCAGTCCAGGCAGCTCCTATCTAACCTGTAGCCCCATTCCTGCACCCTGGGATCACCTCACCCTGTCCTGTTTCCTGCTGTGGTCAGTTCCAGCTGTAAGGGTGGAAAGTGAAACATTTCACAGATGGTCACTCGAGCAGAGCCCACTGCAGCTGTCCCACAAGGCACCACCAGCACTGTGCCACCCTCTCCAGACACCTGGATGAAACTCTGCTGCTAAAACCCCACAGCCTGGCTCTGGAGAGCAGCTGTGCTGGGCTCCATTCCCTCCTCATCACCCACCTCTTCCCTGCAAGCATCTGCCAGCATGACCAGCCACTGGAAATTATCCCTGAGCAGGAGGAGCACTGGGCAAGCAGCTCTCCCTCACCTGCACATGGTAAGATGTCTGTGCTGAAAACCCCCACACCCACAGAATCCTGGAATGGTTTGGGTTGGAAGGGACCTCAAAGCCTGTCTCATTCCACCCCTTCCACTGTCCCAGGTTGCTCCAAGCCTTCTCCAGCCTTAGGCACTTCCAGAGATCCAGGGGCAGCCACAGCTTCCCTGGGCACCCTGTGCCAGGGCCTCCCCACCCTCACAGGGAACAATTTCTCCAGAGTTTTAACCTCTAGTTAACAGTACAACCACACAGAGCCCAGTAGACCCGATCCAATTTATTATTATTATTATTATTATTATTATTATTATTATTATTATTATTATTATTATTATTATTATTATTACATACTTGTGGAAAGAGAACCTTATCCTTTGCCCTGCTTGTTCCCAGGCATATTTTAAGAAGACAGTTACACAAACTGGCAAATTCACAATTCCTCCTCTGATCAAGGTACTATTAACAATTTAATCCAGAAGCTGAAAACAGATTTAGGCTCGTTACTGCTTTCCACCACACTCTTCTTCTGTCTCCCACAAAAATATTCCTTTAGAGGCAGCAAAAGGTGGCCTTTGCAGCTGGCTTTGTGCCTTAGAATAGCTTGAAGTGGTGCAAAATGGTGTTTCCAGGTAGAACTTATTGAAACTCCTTTGTGTATGAGTATCCAAATCAGCATGAATCTGAGAAAGATGTCTCCTTTTTTAGTAAAGTGGGTGGTTCTCATGGAAAAAATCCTATGGCCACTCTCCATTGTCACCAGGCAGGAAGTTTATAGCTCCTTCCAGCTGTGAAGGAAGGCAGTGAGTGTCAGGATGTTGGGATTGTTGGTGTGGAAGTGTTGCCAGAAGGTGAATAAAGCTATGCAGGATCCATCCACCATGTGGTTTCATCCCAGCAGACCTGCTCCTGTGGGACACCAGCATCCAGGAGGGCACGGAGCTTCTGTCCAGCTGTTTGCAGCTGGGAACCCAATCTCAAGGAGCTCAGAGTCCACAATGGCCATCAGGAGCCAAGTTCCACTGAAACTGGTTGTTGCTGGAAACCCATGTGAGTGAGGCATGTGGGAGACTCAGGGTGTGAGGGCCGTGCTCCACTTCTGCAGGGACCTCAGCCCATTGAACCTCAATCCAGAGTGCTTTCCCAGTCATTGGATTGCCTGGTTTTCCTCACTGGCCAGAGTAATATCAATCCAGATCAAGTGCAGCAGTTTATTGAGCTTTTTCCCCCCAGTTTTTCTTCCCTTTTTTTTTTTCTTTTTTCTTTTTTTTCCCCCAAATGAAAGAAGCCCCAGAAGTCATTGAGAAGCCAACAATCACTGCCACTGCTCCAGCTCTAGGTGCCCTTCTCCATCAGGTCAAGCATTTCTTTGTAGACCTGCTCGTAGACCTGCTTGCCCCAGAGGAAATCAAAGTGGAAGAATTCCGGGATGTACTTTTTGTAGGCCAAGTTGGAGATTCGGGACAGGGTGCTGTCCACATTTTCAGGGATTGAAATCCAGTCCTTGCCCCCATACCAGGCAGCCAGTGGGGTTTTCATGTTCTCCAGCTCATAGAAGGGAGGAGTGGTCTGGAAGACAGGAGGGAGGTAAAGGGCAAGGCAAAAATTCAAAGTGTATCCTGATGGCTGCTTGGAATTTCTCCCTTATCCCAAGGGATAGAAGGGGAACTTTCACCAGGGCTTTCACTATGCCTTGGGCTCCTGTTCTTTTCACCAGAGGGTCAAAAAGTCATCAGTGAATGACTTTTTTTTGTTAGAAAGTACAAACCTGCTTCCCCATAGAAAACAAATTCCATAAATACCACGTAATTCATGGAATCACAGAATGGTTTGGGTTGGAATGGACCTCAAACATCATCTTGTCCCAGCCTCCCTGCCATGGGCAGGGGCACCTTCCAGTAGTCCAGGCTGCTCCCTCCATTCTCCAAATGCAGTCTCAACCACTGCAATATTTTCATTGCAATATTTTTTTTTTTTCTCGGAGCATTTCTCTGGGCTCTCTCTTACCTGGTTGTAATGAAGCATGTTGTCACTGCCGTAATCATAATACTTGAATTCTCCTGTCTGATAGACCTGGAAAAGGAGAGTTATGTTTATTGTCCACACATTGGAGGGGTCTCTAAGAAAGATAAAAGAGGTGACAGGGGACTGCACTGCTCCCTCCTGCTACCAATGCTCAGGGAAGCCATTTTTACATCTGGTACTGGATTTTGGGAGGAGAGCCCAGCCCCAGGAAGACCTCAGCGAGGAAACCCACAGGGAAGAACCTGGTGTACAACCAAGAGCCTCAAAGGAGACATGAATCAGACCTTGGGCAAGTTTTTTGTGTGTTGTGGTCAATGCCATCAGCAGAAGGACGTAAATAGAACATTTTTAATCATTAGTTGTATCATTAGTGGTCTTACTGACCCTCAGCCTTTACTCTGGCATCTCCTGTCCTGGTTTATCACCAGGCTTTTTTCCACCTCCACCTCCTACAAGCCCCAAGGACTCTTGGACCTCTTTTGTTGGAATAACTAACTTCATTTGCAGCAGTGTTTCAGGGCAGCTTTCCTCTCTCTCCCTTCCACAGCTCCGCAGGGTGAGCAGTGGGGGATTATTCCCAGCCCCTGAGCAGAGAGAGGGGAACACGAAGTGTTACCTGGCGCCAGTGCAACATGTTTTTTAGGGATGTGGAATCAGGGTAGCGGGCCACGTAGACATCGATGCGGCTCTGCAGGAAACCATGGGAGAGGTTTATTCTGTGCCCCCAAAAAACCCACATCAGAAATAAACTGAACCTGTTCAGTAGCCACACGAGCCCCACTCACACCCTCACACAGAGCTGTAGAGCTCCCTGCAGCAAGCTGAGCAATTCCCATGGGAGGCTGGGCCGTGTTAGGAGTCTGCTTGGTTTCCAAGGCAAAGTAAGGCTCCCTGGTGAAATCTTTTTGATTTCAAAAAGATCCTGAAATCCAGGATCTTTTTGCCAAGACAAAGCTCGGCTCATGGCAGTAGCTCTATGTGTTGTTCTTAATATGTTTCCTTTTATTATTTCCTTTATTACTGTTCTTAATATGTTTCCTTTTTGGAATATTAAGGAATTACACCAACGCTTTACTTAAGAAACCCCCACCCTGGTGCCTCCAGCCTGAATTTTTCGACCAACCAAAGCTGTGAAAGGCCATGTGGAGGCAGCAGATTGACAGCTCGGGCTTGGACAGTGAGAAAGGATCTCTTGAGAGGGAAGCTGAGTGTACATACCACGTTCAAGCTGTTGGTAAACCCACCGGGCAGGTAAAAGACCAAAGAGCACAAGAGTTTCATCATGGGGTAGGTGCACATTCTGGAAACCACTTGCTTCAAGACCTCATCCTTATCAAAGACCACTGTGTGCCCTAAAATGAGCTGTGGAAGTCAGAGGGGTGTATCAGTGGGGTTCACGTTCTTTTTTGCCTCCAGGTGCTCCCCACCTCTTTGCTCACCCCTCAAAGTTGCTGACAGCTTTGCTGTGCTTTGTCATTTTGGCTTTTCAGAAAAGGCCACGGCCCTGGAAGAGCTCTGACCTTCCTAGGAGAGGTTTCTCCTGGGAGAAGGGACCCAAAACCAATTCCTATTAATAGTCCTCTGATTAAGGCTGGACAGGAAGATGATTTACCTGCCCTCCAGGCTGACAGCACACACACAAACACACAGAGCAGGGAGATGGAGGTGATGCACAAGCACTGTGTGTCTCAGGTGACTTTCCCAGTCCCTCCTCCCCCTCACCCCTCACATGTGGTGAGGACACACCTTAACCAGCACTTCGGGAAGGTCCAACACCCTCATCAAGGGTGACTTCATGTTTGAGTTCACGGTGATGGGAGCCAAGGCAAAGAACATCTTGATTTTGCGATCCAGTTCAGGAAAGGATGAGAAGGCAATGAAACCTGCGTGAGGGAGAAGGAAGCACACCCTGCCCTGTTGTTTCTGAGGGAGCTGTTCACTTCCAGCTGTGTGTGCCCATCAGAAGGCCCCTCAGAGGTGGCTCTAGCAGGTCAGGCTCTGGCAGCAATGAGATGCACCCGGCTGGGGGCTGCCACTGCTCAAAACCCTTCTGTTAAAGGAATTACCTGCTCTTTTCCCTTTTGTTGTTTGGAAATGCCTGGACATTACCCTCCCTGACCAAGGTTTTAGGAGCACCTCCAGACTGGGGGTGCCCAGCTGATGTGACTCTGCCAGGTCTGCTCTCCTCCTCAGTACCTATGGTGGTGCCTTGGGAATAAGCCACGTAGTACAACTGCTCCTGCCCCGTTTTCTGCAGGATGTAGTTGATGGTCGCTGGAAGGTCATGCATGGCCATCTCATGGAAGCTGCAGGGGAGACAGGCACATGACAAAATCACCCTTGCTGACCTTGCCATGGCTACGTGGGTGTGGGCAAGAGCTTTGGCAGGAGTGGGTAACCCAGTTTCTGCCCACTGGCAGAGGGTGTGACTGTCAGGGGCAGCCCTCCTCCAGCCTGCAGACACTGCTGAGGGTACCAGGGACCTGCCCACCCTCCAGCTTCATGGGAAATACCTGTAAGCTGAGTACTCCTGCTGGTAGAATTCAAACTCTTGGTGTTTCCGTGACCAGCTGTTGCCCCGGCTGTTCCCGATCCAGACGTCGTAGCCAGCGTCAGCGAGGATGAAGCCCAGGCTGGCATTGGGCAAGTTGGTGACCCAGCTGCTTCCCTCCAACACCAGGCCATGCTGCAGGAGGACCACGGCCTTTGGAGCTGGAGGAAGAAGAGGAGGAATAATTTTCTCTGACCACGAGCAAAATTGATCATTCACATCCAGGTATTGCTTTGGCACACCCCTCTGGGAAGTGACACCAGAGCAGGGACATGGTCACCTCTGCCCTCAGTCACTCTGGGCAGGTGTTTTTGAAGAAGGCCAGGGCAGAGACTGGAAATCTGGGGGATTTTTACACTTGTTTGCCATATACATGCATGTACATGCTTCCCAGGGGAGGGACAGTGCCAAGAACTGGGCATGACCCCACCATAACTTTGAAACAAGGGTTTCAGTGCAGAACAGGAAGATCCCAGGATGGTGAGTGGCACTGAATTGGACACAGGAAGGATGCAAAATAGTGACATGGCTTTGGATTGGCCACCTGGTTTGGTTTCCTTTCCTGACTAATGGCTTTTTGCTGCTCCACTGCCTGGTTTTGAGCTGAGGTAAAACCTGGGGCAAGATTTCTCTGCCCCATTCATTCTCCTTCCTCTTTGGAGCAAATCCTCTCAGAACAAGGTCAGCACGGTGGGCACCTGCATTTCTTCTGGTCCCGAGGCTATTTGCCTGGTTTTTCCTGCAGGGAAAGGTGCCCCCTGGAGGACCTAGCCCACGTAGGTTAGCTAGCCTTGACGGTGGGCTACTCCAGTAAAGCTCTCAGGTTGCCCAGGCAGGGCTTCCTGTGGCACTTACGGGGACAGAACATGTTGGGTGCCTGCAAGACGCTGAAGCTCTCTGGGTTGTCTCTGCCGTGGGGAATTCTCTGCAGGGTCAGGTAATAGCCATCATCTGTCACCACCTCGTGCTCCTCATAGGGGTACCCGTGGTACTGCACAATTTTGCCCTGTGGGAAGGGAAGGACAGCATGGGACAGTCCCCAGGGAGGGAGGGTCTCTGTCCTGTCACCTGAGGGGTGGTAGGGCTTGGCTGGGCAAAGCCATCAGTGCTGGAGGTGACTCCAGGGGGAGGGTGGACTCAGGACCTCCCAATGTCCCTTCCACCAATGCCGTGGCGATGTCGTGACTTCAGCCAGGATTTTTGGCAGGTCTGGTGCAGAACTGTCACTTTTTGTGTTGCAATTAAGAGCAGGGCAGCACAGACAGCCAAACTCTGAGCCTGAGAGGGCTGTCCTGACCAAACCTGCTGACTTGGAATGAAGCCCCTCCATAAATGCCTGCCATAAATCTCTGTGTATGTAAGAACAGGGAGGCAAATCTAATAAAATCCTGGTGTCAATCCTCAGTGAAGACACACAGAGCCCGTGGGTCTTGCACAGATCCTGACAGCACAGGTAGCTTGCACAACCAAGCAGGAAAAGAAGGGACTTACAACATCCATGGACACCTCAGGGTTTTCTTCTGACTTTGCAGCGACGAACATTAAACAAGAAATGGTGAGGAACAGACACATCATGGTGCTCTGCAAAACATTGTTGTGAGGAGTGTGAGAGCCTTTGCTGGCACTGGCACAAAAGCTGGGGGGAGTTCTCTTGATGTGCTCTGCACTTCCATCAGGATATCAACCTGACCCCTCAACGGGTGAGATGATTTTAAACCTGGAGTCCTCTAATCAGTTCTGAAAATGGCTCATTTTGCTAATCTTGGACAAAGCCAGAGTCCAAATTCCGTCACATTTTAATCCCTCATTCTCCATCAGGCCCTCCTATTCAGAAACATGCACAGGTGCATCTATACCTGGTTTTTGAGGGGGTGATTATAGATAATTCATTTAAAATAATGCCTTGGATAGCTGGAAAATAGGTTGTTTTGTTCCACTAATAGCTGAACTAATGAAGAGTAAACCACCCAATTTTGAGTTGCAGGGCCATGTTCTTAAGAAGAAATCAAATAATGTGGTTTGTTTGGGTTCTCCTTATGGCTGAGAGAGACCCTGGGATACCCCTGGCTTCTTTTTGCCATGAGTGAAATGTCATCTCCAGGACACCCCCGTTCTTCCTGGGAAGGATTTTGGGGTCTGCTTCGGCTTGTTCCTACCACAAAACGTCTCACTGCCATTTTATTTCACGGAAACAGAATCACAGAATGCTTTGGGTGGAAAGGGACATTAAGGATCATCTTGTTCCAACCCCCCTGCCATGGGCAGATCTGTCCCGTATAGGAACGGGTAAATTTGTTGGAGGTGACAAATCAGCAGCAGAAATACTGCCTCAGCTACTTAGAGGAGTTCAGTTGTGTGGAGCAATCTAGCAGGGACCTGCCAAATTCCCACCGAATGCCAGCGCCAGGTATCTTGCAGGAACACCATCGCCTCCCTGGTGAAATAGAGGAGATCTGGGAGCAGGTTTCTGTCACTTCCCGGCTGCCCCTCGTCCTCCCCTTTCCCTTCCGCGGGATGAGCCGGCTCCCCGCGCTGCAGGAGGTGGTTTGGCAGAAAAGCCACCTGCTCCCTCTGGTGTCCCCGCAGCGGGTCAGGGAGGAGGAGCAGCGCACCTGCACCGCTGCACCTGGGCACACCCCTCGGGCACCGCTCGGGGTGGCTGTGCCCGCACCCAGGGACCCCAGGGACCCCAGCTCCCACCCGGGGCACCACGGGCTCCCCACCATCACGCTGAGCCCCCTGCGGTGCGATCTGGGGACACGAATGACCCCCCCTCGTTGCGACGCCTGTCGCTCGGCTCCACGAGGCTCTGGACTTGTTATTCTACGGGCGAGCCTTTAGCAAAGCAAGGAGAGACTGAACACATTTTTGTGACGTAGCGTCAGGGGAAGGGCATGCAAATTCCAGGGCAGAGCCTGGCCTGGGATGGCGCTTTCCTCTCAACAGTCAGCTTGGAAAAATATTCCCTTTGTGAAATGCAGACCTGGAGAACCCCCGGCCACCTCCGAGAGGTGCAGCAGGGTGACACCTCTTCTACCAGCAGCACGGTCCTGACCCCTCTCCAAACATTCCCACTCCCTCCCTGAGCAGAGACATCCCTTTGGAGCCAGGACTCCCGGGGAAGCGCTGCTGTCCCATCCCTGGGACTTTCCAAGTGGCTACAGCTCTGTCCCGCTGTCCCCAGGGATGGCACCCAAGGAGGAGGGATTACCCGTCGCTGCTGGTCCAGGGGCTGCGGCAGAAGAGGTGTGGGAGCCTTTGTCCCTGATGTCCCCCGAGCAGAAGGTCCCTGCTGCCTGCGCACGTCGCTCTCATCGGGCTGTTATTCCCTCTGCTCCCAATTCGGGAGCGTCACGAGCCGCCACTCCCTCTGATCCCTCCTCCTACGAAGGTGTAATTTACCTGAGGTCTGGAGTCTGCTCCGGCAGGAGACAGCCTCCCTGCCTGGGCTGGCTTGGGGATGTTTCCGTGGCCCTGCAGAAGAGCTGACAGCTGTAACAAATCGGTTGGTTGCACCTGATGGAGTCATTTGGCATCATTTGACCTCTGTGAATCCAAGCATGGGCAGCTTCTGGAGTCTGCACCTGCACTGGGACTGGCTTTGGTGCAAGGGGCTGCTGCTGGTGCCCTGGGTGCTCAGGGGTGACTGGGACCAGCCTAGCTGATCCCAGCAAACGCCAGTGGGAAAGCCATCCAAACTCCTTTTGGCTCTTCCCGCTGCCTCCTGGCATGGAATGAGCCTGAAAATGCAGAACCTCCCAGTCCCAATAGTGACTTCTATAAAAAAAAAAAAAGGAAAAAAACCAGAAAAATAAATCCATCCATGAGGAGGGAAGATGCTGTGGATGGAGACTTCACACCTTGCCAGGCTTCCCCTCTTGCCAGCTGATGGTGCCAGGAGCTGCCTGTTGCCTGAGGAGGTCCCTGCAAGGGTGGTGATGGGTCACATGAGCTGTGGGTGTAATTTTTGGTGCCTCTGCCTTTGTGGCCACCTCTCCACTCCTTGCCCAGGTGCCCACTCCTTGCTGCAGGGCCCTGGTGTGCACCCCGTGGGATCCTGCATCCCTCCTGCAGTCAACACCTGCTGGGTCTGGTCCCGCCACCCTTGCTCAAATGCAGACATGCTTTGGAAAGCCATTTGGAATAGCTCCACCTCCACCTGGAGCTGTAATGACTGGTCTTACCAAGGACTAGCTGGAGGCAGTGCCAGAAGCCCTCTCAGCTGCCTCACCCTCAAATAAGCAGTGGCTCAGAGAAGAATCTGATTTTTCCCCTGCAGGGAGAGGAGGAAAGGTGGAAAAACAGGATCAGGTATGGCCAGATGAGAAAAAAACTCACTCCCTCTTCCTCCCAGCACCTATGGAATTTGCCTTCCATTTGGGGACAGGACATCAGAAAGGCTCCTATGGCTATTCCTGGTCCGGGCATCAAGTTTAGGGCCACATTAGTGGGGAGCCCCCCCAGGGTGAATCACTGCACAGCCTATTAAGGCATCAGCAAATCAGGAAAAAAAAAATCGGGATAAAAATTAAGAATTCTGAGCCAAGCTTATCCCATAGGTTTTACCAGTTATTTTATTTTCCTCCAACAAGCACCCACTGGACGGCATGGGGAGAGGAGGGGATTACTGGAAAGCAACCAGAGGGCGAGCACTGGGCTGCTCTCCCACCAGTGCTGCTGCCAGGACAGGACTGGTGTGACCATGACACGAGGCCTGGGAGGGAGCATCTCCCACACACGGGCAGAGAGGGCCCTGAGACCCCCTGCCCCACGCTGCTTTCCTCTCAGGGGGTTCTCCTAAATTTCCTTGCGCTCCAGCTTGCTGCTGGGCGGCCATGTGGACACTGAGGCCTCGGAGCGGGCCTTGTCCATGGGATGGGGCTCTCCGAAGGAAAGGGGAAAGCCTGGGCAGCAGAGGGTGCTGTGAAAGTGCTGCTGAGGGAAAGGAGCTCCTGCCCGAGCCCTCACAGAAAGTGTGGAGGTTTGGTGCACCGAGAAAGCCCAAAGCCAGCAAACCATGAGCGGGAGGTGGTTGTGAGGCCTGGCCATGGCCACCTGGGCCAGGAGCTCTGTGGGGACGGAGCTCTGCCCTGAGGAAGCCTGGCCGGGTTACAGGCAGGGACACACCTGTGAAAAACGCTTCAAACTTGGTTTTTTTTTTTTTTTAAATTTTAAAATTCAATAATAAAAAATTTAAGGTAATACAAATCGGGATAATTAGGGTTAGGACAATAAAAAGCAAAGAATTACAGATGTGTGGGTGCTTCTCTCTCAGGAAAAGCGCAAAGCACTAATAAGGGTTACCCCTTAAAAGCAATAGCTTGTTGCATATTCATATATTTTCATACATGATTTAAACATTCTTCTCAAACAATGGGTGTCTTCTGTTTAATCTCTGTTCCTCGTCTCATCACATATATCAGTTTCTTGGCTCCAGAGCGTCTACTAAGGTAAAGATAAGGAGGCAATAATTTTTTTTCTGGTGTCTTTGTGTTGTTTTCTTTAGGTGAAGAATTTCTTGGTTATCTTATTCATTCTTTGAGTTAGTTACAAAAAATATCTTACATTACATAGTTTTTATTTTAATATTATATTTTTACAAAAACTTACATTTAAAAGATTAATACAGTACTACAAAAACCAATCCAACACAACTTTCTAAAATAACACATATAGTATTCATTCTAATATTTACGAAAAGCCAATCATATAATTTGCATTTTTCACAACCCACATTTGTGTTTGTGCTGCTCTGTGGGGCTCAGAGGGGCGGTTCTGTTGCCTTGATAAGCCGTGCTGTTATCTCAGGCCCTCAACAACCCTCAGCAGCTGTGAGGCTGTCCCTGATGGGGGCTGAGGTTGGAGCGCAGATCCCCTGAGGTTGCTGCCACCACAATGCTCTGGCTGGCTTTACTTTCCTTCTTCCTGCACTTGTGGAGAAGCAGGAAGGGGAGAATAAGCCCCTCCATGAATCCTCTGTGCTTTTCAGCTGATTAGAAAGGTTTTTGGTGCTCCTTCTGTCGCAGAGCAGGTGGGATGATCCTTTCTGTGTGTGCAATCAGTGCTGCCGAGTTTAGTGAGAAACTTGGGCTCAGGTTTCTCTGCTTTGTCAGTAAGGGAATGCTAGTGAAAAAATCCCACCCAACCCCAAAACCCAAGGCCACCCCTGTCTCTGGTTTGCTTTTGATGCTGTGAGAAGGCTGACCTAGAGCAGGGGCTGGACAGAGTTACAGAATAAAGCAGGGATTTATTAAAAGGATTTCCTCCATGGATCCACCTTGGGCAGCACAAGAGCCCAGCCAGGGCTGCACCCAAGATGAACCAAAATGGTCCCAAAATGGACACTGGGCACGGGCTCTGTCACTTTTATCAGTTCTGCTCCATTTGCAGATTGGAGTTAATTGTCCAATTCCAGCTTTAGCCCATGAAGTCCCATCCTTCTTGTTTTTCTCTCTTCAATTCACCTTTGTTTATGCTCTTGGGCCTGAGATTTGGATCATTTGTCCTTGGTCCCCAGCTAGAGAAGGAATTGTTTTGTCTCCCTACTCTGTGAAGAGAGCTCACCATCCCCTAATACGAAACTCACAACTACACACTAAATCAGCACAGAACCTGAAAAATAGAAAAGCTAAACCCTGAGGCACCACTTTCCTCCTTTGTCACCAGGGGGCCAAGCAAGGTTCTGTGCTGAGCTCCCTCCCTACCTGATCATTTTACTGCTCCTGTCTCTAAACCCTTCCCCACCCTCCCTCTGGATCTATTTTGCAAACCACCACATGTCAGAGGTGGAAAGACCTCACTGGCTTCAAGGAGGGGTGTAGCTCTGAGTTTCGGGATTTTCCTAGCTGCAAGCTTGCTGAGGTTTTTCCTTCCCAAGGGAAAGCTCACTTTCCCAGCAGAGATTTATAAACATATCTCCGAGCTGTGTCCTTCTCAAGGCCACAGGTGTTGCTTTTCTGTTCTGCTCCCACAAATGTAGAAAGATAGTTTTCTCTCTCTTAACCAATGGTCAGAGGGAGCTGGTCTTGGTTACCAGCCAATCAATTTAGTATTAGAAGAGCTGTTCCACTTGTATAGCTGTAAGCCTTCTGAAATAATCTTAAGCCTTTGTAAGAAGTGATGAAACAAGCAATAAGCTTCAGCCTTCTGATATCACAGAGCCTTCATAATTAAGCCTTCTGACAATAAAGAATCTTTTAGCCTTCTGATGATGGAGTCTTTGTAATCACTGCTCTGGCACAAACTGCAATAGAGAGGCAATTTGTGGCATTGCTGCTCCCAGCCCTGGACATGGATCATCCCAGGCTCTTCCCACCCGTGTGTCCCCTCAGTGTCCCTCAGCTCCTGCTTGGTGGGGGAAAACACATCCTGGCTGCAGCTGGGATTGTCCTGGCTGTTGGCCATGCCCATGCTGGTGAGGAGCTCACAAGTGGGATATGCTGAGAGGGATCTGTGCCAACAGGTTTCTGCCCTGGCTGAGAGGAAAAGCAGAGGGCTCAAAGTTTTCTGGAGGTTTTTTGGATCTGCCAGGCAACCCACTACAACCTGAGCCTGTCCAGCCAGTGGGAGCTGGGGCATCCCAGCCTGGCCCCAGGGCTGCCCTGCTCACACATTTCAGGCTGTTTCCTTGAGGACAGCCAGGCTTTCTGTGCTGCAGCTGTGCCTCTGGGGCTCTCTCTGTGCCTCTCCAAACAGGACCCAGCCCCGGTGCCTCTGGGACCTCTTTGGGCAGGGGGAATCAGCCATTGGGTCTGGTTGAGCCAACCCAGCCTCTCCTTACACCTTGGCCTTGGCCTCCACCCACCATCTCTGAGCTCAGTCCAATGTGGGGGTGTCCCAGTAGTCGCTGGGAGCCCAAATCTGGGTTCTGCATTGAGTTACAGCCTCCCCAATGCCAAGCAGAGGGGATTATCCCCTCCCAGGACTTGCATGTGCAACACATCTCCTCTGTCTGGAGTGGAGCCGGAGGGCCAGGTATGGAGTCATCCTTCCCAAAAGTGGCCAAGCCTGCCCAGGAGGAGAGGTTAAGAAGGTGGGGCAGGGGCTGGAGAAATAAGGAGGGAAGGCCTAGGGAGAGCTGTGGGCTCTTGGCTTGTCCAGAGGGACACAGAGGGAAACGGGGATTTTGGGAGAGGAAGGACCTCTGAAGGACCAAGAAAGGCTTCCTGCAAGCCACTGAGGGAGATGAAGGTGAGCCTGGAGACCAGAAGCTGCTTGTGAGGGCACGGGGACCAAAGGCAGACCTGGCCTAAGCCCTGCTGCCTGATGTGGGGAGCGTCCTGCCCACATCCTGGTGGGATCTGGCTTTGCTGCACCTGGGGCGTTCTGGGGAGAAGGAGAAGCTCTGTGCAGCTCTGCCTGCAGAGCTCTGTGCGTCTCAGCAGCCTCCTGCCTGCCCCTGCTCTGGTGGCAGCAGGGGACACTGGCGACGGGGTGAGCAGTGCAGGGAACCACAGCCTGAAGGTCGTGAGCTGGGCTAGGGAGAGGCAGGTTTTGGGGAGCATCCCCCCAGCCACTGGGCTCTGGGGTGGTGGGAAGGAGCAGCTGACCTCAGAGGGTCACTAGAATAATGTTAAATGCCCAAGCTGTAGTAGTAGGGAAGCTGAGGGAGAAGACTCTAATCATTTCTGGTGAAGGCTGTCCTAAGTCAGCTTGAAGATGAAGCCTACTTTGTTCTCTGGCACTTCTCAGCATGGTTTTTGCTCTCTTTTCTCGAAGGAATGCCCAACTTTGCCGTGTCAGGTCCATGCCTGATGCTGCCTGAAGGGTCAGTCAGGGCAGGGAGCTCCTAACCCAGCATTTTGTCACCTCTCTGGAGCTGTCACCAGACCAGCCCTCCTTCTCCAGGACCTTGGCTGGGTGTAGGGAACAGCACCCAAAGGCTCCATAATTAAACAGAGCTCTTGCAAAGTGCCTCATCCTGCTCTTTCATGCTAGGAAAAAGCCCAAACAATAATTCTGCTGGTGAAAACCACAAGAAACATGTGTCTAACCAAGCCAGAGGTATTTTGCACTGACAGAGCATGGGGGAGATCTCAGTGCCACACCTCAGGAGCTGGGAGAGGGGTGTTGAGAGGAGGAAACCCTCATCATGGAATGTGCAGGAGCCACAGGAACCACAGGCCTGTGTGTGGGCTGCTGCTGGCCATGGAGCAGTGGAAGGTCCCCTTGCATGTGGTGAAGTGCAGGGTTGGGTGCAGATCTAAGGCAGATGGACCATGGGGGCAGAATTTGGCAGGGATTTGACGCCTCTCTGGACAGGGGATGTAGCCCCAAGGGAAAGAAGCTCTTTCCTAAGTGACAAGCTCAACCAGAGGATGCAATTGGTGTGAAACTCCTGGGGGTTTAGCAAAGCACTGAGGATCACATTGTTCTATCTGGCATCTCCTGATTCCTGAGCAGGCCTGGCTTCTCCATCCCTTGTAACCCACAGTGCTCACTGAAGTGGTTATTTCAGCAATTGGTCAGTCTCTGATGTCCCCAGGCATGGCCTGCAATGTCTTGCCTGTGTCTGTGTGCAACTAAGCTGGGTGAGGAGCTGGCCACTGCAGCTCCTGCCTTCCTGCTGTCCTTTCTATCTTCATTACGCACTCAGGTTGAGGGGCTACAGGACTAAAAGCACCTAAAAGTGGTGATTTGCACTGAGTCCAGCCTGCAGTTGTGGCCAGTGGCGTTGGGCAGCTGGGCAGGACAAAGGGAGATCAGTGCTGTGGGTGGCAGGGCAATCCAGGAGCACCTGGCAAGGAGCTATAAAGCATCCAAGGAGCAGGGAAGCTCCTGCAGGATGGAGCTCTGACGTGACCGCTCCTATTTGGGGGAGGATTCTTCCCCTGAAATGCTTTTCCTGAAAGCCTAAGGATTTCCCTGAAGGCACCCTGATGCTTTTCCCAGGCAGGGGGTGGTGGAAGGCTACTTGTCCCATACTGCAGTTACAGCTGGACTAGATGAGAATGGTCAGTAAGAGAGGCTTGGGGTGGCTTCCAAACTGCACAAGGGATTATGGACGCCTGCTCCCTGTGGCAGCATCAGCCTTTGGCTGTGCTGGAGCTGCACAGTGTCCTGGAGCACGCACAGCCCTGCTCATCCAGCCCCATTACCCCCCAGGTGCTGCGGACAGGTGAGATGTGGCTGCTGCTGGTGACCCTGTGCCTGGCCCAGGGGCTGGAAGATGCCATCTCAGGTCCTGAAAACTTATCCAACCCTGAGAGGTTAATGAAAATTTTAAGTGCTGGGGGAGCACCTCACTTCCCCATGGGTATGCCCAAAGTCCTTCCCAAGGGACCAGCTGGGCTCACCCCTTCCCTGCATCTGCACCTGGCCTCTCTGGGGTCTCAGGGCATCAAAAATCCCCCATATTTGCATTGCTGTCACTGACCTCATGCCCTCAGCTTGAGCCTGGCCCCTCCCTGCTCTCCCTCTAATTCCTTTGGGTGGAGGTGACATCGGGGGACGTGGGTAGCAGGAGTGGGTGAGGCTGAGGCAGGCACAGGTCACTGGGCCACCCTCTGCCCTTGCACCATTGTCCCTGCAGAGCCAGAAGATCGTTTTCCACGGGTATGCCAGCGAGGAGTACGATGTGATGACAGAGGACGGCTACTTCCTGAGCCTCAACAGGATTCCCCACGGCAAGGGGGAGGCTGGGCTCTCAGGTGGGCTCAGCCTCACCCAGGGGGGCACCAGCTGTGACCCTGGCCCCTGCCTAAATGCAAGAGGAAACAGTGGGAACACCTGTGCCTTCAGGCATGGTTTGGGCAGCTGGAAGATGGATGAGGAGTTTCTTCCTGGCTGCCTTGAGCTGTCCCTGGGGATTCAGGAGCTCAGCATCTTGCTGCACCTGAGATGGGGCAGCGTGACCCAGCAAAGCCCCAGTGGCTCTTCCCTGCAGCAAACCCCTGCTCCAAGGTCCAGGCTCAGGGCCTGGGATGGCAAAAACCCCCCAAACACAAAAAAGCACCAGCATAACCAGGGAAGTAATGGGGGAAGGGAACATTTAATGTGCAGCCTGCAGAAAACAGTATGAAGATGTACAGCGGTGTTTTATTCCCATATGGGAAAGCTGACTTCTTCTGTCAATTTCTTTCAGGACCCAGGACCCCCGTGCTGCTAATGCATGGGTTTTGTCTGGATGGTGGTGACTGGGTGGACAATTTCCCTGACAGCAGCCTGGCCTTCATCCTGGCGGATGCGGGCTACGACGTCTGGATCGGGAACAACCGTGGCAACAGCTGGTCCCGCCGGCACTGCAGCCTGTCCATCGTCTCCGAGGAGTTCTGGGACTTCAGGTGTGTGGGGTTCTTTTCTGGTTGGACCCCACATGGCTGGGAACCTACCCCCTGGGCCCTTGGAGGAGGTTCCCTCTCGTGAGTTCTTTGCCAGGGATGAAAAACGAGCAGGACTCTCTGTTTCTTGGTCTTCTGGCTGTTGTTTATTNAGGGAGGCACCAAGGACAGCTGGGCTGCAGGGCTGCCAGTGCTGAGCCCCTGCTGTCCGTGGGAGGTTGGGAGGTGGGAATCTCCCCAGGCTCTCCCTTTTCCACGCAGCTTCCAGGAGATGGCCATGTACGACCTCCCGGCCATGGTGGACTTCATCCTGACACAAACTGGGCAGGAGAAGCTGTTCTACGTTGGCCACGGTCAGGGCAGCTCCCTGGGTGAGTGAGGAGAGCGGGGAGAGGGCATCAATGTCCATCCCAAGCTGGACACTGCTGGGAGCAGGGCTGCACTGGCTGCTGTTCCTGCCTGCCATCCCAGCCCTTCTGCATGGGAGGGGTTTGCCACCTCCTGCCCATCCATCCCGGGCTGTGCTGGCATCCAGGAACGTTCTTTGTTCAAACCCTGCAGCTCAAACACGGGGCCTGGGGTGAGCTGGGGTTCCTGTTGTGCTCTCACGCTGCTTTTCAGGTTTCATAGCGTTCTCCAGCTTGCTGCAGCTGGCCAAGAAAATCAAATTCTTCTTTGCCCTGGCTCCTATGTTCACCATGCACCATGTTGTGGGCTTTGTGTTAAAGAAAGCCTTTCTGCCAGACACGATACTCAAGGTACAGGAGGTGTTTGTGCGTTGTTACTGCCAAAATCCAGGAATTTCTGACAACTCCTGCCCACTGCATTGCTACTGTGCACCGATCCTGCACCTGCAGTGGGCGTTGGAGCTCCTAACATCATTCCTTGCGCTCTTGCAGGAAATGTTTGGAACTAGGGAGCTGCAGCTGGTGCAGAGGAAGGAGAAGCAGCTCCTGACTGAGAGGTGCAGCAAGCTGGGTGCACATCAAGACTGTTTAATAAGGATCTTCACCATCGGAGGGTTCAACAAGGGGAACTTGAACACGGTGGGTGCACCAGGCTCTCAGCCCAGGTCACAGCCCTCTCTGGTTAATGAGACACAACAATGAGTATAAACCCCCCCAAAAAGGTGTGAAAGGCAGCGGTTATTTGGAGATTTCCTGCAGTGGTGTGGGAGTGTTAAACCTAATGATAAGAGAGAATCACTCGTGGCCTCGTCTCTTAGGGAAAGGAAAGTCTTGCCTCATTTTTGGCTGACATGCAACAAGGTTACAGAAGAAAATTACCAAAGAATGTCTGGACCAGTTGTATTTCCATTTTAAAATATTGATTAAGTGGCTTAACCTTGAAAGATGCTTCTAGCCCTGAGCTAAATAAAGCTGCTAAAGAATAAAGAGTGTGTAACTTTTTTATCACAGTTATAAGACAGAATGTTTGAGGTTTTTTGCCTAGGCAGATTTTCATCCTTCCCAACTCACTTAAAAAATACTTTCTTTTTCCCATAGAGCCGACTGGATGTGTACATATCTCATTTTCCAGACTATACATCAGTAAAAAATTTTCTGCACTGGGGACAGGTAGAGATCTGATTTTATACTACTTTAACTTTTCTTTCTTTTCATCTATGAATGTGGTATTTTCAAATGCCTGCTGCTGGAAACAGGGAAGGGAGGTAGAATCAAAGCCAAGAGGTAAAAGGGATTTTTAAGCTGCTGCACCAAGGTGTCTCAGAAGCCACAGCTCTCTGGGGAAGCTGATCCAGGGTATTACCTGGATTAACCCTTTGCTTCCGCCTTCCAGACTGCAAAAACTGCCGCGTTCAAGCAGTTTGACTACGGGCCGAGAAACATGGAGAAGTACAACCAGGTGAGGGGATGGGGCTGGCTGGGATCAGGACAGGGAGCACACCCCACCCATCACAGCCCCCAGATAACGGGAATGCTTTTCCCCTTCCCAGAGGATGCCACCCTTTTACCAGATCAAAGCCATGAAGGTGCCGGTGGCCCTGTGGAGTGGCGGGCAGGACTTTGTCACTCCCCCTCAGGAGACCACGCGTTTGTTTGCCTACCTCAAGAACGTTGTGTACCACGAGCACTTCCCGAAATGGAACCACGTTGACCCCTTCTGGGGCCTGAACACCCCGCAGCACTTGTACAGGAAGATGGTGGCCCTGATGAAAGAGAATTCATGAATCCATCCATGAATCTATCCATAAATCTATCCATCAATCTATCCATAAATTAATCCATGAATCCATGAATCAATTAATCCATCCATCCATCCATCCATCCATCCATCCATCCATCCATCCATCCATCCATCCATCCATCCATCCATCCATCCATCCATCCATCCATCCATCCATCCATCCATCCATCCGTCCATCCATCCGTCCATCCATCCGTCCATCCGTCCGTCCATCCATCCGTCCATCCACCCCTCCACCAATCCATCTATGAATCCATCCATGTGCTGCCCCAGGATGGAGGAGCCATCTGTTCCCGTGTGCCTTGGGGCACAGGGTTTGTGTGAGGGATGTCCTGCTTAAAAACATCTCCTGTCCCCCTGTTCCACACTGATTTAACACTCTTAAATGCAATTTAAATGTGATTTCTGCCTGCCCTCTGTGTCTGTAGAGATTGCAATAAAGTCTTGCATCACAGCCAAGCTCCAGCCCTCGGCTTGCTGGGCTTGCTGGGTTTGCAGGAGGTCTGCTGTGTTGGAGTTTTTTTTTCAGCAATCCAAGAGTGAAATTTTACTCCAGGAATCAAGCACGTGCTGTGGTTTGTGGGTTTAGGCACAGGAGGGGAGGAAAGTGACCTTGTGACAGGCACTGGTGGAAAGAGGCCACATCTGGCCCAGGGGGCTCTGAGCTGGGCACAGCTGGCAAAGGGCAGAGAAGCAGGAGATTCTCCTTCCCAGATCCTCCTCACTGCACAGAGTGAAGTTCACAAACTGGTGATCTGCTGGTGATGAAATGTGCCCGGGGAGGCTGAGCCTTTCTCACCTCACAAATCCAGCCAGCTATCCCTCTCCAATCACATGGTTTCTTGCCAAGCTTTTCTTGCTCATCCTGTTTAGCTCCTTACTGTTGAAATGAAAAAGAAAGTCAGGACTAGAGGAGTAAATTTCAGCCACTCTGTTTACCCTGGAGGGGTTAACTTGTTACTGACTCTCTGGAATCAAAGCTACAATATTTTTTTCCCCACATTTGTGCTGCATTAAACAAGGCAGCAATTGGTAGTGCCATGACTTAGTTTCAGGTTCTGGGGACATCTGCCAAGGCTGAGGATCTCACTTTCTGGATTCCACCTTGTCAGCAGGACTACTCAGAGAAAACCCCTGCAATCACCAAAGCCAGCTTGTAGGAGCAGAGCAGCCCAGCACCAGGATGGATGAGTCCTGTGCATGTGCCTTTCACCTTGCCAGGGATGGGAATAGCAGAGTACTGCCAGAAGTTGGCACCAGAAGGATCATCTGCATCAACAGGGCATGCTTGTTGTGGCCCAGTGACCAGGACTGAGCTATTTCTATCTTGTCAGCAGCTCCAGGACTCTGGAGAAAAACCTCGGTGTGAAAACCTGACCAGGTGGAGGATGAGAAACAGCAACTCAAGATTTTCCAAGGAGCAGACACCAGCATCTCCCCACCCCCCTGATAACTGCCCAGCCAGCAGAGCCACTCAGCAGGTGTGGTGTGCATGCTTTTTCTCAGCCTAGCTGCCCCACCTATTTATTCCATGGCATTAATTTATTCTGTTTATTGCATATTATTTATGACAGACCCAACTCTCTGTTACGTGTGCTGGCCAGCAGTTGTTTGTGGAGTTGTGCAGGATTCTGCCTGAAAGTCCCTGCACATGGCAGAAGACACCCACAGCAGAAGGTTTTAGAACCTCCAATCCAAAGAAAATAAAAATGCTGACGGTCTGGGCGGATTAAACCTCAGTGGGATTAATTTGCAACCCCTGCATCCCCCGCCTTTTAATAGAGAGATAAATATGTTTAAAGGATAAAGCATTGCTCTCTAACCCAAACTGACGTCATCTGAGCAGCTTGTGGGGCTGCAAAGCTGGGCTCAAAGCATCGATCCTTGTAAGGACAGCATCTGCTGGTGCCACCAGCACCAGCACCAGCACCAGCCACACTGGGCTCTCTGCACAACTCTGAGCCCAGCTCGGGCTCTGCAAAGACATTCCAACCCCTGACCTGCATCTGAAGAGGGAAAGGAGCAGGATCCACATCCAAGTCAGTCTGTCAACAGATTGGCTAATAGCAGGTTGGCAGAAGGAAGGAGTTGGCACACACGGGGTTGGAGGAGGTTGCCAGTGATTTGCAACACAATGCTGAGGCTGGTGAGGGTGGAACACATCTGTGTTTAGGGCTGCACCTTCAAACAACACGCTTCAAGTACCTTTTCCAAGTGAAAGCAAGCCAGGCTCCTGTTATTCCACCCACAAACCTGTGAGGACCTGGAGTCCTGACCACTATTTTATATTGCTTCTCGAGCCTTCCACAAAAGAATCAACCTGCTCACCAAACCAGAGCAGCTCAGGAGCCAAGGGCCAGCAGGCCTGGCTGTCACTGGTGCCACATCAAAGCCACATGTTGGCTTGCTCTCCCAGGAGCTCACGAGCCCCGTGGCAAAAGGCTGTTTATTTATTTAGCCTTTTATTTGGGGACGTGTTCTCCTGCCAGCCGAAGGACAAAGGTGCTGAGTCAGCAGGCTCCAATAGCCCTTTCCCACCAGAACAGCATGGGGTGACACAGGACATGGGATGTCCCCCTTAGCCTGCATCAGCTGGGAATCACAAACATCATTTAATATTTGAGTTAAATTTACACATTTGCTCTTATTCCTACGTGCTCTTCCCAACCTTCATTTTTCAAGGAAGTGGATATATTCTGATCCAAATGATTTGGTGTATTTAATAGCACTTCCATTCATTTTCTGCTCGCTAAATGAACAGTGTAATCAGTATGTCCAACACAGGAAAGTGTTCAAGGGGGATGTTTACACCAGAATGACATAAAAGAAATAGTATGTATGCAAGAAGCAATTTACATGAGCATACTTTTAGGCTATTTTGTCTCCTGTTACAAATGATGAAGTGATGCTATTTAGACTAATTGAGTATGATCACTGATTTTTTCATTTTCATGAAGTCTGAGGCAATAAATATACCTTTTGTAAAATAAACCCATGAACTGCAGACACATGTGCCATGCTGGGGTCTCCCCCCTGTACCCTCCTGACCCCAGGGGACGATTTGGGGGTTCTTTACTCATTTATTTCTACACCTTCTGAGTCCTGCCATGTGCCACAATGGCATTCGCATCTGCAAATGTCTCCCGCTGCTGGCAGCTGATTTATTTTCATTTCAGCCAGGATTTGGGTCACAGCTTTGTTTCAGGGTTTTGAAAGCGAAAGAAAATATTTAGGCACAGGAAAAAGAGACAAAGCAATCAAGGAAAAGCCCTTTTGTCCCCATGGCAAAATACCAAGTGAAGCTGCATTTTTGATTTTTTTTTTTTTTTGGCTTTGGGCAAATTGTTTCTGCAGCGCTGGAAAGAGACTTTAAAAAAAAAAAAAGGAGATGTGTTTAAACAGGATTAACTTAAGCAAGAATTTGTACTACGGAAAGACGCTTAGAGAATCTCTTAAAGACAGAAAAGCAAACAATATCCAAATCCGATAATCTGATCACCCGATAAAATTTATGAGCAATTTTCTTAGTAGAGAGAAGAGTATTTACTGGAAATGGACTGTCTTGAACAAACTGAATAAACAGATTAGGTGAAGAGCATTACCTAAAAAGATCATTTTACAGAAAGCTTCTTGCAATGAGGCGGAAGCTACATACTTAGGGAAAAAACAGGTGAAAAAAGAACTAAATAATGAATTATTTACTGCAACCAACGTGGCTTTGTGATCCTCCAGGAAACCGTAATGAATGCAAGCTTCTTTTCATAAATAAATGCCATTAAATTTTCATTTTGCTGGCTGGCTTTGCCCTTCAGAGGAGAAAGGCTTAGGACAGGACAGTGAGGGAAGCAGCAGGGGAACAAACACGTCATGGCTCAGAGTCCCCCCTGGGAATCTTCTCCCCAGAGGCCACTCCAGTGGTCAGCAAGGCCAGCACAAGGACATCCAGCACCAGGGAGGAATCTCTGTCCTTCATTTTTGCCAGGCAAATTATAGCCAGGAATTCTGTCAGCAAAAATAACCCATAGCAACACCTGGAATGGCTGCTCGCCCCCAAATTTCTTTCCTGGCCTCCCCAAAGCCTCTGACTGACCTACTCTGTTTTTCAGGGCAATGCAGATCTTCCAGGAAACGACAGACTGAAAATCTGACCGTACTCCAGTGCATGATTTTGAGTAATTGCTCCATGAAATATTGCTTTGCCTCACAGCTGGATTCTCCCTCCCTGAAAGAAGCTGATCCTTCTGGTGGTTGCACCATTGACACATTTATCAGGATTTTCTGATGAGCCTCGGGGTTTTGGCTGACAGAAACTGCCGAATTTTTTATTGCTGTAAAATAACTGCCCTTCCTTCAGGCTAAAGAAAATAACCATCAACACATCATGGCCCCTCTGAGATCACCTCTCAATCTTATTACCAAAACCTCTCAGATAAACCCTAAGACACAGGCACTTTGTGAATACCCCAAGCCCCTTTCTATTTGGATTTTACACATTCTGCACCAGAATCACACGCTGGACTGCCTGACTTGTAATTTCTCTTCAGGATTTATTAATTTCCCACCTCTCAGTCACTGAAAGGAAAAAAGAAAAAAAAAAGCCCAAAGCCAGCCACATTAAAAATGTGATTTGTGGATATTCTCAGTCTCTGGTAACAGAGGGAAACAGCTTCTCCCAGGCTTGGTCTGGGAAAGTTAGAGAGAGAATTAAAACCATTTTTATCTTATCCCCTGCACCTGGTGTTGTGAAAGATGTTTACAAGAAGGTGTTGTCCCCTTCTTGACCAATAGTGCAAGAGGAATCTCCTAAAGACCAGTCAGGTCTTGGGTTCACTATGCTCTCTATAGGAGTGTGATTTTCTATTAATAAATGCCTTTTATGCCTTCTGAATCATGGAGTCAATATCTCCTTCTTCTGTCCCCTATACCTCCGTGTAACAGTGATTAATTACAATTTTTATTGACTCCAAAACCACTAGTACTGTTTTCTCTAGGGAGATGTCCTTCCAGTACCTGAAGGGAGAAAGATGGAAAGGAACTATTTACTGGAGAGACAGGACACAGGGAATGGCTTCTTACTGCCAGAGGGCAGGGATGGATGGGATATTGGGAATTAGGAATTGTTCCCTGGCAGGGTGGGCAGGCCCTGGCACAGGGTGCCCAGAGAAGCTGTGGCTGCCCCTGGATCCCTGGCAGTGCCCAAGGCTGGAGGGGGCTTGGACCAGCCTGGGACAGTGGAAGGTGGATGGGCTTTAAGGTCCCTTCCCACCCAAAGCGTTCTGGGATCCTAATTCTGGTGTTTTTCACCACGGATCTGTTGGATCTCTTTCTGATCCACCTTGGTGGTTTTAAGTGTAACAGTGCCAGACCTGAGACAGCAACAATGAGCTTTGTGTCACTGATGGGGACACAAAAAAAAAAAAAAAAAGGAAAAAGAGTCCACGTCTTCCTTCTGCTCTCTGTTAGTACAATTATCTTGCTAAAGTTTCATCAANAAGGAAAGAAAGTGGAAGAAAAAAAGGCAATGCAGTACCAGCCAGGAATGGCATGAAGGCTCCTCTCCCCACCTTGTCACTGCTCCAATTAAAAGCAGAACATTTTAATCAACTATATTCAGGTGGTCCAAAGAGAGAGAAACTTCAAAATCCTCTAGAGACAGCACTAATCTTATGAGAAAAATCAGGAAAAAAAATCATATAATAAAAATCATAAAAAGTAAAACCATCATCTTCAGGGGTGCTTCTTCATGATGTCCAGGATTTCCTGGTACAAAACCTCAATGGCATCGAGGCCCAGCACGAAATCCATGTGGTTCCAGTGGGGAATCAGCTTGTGGTGGACCAGGTTCTTGACCTGGGGGAGGAGGAGGGCGGTGTCCCGGGGGTCAGCCAGGCAGTCCTGGCCCCCGTTCCAGATGGCTGTGGGCACCTCCATGTCCTTCACGTCATAGAACGGAGCCCCGGGCTGAGGAGAGGGAAGAGTGGCTTCACACAGAGGAGTGCAGCAAATTGTGCTCCGTTGTTACTCTTTGGGAATGGGGGGAAATAAGAACTGGAACTCCTTTCCTCTAGAAAGGAGAGGAGCTTCCATAGAGATGCAGCACAGCCTTACGTGCTACAGTTTAGTGAGTTAATTTAATTAAAATTAATCAGAGAATTCATTCTGCCCGGCTAGAAATTCTGGTTCTGATGCTACGGATGGTTTGGATGAGGAGGCAGAATTTTGCCTGCCCTGATTTAGTCCTGATCTCTATTTATCCCTCCCAGCCAGCCCTGCTGGGGTGTGTGGTGACACTTCACCAGCACTTCCTTCAGCACAGTGACAGCAGGGAGGTGTTTGGAAGCAAGTATTAGAAATTAAAACGTTTCTGGAGGGGTGTTTCAGCTCCACACCCTGAGGACTTACCATGAGGTGATTTGTCAGCAACATTTCCCGTTTTTAATCCAGTTAAGAAGCACGCTGCTTTATGAACAGGTTTTTTTGTTTGTTTGTTTGTTTGTTTAAGGAAGAAAGAAGCTTTTTTTTTTCTTCCTGTTCCAAGGCTTAACCACTCTTTCAGAGAAGAACTTTTTCCTAATATTCAGCCTGGTGTAACTCGAGACCATTTCCCCTTATCCTATGGATAAAGTGGAAAGCCTCTAATGTCCTTAAGCGCTTGATTTAAAGTGCTTTATTCCATCTAAAAGGTATTTGCAAAATAGAGTTGAGAATGGAAAATGCTGTTGTTCCAAGCAGAGATCCTGACTTCCAGATTGTGAAGAGAGGAATACATTAGGAGGAGACACACCAGGCACCAGTGGGAAGGGAACAGGGAAAGGGAAGGCCGTGGCCACTGGAAGCACCTCACCTGTCTGTAGTGAAGGCTGTTGTACATGTGTCCTCCATCAAAAGCTCTCAGTGCCCCACTGTGGACTCCCTGCAGCAAATTCAGACATGCAGTGGTCTAAGTGAAATCACAGTTCTGTGGGGGTACAGCCAACCCTCAAAAGTCAAACCTCAAAAGTTAGTTTTCATCACGGAACTGGCAGGATTTTTCAAGTGTGTCTCCTAGGCCCAGCACAAGTCATTGTCGTCATGATTTTGGACAAATGGGCAGAGATGATGTTTCTAATGTTTGTGGATAACACCAGGATGGGAAGAAAGGAAAATGTTCTGGAAAACGGGTTTAGAACTCTAAATATTCCTTGTGGGCTGGAGAATTGGCCTGAAATGGCACAATCAAAGATGGAAGGAGCCTCTGAGCATCTCTTGTCTAACTGGAACAGGACTATCAGCAATACAAGGTCAAGGTGGCCGTGGCTTGACCCCTCCACTGGGCAGCAGCACTTCAGAAAATGGAGTGTGTGTTCTTGCTACAAACCCCGCGAAGTTCTTATGGGGTCCCTGAGCAGGAATTCCACACAGGGAAGCAGCTGTGCCCTGAGTACAGCCTGTGACACACACCTCAGAGAAGGTGCACGGACTGAGCCTGCAATCCACAAAAAAATGTGCAAAATTCTGGCTCGGGGAAGAGAAAAGGAGTGCAGCAGAACACAAGTGCAGTGCCGAAGGGCTCTGGTGGTGACTGTTCTCATGCCCACAAGGGGAAGATGGAGAAATAATCAGCTTTATGGATAATAAGCTTAATTGGCTGCTGTCCAGATGCACCTCTGCCACAGTCTGACCAATAACAGCACTTGGGCTGCAGGTAAAGAGTGGAGCTGGTTGGAAATAAGAGCCCTGGAATGTCCCTGCTGTGGATGCAGGGTCCTTGTCTCCACGTGTTCCCCTTGACAGATCCACTCCTCTGGGGCCACTCAAAAATCTGCCAGGCGTTTTACGGAGGGGTGAAAACAAAACCAACAAAGATCTGGCAAAGGTGTGTCTTGCAGCAACCAGCACAGCAGGCTGCCCTCAAGGGACCAGTGACACCCTGTTGGGCACAGGAAGGAAGGTGGGAAGGTTTTACCTGCAGCCAGTGGATGATGTTCTGGACTGAGGAGCCCGCCGGGGTGTGTCCCATGTACACGTCGAATCGGCTCTGCAAGGACACCAGCACATTTCACAACAGGATTCACCTGGCTCTGCAGAACAGGGCATTGCCAAGGCTTTGGCCTTCAGAAGGACCCTCTGCAGATTTATTCCCACGTACCATGTTTGTGTTCTTCCAGTTAAACCCGAAAATTGCAGCCAAGATGTGCTTGCAGACCTTGGAGCAGACACAGAACCTGGAGAGGACCACCTCCCCCAGGGCAGTGTGTGGTAGGAACTCCCTGGTGCCAAACAGCTCCTGTAAAATCCCAAATGTACTCATCAAATAGGAAGTCTGGTCATGCTTTTCCCCATAGCACCGCCACTTCACAACTTCTATTTTATCCCCACATTAAGGTTGCCCATAGTGAAGCCTCCCTTGCACCCCATTAAATGCTTCTGCTCCTTGTTTCTTATGGGCATGATCTCTTACATTCATTATGCTCTTGTGTTAAATGGTAGGGCTCAATTCACAGCCCCTGCATCAGTTTTATTCACCACCGTTTTGGATTTAATTCTGCCAGAACATTTTGGGGACTGAATTCAGGACAGGACTGAAAGGTTCTGTAGTGAGATGTGGTTTTCTTCATTGTGAAAACAGACAGAGCACAGAACTCCCCTCTCTGTAAATGACTTGAAATATTCCACAGATAATTTCACAATCCCCATGGAAAACATTTTGGCTGTGCAGAACATAGTGCAGACCAACCTTAAGCCCAGAGTCAGAAAAGAATGCGAGTTTTCTAAATGGACTCCGAGAAAATATCACTGTGGTCACAGGTGAAAGAGCAAAGAACATCTTGATTTTCTGAGCCAGTTGGGGCATAGTGGAAAAGGCTATAAAACCTGGAGGGGGGCGGGGCGTGAATAAAAGAAGAAAGAAAAAGGTTTAGTCTTTCAAGACACTCATGCACATAGTTTAATTTCAGTGAGTAATTTTACAAATCTGAGCTGGGATGCAGATTTCTCATGCTGTCATCAAAAGGAACCCACTCACCTATCGTGGTGCCTTGGGAATGGCCAATATAATACAGCTGTTTCTGTCCTGTTTTCTGCTCAATAAAGTTGATCATGGCTGGGAGGTCGTATTTAGCCATCTCATCGAAGCTGCAGAAGGAAGAGCAGATGTTCTGCTGATAGGGGCAGCATTTGCATGTGCACAGCCACCACCAGCAAACCACAAAACCAGCAGGGAGGGCAGAAACTTCTTCATCCCTACTGAGTTTTCACATGGGGTTTTCACTCAAAATAGGTTGGATGAGCTTCAGTCCAGCCTGGCTCGCTCATCCCCCAGCTAGGGCAGCGTGACCCTGACAGGACTCAGCTGTTCCTGAGCTCCTCAAACCCATTTACCTGAAAGCCCAGAATTCATCCTGTGTGGTAGTCAGGACCTGGTGTCTCCTGGACCAGGTGTTCCCTCTGCTGTTTCCTATCCAAACGTCGTAGCCAGCGTCTGCGAGGATGAAGCCCAGGCTGCTGTTGGCCAAGTTGGTGAGCCAGATGCTGCCTTCTGCAAGGAGACCATGCTGCAGAAGTGCCACGGGTCTCAGACCTGCAAGACAGGCAGCATGATGACTCTCTTTATTTTTAATGCTGTTTGTCACCTTCTGACAGCGTTATGAAGCGTTATTCCCAGGGAAGCCAAAATCTGTGGAGGTCTGTGTCGGTGTTCCTCTAGATTTCATTTAAAAAGCAGTTTTGTTAAACTGCACAATTATCTTGGCCCTTTTCCCCAAAATCTCTGGGGGTGTTGGCAGAACTTGGGCTGCCAGGGGAGCTCTGTAGGCAGACACAGAGGAGTCTGGGGATGTGATAGGAAAAATGCAATTTTCATGGATCTAAACCCCCTTCCAATTAACCACCCCTCACAGGACAAGAGGATCCCGTAGAGGCTCCTCAGGGAGTACCAAACCAGTCTGCTGATCCATCAAATGGCTGCAGGAGCACATTTTGGGAGCCAGGCTCTGGAGAGAACCCAAGGTGTGCCACCAGGATGGGTGGGCTGCCTCTCACTGTTGGGATTGCAGCCTGACATTTGGTGCTCAGGGGTCCACGAAGGGTGAAGAAACATCCCCGGCAAGGGATCAGCCTTCCTGACAAATTCTGACCCATCAAAACTGATGCTACAGATGCCAAGCCACAGGGAAGCTTGAAAACCCTCTTGCACAAGCCCTGGTATCCCAGTGAAGGGCTCAAGGCGTGTGTGTCCTGTATGGCACCAGTTTTACCTTGGCACCCGGTGTTTCCTCTCCCGTGAGGAATTCTGTTCAGCTGAAGGATGTAGCCATCTTCTGTCACCACATCATACTCCTCGCTGGGGTACCCCCAGAAGGAGACCATCTCACTCTGCAACAAGAAGAAAGCCAACAACTACATTTTCAAGGCTCCTGCGAGGAAATCCCCGAATGTGATATTTAACTGGAATTATTTAATAGTGGCTGTTTCCTGGACACTTCCCGCTCCAATGCCACCGTACTTACGATGTTCATCCTTGCTTCTGGATTCTTAGGAAATGGGGAGTTCAAGAGGCATTCCCCAGATGCCACCCCGTGGAACACGGATGCCAGAGCTAGGGCCAGCCACATCCTTGCTGTGCCTGGAACAACACACCCTCAGAATCAGTGCCAGGGAAAGCAGGGGAAGGAGAGATGAGGGCAGGGAAACACCCAGGTAGGACTCAGACTCAGCCTGGTGGCCTGGATGCCCATTTAAAAGTGTTAATGCACGTGGGGTGGCTCAGGAAATGCATCTCAGCAGGGATATTGCCTGGAGGTGGGACAGACTTTCAGGAAGAGGCGAGGCAACAGCCCTTGCAGTGCTCTGCAGACCACTGGGAACTGCAAGAGGGTAAAGTCATAGAATCACAGAATGGTTTGGGTTGGGAGGGGCCTTAAAGCCCCTCTCATTCCAACCCCCTTCCACTACCCCAGGTTGCTCAGACCTCCATCGAACCATTCCAGTACACAAAGGATGTAGGCTGTTGCTTGTCCTACCAGTGACCATGCAGTGCCACTGCTCCAGTCTCTCTTCCAGGAAAGGGGATGGCCAAGAGGGAGAGCTCTGTCCCATCACCCTGCTGTTTGCACCACCTGTTGACACCACTGCCCAAACTTCCCCAGGAGGGAGAGGGAGGATGAATAAGATCCAGCACTGCCTTCCCTCTCTAAATAGAAATAAAACCATGAAAAGAAAATCTCTAACCGCTTGCCCTTCTCCTTGATCATGGTGTAAAAGACAAGAATTGATTACATTTAATTCAGAGAAGGACATTTTGAAGTGCAAATCTATATGCCAAATGGGGAGAGATGTATCTTCCAGCAGATCTAGACGTCCCTTAGTGATACTGGGTTTAACACAGCTTAAAAAACCCCTCACTCAGTGTGCTGGAGACAGACAGGAGGTGGTGGAGGCAGATGGGAACAGCAGGTTTTGCACACAGTTATGGGCAGGAGGCATCACAAACAGGTACTGAAAGGTCTGGGCAAGATTGCTCCCTCCAACAACATGGACACCACAAGAAAAACTGGGCTGGACCAGCCTCTAGGACCAACCCAGCAAATCAGATTTTGTCCCCTGTTCTGAGGCAAGCATGGACTGTAAGTGCCGTGAGTCGTGAGTGCCATTCACAGCCGTGTTTAGACCCAGCTCTACCCATGCTTTTCCTACACTCACCTGTCCAGAAGCGAAGGCAGCCAGCCCAGCTGAGAGGTGGCACAGCTCCTGCAGGAGGAGATGGGGACATGCCAGCCCCTGGAGAGGATGGGCAGTGCAGGGGAGAGATGCCCAGCCCGGAGGAGATGGAGATGTGGCACACGGCAGTGCCAGAGTAGGGGTTCTCAGCCCTGGCTGGTGCACGGAGCAGTGCTCTGCATCCCTCTGGACACAGCCCTATTTGAACTGGCTGCAGGGTGGGGTGGCAAGTGTAAGCACCCTGGGATACAGAACATATAAATCATTAGGTAACACCACAATTTAGGAAGTGCAGTTGCCCAGAATTTGTTTGTGGAGGACGGTTAAATACTGTTTAGATGGAGTCAAGTGACTATGGACATTTAGAGGTGATTTCCATTGATAAAGTGATTAATTGGTATTGCTGAAGTAAGTTTCCAGCTTCCCATTTCAATTGTGGTTTTATTTATTTATTACAAGAGGCATAATTAAGCTATTGCAAGATCAAAATCTAAAATGGATTTCCAGTAGTTGTGGTTTAGAAATGATGATGCTTCTTGTTATACAAAGATGCCACATGTGAGATGGAGATTAAATCTCAGGCAACAGACTGAAAACATCTGTACTGGGTCATGCTGGGATGGAGTTCCCTTTCCTCATAGCACAGGGATGGGACACAGCCAAGTTGCCATAGCAACACTCCATACCTCGTCTATCCCTCCACCCAGTTTCCTCACTTTTGCTCTTCCAGTTCCCTCCACCTGCCCCACTTTGGGGCGAGGGCTGGAGCTGTGCCAGCCCACCACAACATCCTTGTTCTTCACACCCTTACAGGAAGGTATGAGGAGTACCTAAGTGCCTTATCCTACGAGTGTCCTGCCAACAGGGAGAATTATCCCTCTCCATCACCCGTGCCAGGGCTGAGGCTGCCTCCTGCCCTTCCTTCCTGGATTGTTTTGCTTTGGAAATGGCGGTGAAAGGTCACTAGGGAAAGGTGTCTTCTGTCTGTCAGCCTGGAATGGGCCTGAGATGTGTCCAAGGCAGGCACATACATTTGTCAGCTTGTCCCACTTCTATAAACACTCACTAGAAGAGGGGTTTGTAATTTAGAGGTTTGGAGGTGAAGGGTAACTTTGGTTTTGGGGTACCGAAGCCACACTGCACCGAGTAAGACACCTGTGGCTTTCACCTTCAGAGGAAACAGATCAAGGAAATGCACACTCCAGGGAAAGGGCAGAGCAGCTCTGGTCACACTCATCTGGAGGCACTGGAAGGGGCAAGATGGGGGCTGCACCCAAAAGAGGCCTGCAGCACTTGAAGAGCAGAACATTGCCATAGGTCTTACAAGATGCTCCAGCCTCCCAAGGGTCATGTGCAGCTCCTACTGAAGCACCACCACTGTAGAGTAGGGAATGTGTGGTATTAATAATTTCTGAATTTCCTACTGGGTTTCTGGATTTTCCTAGCTGCAAGCTTGCTGAGGTTTTTTCTTCCCAAGGGAAAACTTCACTTTCTCAAAGAGAGATTTTATAAATATATCTCTGAGCTGTTCAAGGCCACAGGTGGTGTTTTTCTGTTCTGCTCCCACAAACATAGAAATACAGTTTTCTCTCTCTTAACCAATGGTCAGAGGGAGCTGGTCTGGGTTACCAGCCAATCAATTTAGTATTAGAAGAGCTGTTCCACTTGTATAGCTGTAAGCCTTCTGAAATAATCTTAAGCCTTTGTAACAAACTATGAAATAAGCAAGAACCTTATGCCTTCTGATATCATGGAGCCTTCATAATAAAGCCTTCTAAAGTCTTCTGAGATGGAGTCCTTGTAATCACTGCTCTGGCTCAAACTGTGATAGGGAACGGGATGTAGAATGGGATCAAGGAGAGTCCCTTGGACTTCACTGCATGGCCAGACCCAGTAAACTCAGCTCCATCCACCTCCTGCTGCAGGGTGGCTGACAGCTTGTCAGCCTCTGTGGGCCATCTTCACACCCCTCTCACCAGGCATTCCAGATGGGATGTAGCATCCAGATGTCACCTCTGGGTGACAACAGCCAGGTAGCCCCTTGTCTGCTCCTGTGGCCCAGGCCTGGTTCTCCACCCCTGCAGGGAGAGCACATTGTTGGCTCGTATCCAGTTTGGTGCTTGCCACCCCTGCCAGGTCCTTTCCAGTAAGGCTGTTGTGCCACAGCTCCTAATCAGTGTCCCCATGCCCTGCCCTCATCCAGGGCCACCTGCCACCTGCACATACTTCAGGTAGGTGTTTAGCCCAAAGGCAGGAACGTGTCACACATCCAAGGGTTCTCACCCAACTCCTGCAGCCCTCTCTTGCATCATCACTCCTGCTTTCTTTCCTGGCAGTGCCCACGTGTTCACCAGGTGAGCCCAGAGCTTTCTCCACTGCAGTGGAAACTTCAGCACTAGCCATCATGCTCAAGTTTAATCATCAAGTTTTCTATAAAATTACTGCCAGGGATTCTGTCTTAATTCTTGGTGTTCCTCTTTTGGCCTCAACTCTTTAATTGTAAGGATGTCTTAATACTCTTCTGCATCTAATAGGTGTTAGCATTCAAAGGAGATGATGGGGAAGGGTCTGGAGGGACACACAGGGGCTGGCTGAGGTCACTGGGTTTGTGCAGCTGGAGCAGAGTATGCTGAGGTCAGAGCTCACCAGGGGCTGCAGCTCCCATCTCTGCTCTCTGTGACAGGGACAGGACCCAGGGAACAGCTGGGGCTGTGCCAGGGGGGGTTAGGGTTAGGAGATCAGGGAAAGGTTCTTCCCCCAGAGGGTGCTGGGCACTGCCCAGGCTCCCCAGGGAATGGGCACAGCCCCGAGGCTGCCAGAGCTCCACACAGGGTGGGATTGTTGGGGTGTCCGTGCAGGGCCAGGAGTTGGACTGATGGGCCACGTGGACATTCTCTGGTTCTATGGCTCTGTGACTGCTTTCCTACCTGCTTCTACACGTAAAAAACCCTGCTGAGCTCACTGGTGTGCTGAGCTGGCAGTGAGAATCCAGGTGACCACTCAGTGCCATCAACCATTCCCAAGCACATCTCCCACACAGAACCATCCTGTGGCCAGTAGCCCAAATATTTATGAGCTTTGAGAAATCTCCTTTTCACAAAGACACAAGCAAAAGGTAGTGACAATCCCCTGCCCAGCCAGGCAGAAGTACAACCCCACGGGCCCTCTGGGGGACAGCAGAATCTGGAGGGAGGGCAGGGACTAGGACAAGGTGCCAACTCTGCAGGAGGTGCTGAGGAGGGGACACAACCTCCTGAGGCTTCTTTCTGGGGCGATGGTGTCAAGAAGACAAAACCTCCCACCAAACAGGAATCCACAGCTGTAAACTCTTACATGTTGGACAGTCAGTTATACAGTCAAGCTTTTATTTTTCTCAAAAAAAAAGGGCCACACTGAGCACATCTCCTCCTCCATGACTGCCCCACAACACATGGGGAGACAGGGGCTCCCACCTCTCTCCAGGAAGAGCCTATTAAACAACACCTGCCCTGAGGTCAGCTCGGAGCTCCCTTTGAAGAGGAGCATCACCAACACCTGCCCGTGCCTCAGGCACAAGCAGCTCCGTGGGGCTTCACACCGAAGATCTGTTGCTAAACACCTTGCCAAAGTGCTGGGTTCTGGTGTCCCCCATACCACAGCGATCCTATCAGGAGCTTTCTGGAACACCTTCTCTCACCCACGCAGCCGGGTAAGGGCAGCAACCCAAATCCTCCCCGCAGCTGCCCACTCTCAGGGCTCTCAGGATGGGAGTTTGTTTTCCTGGGTGTGAGGTTCTTTTTTCTCGTGGTTGTTTGGACCCCACACAGCTGGGAACCTACCCCTTGGGCCCTTGGAGGAGGTTCCCTCTCATGAGTTCTTTGCCAGGGATGAAATACGAGTAAGACTCACTGTTTCTTGGTCTTCAGGTTGTTGTTTATTCTTTTCTTATCTTGAAGTTGATATGCTGTCTGCACACCAGACTTAGCATATGAGAAACGAGGTACAAAATGGACAACATGGCCTCGATACCCAAAACTAAAGTATTTTTAAAGCTAATTAGTCTAATTACTTTCTAACACGTATCTTGTTTTTACTTTACTACCAATAACTTCTACTAATTTACTCATGTAGCACCTATGTTGCTGCTTTCTCTAAGCAATGACTTCTTGCCACCAGTACTGCAGAAAATGGAGTGGAAGAAGAACAAGAAGGAGAGGAGACAACACTCTAAATCTTTTATTTTGTCGTTTATTTACTCATACTAAAATCTTAAAACTTTAGATTTTTCACTCTGTGATAGACTACTACTAATACTGCTACTACTTATTCACACCTGTGTTCTCTAAGTCCCAAAGCCTTAGCAATTTTTTCTCTGCAACAGAGGTTAAAAGCAGTGTTTTGCTGAGAATCAGGGCTTCTTAAAACTGGCATAGAAACACTTTTGTGCCTTGGATTCCAACATCGGGGCAGAGGCGCTGCACACAACGTCACCACCCCTCAGCACTGTTTGCTCTGAGCCCAGCATCCCGCTTTCCTCACTCCGAGCCGTGTCCTCCTTGCAAAACACCTGCCAGGTGTTGGAGACGATCCACCAGCACCTTCTGGAAGGTGTCACACTGCCAGCAGCTCCTGCTGGCTAGCACCTCCAGCTGGGCAGGATCTGATACGGCAGAAGATGTTCAGTGGGGGTGGGTCAGGCCCAGCTCCCGACCACTGGCAGGGATGTGTGACACAGGGGTGTGTGACACAGGGGTGTGTGTGACACAGGGATGTGTGCCACAGGGGTGTGTGTGACACAGGGGTGTGTGTGACACAGGGATGTGTGACACAGGGGTGTGTGACACAGGGGTGTCTGTGTGTGTAGAGGTGTGTGCACGTGTGTATAGGCAGGCATGCACGTACAGGTGCGTGTGTGTGTGTGTACAGGTGTGCCCAGCACAGGTGTGTGCCCAGCTGTGTGCGTACAGATGTGCCCATACAGTGTGTACACAGAGGTGTTAGTCCAGGTGTGTGCCCAGCACAGGTGTGTGCACAGCACAGGTATGTGCCCAGCTGTGTGCATACAGGTGTGCCTGTACAGAGCTGTCAGTCCAGGTGTGTGTCCAGATGTGTGCCCAGCACAGCTGTGTGCCCAGCTGTGTGCATACAGATTGCCCATACACAGGTGTGTGCCCAGCTGTGTGCATACAGATGTGCCCNCCAACATCGGGGCAGAGGCGCTGCACACAACGTCACCACCCCTCAGCACTGTTTGCTCTGAGCCCAGCATCCCGCTTTCCTCACTCCGAGCCGTGTCCTCCTTGCAAAACACCTGCCAGGTGTTGGAGACGATCCACCAGCACCTTCTGGAAGGTGTCACACTGCCAGCAGCTCCTGCTGGCTAGCACCTCCAGCTGGGCAGGATCTGATACGGCAGAAGATGTTCAGTGGGGGTGGGTCAGGCCCAGCTCCCGACCACTGGCAGGGATGTGTGACACAGGGGTGTGTGACACAGGGGTGTCTGTGTGTGTAGAGGTGTGTGCACGTGTGTATAGGCAGGCATGCACGTACAGGTGCGTGTGTGTGTGTGTACAGGTGTGCCCAGCACAGGTGTGTGCACAGCACAGGTATGTGCCCAGCTGTGTGCATACAGGTGTGCCTGTACAGAGCTGTCAGTCCAGGTGTGTGTCCAGATGTGTGCCCAGCACAGCTGTGTGCCCAGCTGTGTGCATACAGATTGCCCATACACAGGTGTGTGCCCAGCTGTGTGCATACAGATGTGCCCATACAGAGGTGTGTGCCCAGCTGTGTGCCCAGCTGTGTGCATACAGATGTGTCCGTACAGAGGTGTGTGCCCAGCTGTGTGCCCANGCCCGGCACCGCTGTGTCCGGGGGCTCCCGCGCGCGCGCGCGCGCACAGGTGCGGGCTGTGGGCGTGGTCTTTTCCCGCCCCGCCCATAGGCGTGGCTCACCCACGGGGGGGCGTGTCCGTGTCCCTGGGCGTGTCCGGGGCGTGTCGGTGTCGCTGTCGCTGTCGCGGTCCGGGGCCATGGCGCGGGTGCTGGTGGTGGGCGCGGGGCTGACGGGCGCGGCGGGCGCGGCGCTGCTGCGCGGGGCCCCGCGGGGACAAGTGGCCGTCTGGGACAAGGCGCGGGGCGCAGGTGGGTCCGGCGGGGGTTGGAACCTGGGCCTGGCGTGTGTCGCGTGTCGCGTGTGGTGTCACGTGCGGTGTCGCGTGTGCGGTGTCGCGTGTCGCGGCGGTCTCTGACCGGCTGTCGCGCAGGGGGCCGCATGAGCACGACCCGCAGCGACCGCGGCAGCGCCGACCTGGGCGCGCAGTTCGTCACCTGCGAGCCGGAGCTGGCGGGGCCGCGGCTCAGGTGAGACCCGTCCCACCCCGTCCCGCCCCCAGCGCCTCGGCTCCCGCCCCATCCCGCCGCTGGGAAGCCAGCGGAATCGGGGGAAGAATGGAGGGGTGACAGCGGGAAACGCGCGGGCTGGGATGGGAGACGCAGCGGTGGCTCACCTGTGCCCTGGGGAAGGGGATGGAGGTGCAGCAGCGGTGTGAAAATGTAAAATTTGCGTGGAAAGCAGCGAAAAGGCAGGTGCGTTCAGTGGCTGCTGCACTCCGCAGTGGCTGTGGGGTTGGTGCTGGTGTTCAGAGCTTTAGCCTGAAGTGTCACTGCCTCCGGGTCAAGCTGCTGACAGTTCCGTCACAGGTAGCCTTGCTCTCAGGTAAAAGGCCAGGTCCGGTGCAATGGCAAGGTAGTTCGTTCTTTTATTGCTGCATTTATGCACAAACTGCCTTGAGACGCAGTTAAAATTCGGAAGTCAGGCTAGTCTTCCTAGCCTTCCACACCCAGTAACTTCGACTGTGGGAAACGGAGCGAGTTCTCATGCCTGTGTGTTTCTTCCTTTCCAGCTTCTACGAGGAGCTCGTGACTCACGGCATCCTGAAGCCACTGACCGCTCCCGTGGAAGGAATGGTGGTGAGAGAAGGCTCCCGCAATTACGTGGCGCCCCAGGGCATCTCCTCGGTTGTCAAGTACTATTTGGAGCAGTCAGGTAATGCTTTTGGGTGCCTTTGTGTGAAGGGGAAGGTTTTAATGGTTGTGTTTTTGGCGGTGCCTTTGAATTTAAATCCCTGATGAGGATGTTTAGGTTCCTTGTTGGTTTATGTATGTCTGGAAGTGGCTTGGGTGGATAAACGTGTCTGTGAGCTCTGTGAACTTGCAAGTCCTGCGGGTATAAATACCTGCAGGTATGTGTTTTGGAGAAAGGATGTGAGCCTGCTGGTAGACAGTCTTTTGGAAAAGGAGTTTAAACTTTCTAACTACTACCTTAGGTGTCATGGGGCAGAACCACGTGTACAGTTCAGTGACTAATTTAACCCTGTTTAGAAACGTTTGAGCCGTGAGAGTAGCCAAGCTTTGGTCCTTCCATCCAGTTGTTTTCATATTTTTTTTAATCAGCTGTTTTTGAAAATCCTAATCTTGTAAGTAATTAGCTACGCTCCTGCCCTCTGGCAGTGGGAAGCCATTCCCCCTTTTCCTGACTTCCCACTCCTTGTAAATAACTCTCTCCCTCTGCATTTTCCCTGTGGAATTCACTGCTGCATGTGTTTAGCTGCTGCTTTTCCCCCTGCAGGTGCAGAGGTGTCCTATGAGCAGCACGTAACTCACATCTCCCTGCGGGATGGGAGGTGGGAAGTCTCCAGGAGAGCTGGGCCCCCAGAACTGTTTGATGTGGTCATTCTCACCATGCCTGTCCCACAGATTCTCCAGCTGCAAGGTGACATTGTGAACAGTAAGTTCAGGCCTCAAGATCACAGGTGTCTAATTTAAAATAGCATCTTGTGAAGCGAAAAATAACACTCAGCAGTCTGAGCTGCTTAATTATTCCATCAGGACAGGCTGGAAAATGATAAGAGGTGAGTAATTTCAAGGCCATGCATGTGGTGTGCGACCAGTAACACTTTGACAGCATTATAGAGTCAGTTTTGAGTCTGATCTTTAATTTTTTTTGCTGATTCCTAAAGCAGGGCTTGTCTTTGTGCAGCTTGCAAATAGTTACTGAATTGGACAAGTTTTCTTGAGCATTTCTGTAAAGAGAAGTATTTTCATTACAACCTCTGATTTTAAGCTTTGTGCCTGTATCCTGTATATTCTGTAAGAACAGGACTTCTCTGCTAGTTGCTGTTTTATGAGGCCTCCCATTTACCCTGGAAAATAATGGTGGGTCTAGCCTGTCATGTCCTTACTGAGGTGGTCTGGTTAATAGTGAAAGAAACATAAATAGAATAAGAAATAGCACAGAAAAATAGAAATAAAAAATAGAAGAGAAGAAAAAATAGAAGTGAAGAACATAGAAATAAAAAACAGAAGAGAAGAAAAGTAGAGGGAGTGATTTTTTTAGAGCCTTCCCGAGGTCCTGCTAGTCTGCATCTCAAGGCCTTCCCCAGCTGGCACTGATGTCTTTGCAAATTGTTTTTCTTGGGGTGATTAACTCCTTTCTTGTCCAGAAGGCAGACAGCTCCCCTTCAGAAGGTGTAATTAAGGGGAACAGTTCATTTCACTTGCTCTTGGGAGAGCTGGAGCTGTCAGATGCTTCCCACAGCATCCTCTTCATATTCTGTGTTAAGTGCAAGATTGACTTTTATCTGAGGGAATCCAGCAAGTTTTTTGTCTTCTCCTCCCCTTCTTCCTGTTTCTCTTCCCCTCTCTGCCTGTTCCCTGTGTGAGACCAGCTTCCAGATGTCCATCCAGCTGTTAATTCTGCATCTCAGGCAGCAGGACTGACTCCCCCTGCCCCAGAGCTCCTTGGCATTGGAGCCACGGGCATCTTTACTCCAGTTTCTTCAGGCTAAGAGCTAAGGGGAAGAACAGATGAGGAGGGTGTTTCAGAGCCTGGGCAGGGTGCAGTTTCAGCTCTGGTTTGCCTGACAGAGGCTCAGGTGCATCACTGTGTGTCTAAATCCCAGAGTTTTTGTGGTTGCAGGTCACAGAGCCGAGTTTTGCTGGCAGGGAAGGGAGCTTTGCCTGGATTCACCTCGCTGGGGATTTAAGGTGCAGTTTCATGGCAGCTGCTGAAAGGAGCAGGCGTTCTCTCCCCTCCACACTGACACTTTTTAGTCATTTGTACGCTCTGGTCTCCCAAATCCTGGGGCAAAAATCCGGCGATTCTAGCAGGAGCCATGTTTGTGCATTCCCAGTAGTGATTCCAGCTGCTCCTGGAAGGGGAGGTTCCTGGAAACTTCCTCTAGCTGTCACTGCTGGTCAGAGGGCTCCTATTGCTGCCCTGGGATGGAGCAGGAGATGTGCAGAGCTGCAGGAAGGGGAGGGCTTCCTCCTGTGTGGCCAGCAAGGGTCACGTGTGGCCACTCCGCCACGGCTTAAAGGGAAGGGGACAGGATTTGGGAATATAGCTGCCTTCCCTGCTGGTCTGGAAGGCATTTATTATGTAGAGGAAGGACTCTGGAGCTAAATGAAAGCTGTGCCAGGGCAGTGTTAATGCCAGTGGCTGTTGTGGTTTGGGATGAGTTTTGGCTGTTCCTGCTCTGCTGCTCCGGTGTAACATCCCTGCTTTGGCAGCTTCTTCACCAGAGGCATTTATTTAAATTTAAAATTTAAATATCCCATATCCCCCGTGGTCTCCCTTCACTTGCCCCATCTGAGGGTGCTCCCTGGGATGTTTTTTTGGGGCAGTTTTGCCAGGGGTTGAAGTGCTTGGCTGGGGACCTGTGCCAGGGCCCTCTTGAACAACTTGGGTATAATTGGGCCCCCAGTTGAAAGCCAGATGGAGTTTTAAATGGGTTGTGGGTGAGGTATTGCTGGCATTAATGTGTGGATAAAGGCTGCAGGAAAGGAGAAGGAGCAAAGGGTCAGCTGGGTGGAGTAAGGGATGCTTTGATCCATTAGTGAGGATTAGAATTAGCCTTTGACATTTGTGTGTAAAAGAGCCTGAGCTGGAGAGTTCCAGTGTCTTGCCAGAGGTGGGAATTTACCCCTCCAGGAATTCACCATTTTCCTGTTTGAGGAAGGAGGTCTCTTGCCCCCCAGGTTTTTTGAAAACAATTTTCACTTATTTACACGATATTAATAAAATTAGTATTTTGAAATAACTTCTCAAATTGCACATTCAGTGGCAAAGTTGCTGTTTTAATACTTAAACTCAGCAGACTAAACTAGACTGGATAGTTTTTGTGGCCTTTAACCTCTTAGATGAGCCTGAACGTGATGTCATTGTGAAGCTGTGTGTGTTTAGGAGGAGACAGACTTAAGTGGCCTTTGGCAACCTAAAATTACCATTTTATATGGGCTGTGGAAGAAATGAATGTTCTTGATTTACTTCTCTTGTGAGAGAAAAGCCAAGTCTTAGGTTAATGGAGAAGTTAGTTTGTAAACACGCCCGATTTTTAAAAAACAGATTTAAATAAGTAATGTAATAAACAGTGTGTGTGTATATATATATATAAAATTCACCTTAATTTTCAACCTTTATTCTTTTTTTTTTGCAATTATCACACCCAAATAGGTGCAGAAGTTGCATGTTTAGCAGCAGCAGAGCCAGAAGCACTTCCAGCATGACTTCAGTAGCTGCTGGATGAAGGGTTAACTCCTTGCAACATGTTTGGAACAACAATAGGTGGCAGCAATCAAATGATGTTTGGGACATTCGGCTTGAATTACTAAATTAAATTTACTGCACTGATTTGGGCTTTACGTATTCTGGTAGTAAATATTTGGGTTGTGCAGGAATAAAAGAGAAATGAATAAATGTTTCTGAGGTTTGTAATGTCAGTTCAAGGAAAGGAATAAATTTATTTCCAAGTAGGATCTTGGCAAATGAAAGGACAAGATTTTGCAAATGTTCGTTGTCCAACAGTATTTCAAAGGTGCTGGACTGTTAGACAGGCTGTTGATGTTAGAAAAATCCTGGATTTATGTCCCAGATTCCATATGATCACTGAGCAATGTAGTTCTTTCTGTGCATTTTCAGATCAGTTGGAGAAGCCTTCTTACCCGTTCTGGTTTTGAGTTTAAGCCATTTGGCAGCGTGGCAATTTAAGGTTGCAGCGAATTGCAGTAGGTTTTTTTTATTTGTGTGTTCAGAATGTTTTCATTATGTTGCTTTCCTTGGAATTTCAAATTACAGTTCTGCATGTTTAAGCTGCTAATAAAACAGGATGGCTTGGCTTTTGTTTCGAGCCTGACCTATTTTTTTTTTTCCATCTGTGTGAATGTCCCACATGTTTTAAATAATACAAGCTGATGAGAAGATACAAGTGAAATAGGGCTGTATTTGCGTGGGAAGCCTTTATAATGTGAATTAGGAAAGCACAACTCTGATAATTTTTCACGAGTCACAGGTCCTTGCTGAGTGAATGTGTTTATTTTTGGATAGCATGACGATAAATTTGGAATTCTGTGGTTCCAGTTCCAAGCAATCTAAGCAGGGCTTATCCAGCTTGGAGCTCTCATTACCTAACAGATCTGAAATGTCCAGTGTAAACATGTACACTGATTTGTTAGTTGCTTATCAGGGAGCTGAGGCTGCAGTGTGGAAATATTTGGGTTTTCTGGAAACACGAGGAGCTCTTGGTTGTGGTCCTTTTAAAACCTGTCACTTCTTTGGCTGGAGAGCCCCCAGTGCTGCCTGAGGCTGTGGCAGGGGAAGGCTCTGTGGTAAATTCGGGTGATGCCCTGGCCTGGGTGTGCCAGAGGGGATGGCTGTGTCATGGGGCTGCAGCAGGACGTGCAGCACCCATCCCTGTGCAGGAAACCCTCCTGCCCTGCCGGGTCCTGGTGGCAGGATTCAGCCCCTGGGCACTCACTGGGGTGAGCTGCTCCCTGCTTGGATCCAGGGCCAGGCTGCCAGTCCCTGTGTGCCACTGCTGCCAGTCCCTGTGTGCCACTGCTGCTGGCAGCTCTGCCCCTGACCTTGCCCAGCCATGTTTTGGACCCTCCTGTGAGGAGATCTGACCAGTCCAGCAGGGGGATAGAGATTTCTGTCATGCAATCCCAGCATGGTTTGGGTTGGAAGGACCTTAAAAACCATCGTGGCACCCCCTGCCATGGGCAGGGACACCTCCCACTGTCCCAGGCTGCTCCAAGCCCCAAAGTCCAGCCTGGCCTTGGGCACTGCCAGGGATCCAGGGGCAGCCACAGCTTCTCTGGGCACCCTGTGCCAGGGCCTGCCCACCCTCCCAGGGAACAATTCCTTCCCAGTATCCCATCTAACCCTACTTTCTTCCAGTTTGAAGCCATTCCCTCTTGTCCTGCCACTCCAGGCCCATGTAACGAGTCTCCATCTTTTTTGTTGGCTCCTCCAGGCCCTGCAAGGCCACAGCTGGGTCACCCCAGAGCTTCTCCTCTCCAGGCTGAACAATCCCAGCTGTCCCAGCCTTTCCTCCCAGCAGAGCTGCTCCATCCCTCTGCTCATCTCCTTTGGGAGGTTGTTTTCCTCTCGGTGGAGGATTTGGATTTGCTGGTGGAATGGTCTGACAGGCGTGAGGGAGGCAGGAAGGAGAAGGTGGGACTGCACCTCTGGGGAGCAGGGGAGTGTCCAAGGAGGAGCAGCTGCCACCAGAACCTCTCTGTCAGCCTTCAAAGCAGGCAGAGCTCCTCCGTGCTCACTGCCTGCTGCAGCCTCTCTGAGGGAGTACTTCTAAAAATAAAGGCTGCCTGAGCTGGAATTGCACATCAGGAGGAAAAAAAAAAATTCAAAGTAGGCCGTGTGTATTCTTCAGTGGGTGTTTGATTTAGTCTGTTTTTAGGTGTGTTTTTTAATATCTACAGTGCTTATGGTGGGCTTATTCTGCAGTTATTGAGCACACTGGAAGCCTGTCAGACATGCTGATCCCAGTGACCCTCTCCATCTGGGAAGTGTGGGGATTAAACCCCATGTGTGTGAGCATGAGAGGCCTGGAAAGGAGAGTGAAATCCAGTCTGTGTTAGATAAAGGGCTACTTTGCATTTTGGTGTTGTCAGCTGAGGCTGCCTGCCTTGGGTGGAGAGCTGAAACTCTGATTTGACAGATGTCAGGGTAAAACAGAAAGGAAAAAGCCAGATGCAATTTGCTGGAAGAGCAGAATATGCAGCTTCTTGTCTTCAGGCTTGGTTTCCACTCTGGGAGAGCCCATCCTTTGGCCAGCTCTTAAAAAGTAACCCTGCAGAGAGGGTGAGTCCTGCTGTGTCACAGCATCACCTTTCAGTGCCTGGAGACGTGGCAAAAGCGTTTCCTCCAGCAGTCCCAGCTCCTGGTCCTGCCCCACCTCCAGCTGCAGCAGCACAGCTGTCCGTGGGACCACAGACACACGGTCCCCCCGCCCTTTCTCCCCCAAAAAAGGGTGGGGGAGTTATTTTTAGCAGGCTCAGTGGTGTGATCCTCAGTTCAGCATGTGGCCCACAGACTTGCTGGCACATTCTGCTCTTCCAGCAAGGGTAGGGGAGCAGCTCAGGGGCTGGGAGAGTGGCTGAGCCCTCTGAGTGCTCGGGATTCTGTGGTTTGAGTCCTAAGCTTAGGTTTCCTGTGCAGTCCCAGGAGGGATTTCAGGGCACCTGCACATTAAACTGCCAGGAGATTGTGCTGATTTGGCTGGGCTGGTTTGGGAAAAAAGAAGTTATTTCTGACGTGTAAGGCAGCGCTGCTTTTGTGTGCTGACACTTTGGAGGCTGCCTGATGTGGCTGTTTGTAACTCCTTGAGGCTGGATGTGCTTCTCTTCCTGCTTCAGCACCAGGGCACTTGGTCACAGACCTTTATCTGATGCTTCTGTGCTCCTTTGTGTCATTCCAATACCCAAAATTGAGAATGGGACCGCAGATATATTGGATCAGCTGAATGTGAGCCCGTGTGCACAATGTGGTTTTTTTTTTTTTTTTTCTTTCTAGATAATAAAGGTGATGGTATTTGAACACAGGACATACTTGGAACAGAACAAATAAATGCTCTGAAGCTTGTTTATCCCAACAATAAATACAGATACCTCTCAGTTTTTCCCAGTCTTTGGTTCTCTCCAGGGGTTACGTTGAGATGGAGAAATCTTTCCAAAGCTGCTTTTTAATATGAGCCTAAAAGGGGT